>CM062820.1:1473540908-1474140908 GCA_031772625.1 Pinus tabuliformis | reverse complement strand
TTTGAAAGTATAAGTTTTTTTGGTATCGTTTAATTATTAGCTTTTTTTTTCTCAATATATTTTTTTTGGACAAGAGGTGATTTTATGTTGGAATTGTGTTTAAAAGTATAAGTTTTTTTAGTATGATTTTATTATTAGTTTTTTTTCCCTCAATATATTTTTTTTGACAAGATCATAAATTTTAATTATTTAATTTTTTTTTGGGAATTTATAAATAAATTACACATGATAAAACCCCTTAATACTTAAATTTTTTAAATTATATAACTAACATTTATAATTTAAAAAAAAAACCTACAATATTTTAGATAAAATTAACTTTTTTTCTTTAAATAAAAAAATTAGATAATTCTTTTTTATTATTATTTTAATATTTTTTTATTGCCATTAAAATTAAAATTGAAATCAAAATCAAAATAAATAAATAATATTTAAAAATTTAAATCACAATATTTTTCTCCAATAATTTACTTTACATGACAATAACAGTGCCCACATTTCGAATTCACTCCATATATGATAACTATTAACTTAAATTTGTCAATTTATTTAATTATAATTAATGGTTATTATTGTTAAATCCTTTAATATGTGTATAATTTATGTATCTAATTATTATTAAATAGATTATTATTAAATTTATTTAATTATAATTAATGGTTATTATAGGTTTTTTTAACTGTATTATGTAGGTATCACATCATTATTAAGTAATTTGTTTAATTTTATTATTCATTTTAATGTAATTGGTTTTTTTTTAATTACCGCTAGCTGTTGTTGTTAATTTTATTTATATATGTATGGTCATTCAAGTTATATATTTGTTTTTTTAAGAAAGGTTTGTAATGTTGATTTTTATTTTTTATCTTTATTATTGGATGGAATTATTATATGGTATTATGTATTAATTTTTTTTTTATCGTGTTTTTATCAAAATTTTATATGGCTTATCTATAATTTAACTTTAGGAATTTTTTTTGTTACTATTTAAATTGATTTATTTGTTAAATGATTGGTTGAAGTCTTATTATAGACTCTTCAGTAACTTCCATTTCTATTAGTTACTAACTTTTTGTTTTTAGTTTTGTTTTCTTTTTATTTAACCTTTTGATATATTTTTTTTTCTATTATTTCCATTTTCGTGAATTATAGTTTTTTTTTCCATATTTTTAAATTAAAGATGAAAAATTTTAAAGAGGAAAAACTAATAAAAAATATTTTTTCCAATAATTTTTTTAGTTATATTATTTTTTTGAATTTTTTTTTGAATTTTTTTAAGATGACTAATTTTAAAGAAGAAAAAATAATTAAAAAATTAGATATATATATATATTAAATTTTATTATTTTTTAATTTGACTTATATCTTTTTTGGTTTTATCTATTTTCAATTCCAATTATATTAATCATAATTTTTTCTTATTTACACAGATTTTATAATTAATCACTATTATGATAATTAGTTATTAGTTTTTAGAATTTTGTGAGTGTTTCTTTCCTAATTTTATTAAGAAAGTTTTATTTATGTATAGTTACTAATTTTTAGGATCTCGTGAAATTTTTTTCTTAACTCTATTGAATTTGTTTTATTTATGCATAGTTTTTATAATTTTTGCCTCCAAGTACATCAAGAATTCAAGAAATTGATGTTATAACAAGGGATTGAATTCAAGAATTCAAAGAAATTGATCTTCTTGAATTTAAGAATTCAAGAAGTTTTTTTTTTATCCTTTCATGTTCCTGTGATTAGGATTTGAGTTGAAACTTTGGCCAGGTATTACCAAGATCCCACTTTGAAGTTCCATATTCTACTTCAAGTTGCTAGAGATTGTTCGACATTTATTGGAAGATAAGCCTTCAATTTCTCATTTGTTTCAGTTGGTTTGTTAAAGTTGATTTATCCTCTTTCCTTTAACCAAACATAGAAGATTGGTCTCAGTTACCATGCAAAAAGTTAATGTGTGAATTTTGTTAAGGTGGTTTAACCTATTGCAACTTTATTCTAGTTTTATTCAAAGTGATTGTGTGAAATTCATCCATTTTAATACTAAATCACAAATCATAGATAAAAGTATAATATTTAGAAAATATTTGAAAAGAGCTAATGATATATTTTATTTGTTTTAATAATTAAAAAAATTTAATGTTTTTTGTTTTTGTTTTTTTTTTCATGATATGTTACTAACTAAGTATTTTGATTAGAAGCTAAGTGTTTTATATCCATCTTTAGTTACTAGTGATTTAAAAGATGCTAGTCATAATTTAATTGTTAAATTAATAGTAAAATATTTGTTATTATGAATTATTTATAAATATTAATTAACTTATATTTACAATTTAATTTAAAAAATAATTTAATATTAAATCACAAATTATAGATCATCCCAACTCCATTTTTCTCTTCAAAATAAAGAATTCATGTTTAAAATAGGACATCAATTGAGAGATAACAATAAAGTTTTATTTCATATTCTCATGCCTTCATTGCCACAAACATAAATGCATTCAACTCTATATCAATTATGTACAATTCTCATGAACATTGTAGGAGACAATTGATTGTGCAAAACAAGTTTCTTGGAATTGACACTTCATTGAGTTCAAATTAAGTTTATCCACATCAATTTGACCCAAACACTACTAAAGAAATAAAGTTATAAAGCTTCATTACAACCAATGAAGTATGGTGTTCACCAAAAAAGCAACATTTTAGCACAACATTTTCACTTTCATTTCTATTTTTTATGAAGGCTTTGATTGATCATGTCATATCATGTTAATAGTGCATACTCCAATTAGCTATATTTTTTTTTTCTTCGTAAATACTAATTCTATTAAAAAAGGTGAAAAAATATATACAATGAGGTCAAGACCTCAGAGGAGGCCGAGGCCATTCCTCAACCAGAAACTCAGAGACATTACAGTTCAGGCCTTCTGCCAAATTTACAGTACAGACTTCAAAATTTTGACTTTGGGCTCTGACATACTGAAATATTTTACCAGGACTGAAATCGTCATGCCCTTCATTGACCAAAAAAGCAGAAAAGCAACTAGCATAGCCATATTTATAACAAAAAGTAGAACCTATATTGGCAGTTGCCACTACCTGTAGCAGGAGTATGAACCAGACACAGACATCTAACCTCAGAATCAAAGACACAAAACCAAAATTGCATAGCATATAGGCTAGAAGGCCACCCGGCAGAGAGGAGACATGTTTAATCTGCATGCTTTGGTGAAGCCGGCGTATCCTGGTCCACCTGGCTGGAAGAAGCTACCCAGGTCACGAAACCGCCTTCATCATATGCCGGTGCGCCACCATCAGGAGTAGTTACTAGATTTAAAATACCAACTGCCCTTTGAGACGGCCCGCAGGCCAGAATATCACTCTGAGTCGGATCCACTGGCTGCTGAGGCGCTTCCGAGACAGGGGCATCCTCTTGCATGTGATCCGCATGGAACACCATCCCTGTCAAGTCCCCTTGAAGAACACTATCTTCCTGAGAGTGGGTGGAGATAGTTGGAGTCGAGCTGACCTGGTTGCTCTCCTCCTCCGTGACAATTATGGTAATACTTGCTGTCAAAACAGGCCTGTTGAGCCGACTTTGAAAAGTAAACCTGGAGGTCTGGAATGAATTGTTCGGGATAGGCCTAGCTTGATCCAGAGGCGGAGAAGAAGGGGGAGCTGAGGCGATAGGGGCAACATTCTGTGGAACAGGGCGAGAAGGGCGGCCTCTGTTCCCTGTATGGCTACCTCGACGTGGGATTCCTCGGCTGCGAGGCATAGTCAGAGAGGCAAATGTGCCGGGAGAGCGACTGAGGCAAAGCAGGCCAGAAACAGTAGGAGCGCGGAATGTTTCAGGGAGCTTCCAAATCCAGGCTAACAACCAGATTCGAAAGACCAAGCAGGGGTGCTGAAGCGGCTCTGCTCCACAATAAAAAGAGCCAGTAGCTGAGACAGGGGCATTGAGCGGATCCATGCCAATAAGCCGACTTGTTTGCAGATCAACCATGCTCGCATTAATGCCAGACATCATTCGAGACTGCTCGATATTAATTTCATCTGCCCTTAACTTAATTTGCCATCCTACGACGCGTATCCTACGGACCATCCGCCTGCCATCCGCCAGGCCAAATGTCTGAATTGTGCGGTTTGTCATTGATAACTGTTAATGCCACCCGCATCCGGGTCCAATTAGCTATATTTAAATTAAGCATGGTATTACATATTAAATTTTCTTTGACTGCGTATTAGTTTGTTTTTAACAAAAAAAAATATGGTTTAACATTGGGAATTCAAGTTTTATTTTTATTTTTTTATTATTATTTAAATTCATTTATATGTAACGTGATTGATTGAGGTCTAATTATGGGCTCTTTAGTAACTTCTATTTCTATGAGTTACTAATTATTTGTTTTTAGTTTTATTTCTTTTTTATTTTGATTTTTTTTTCCATTTCTTTATTATTTCCATTTTCATGAATTATATTTTTTTCTCCATATTTTCAATTTAAAATGTTTTAATAAATTTAATTATAAAAAATTATATATATTAATAAAAAATAAAACACATAAATATATATTAAAAAACAAATTATATTAAAGTACATATATATTAATATCAACAATATTAATTAATCATATTTCTTAATTTATTTTTTTTCCAATTTAAAAAAAAAAAAATTATTATTATATTAAAAATTTGTTTTAAACGAATTTAATTGTTACCAAAGTCACAAGGTTCTTCTGGTTCACAATATAAATGCACAATCATTACTTTATTTTATGCCATTTCGGTTTAGTTGAATGGGTTAGGAAAAGACAAAGCATCATTTTGTATTGGTATCAAAATCACTAGATCCATTTTTCTAGAGTTATAATTACTTGATTTTATGTCATCTTTCTTAATTTCGGAATCGGTTTCCATGTTTAAAGCTGAACGCATTGGGAAAATATATATCATTTTATTTCGATTTTCTCAAGGTTCATCATCTTCTACTGGGGTCAAAGCCACAAGATTCTTCTTTTTTAAAATATAAATGCATAATCATTACTTTATTTTATGTCATATTTCTTCACAATAATGCAAGATTGTGAAAACTTGGGAATCGGTTTCCATGTTTAAAGCTGAACGAATTGGGAAAAGATAAAGATTTTTTTTTCCTTCTCGTTGGGTGGTTATCACATCCACAAGATTGTACTTTTCAAAAATATTAATGTATAATTATTTAATTATACTGGTATAGTAGTTCGTATTGGATTTTGCTTTTTGATTGGGTATTTAATCCCAAAAAATTGCAACTTATAGTTTAACATTGTAGATTAAATTTTGTTATTTTTATTATTATTTAAATATATCTATTTATAATTTAATGGACTCTTTTATGTTTAATTTATTATTTTTATATTTCGGTAACATAGAAACAGAATGGATTTTCCGTTTTAGCATGTCATTTTCTTTTCTATTTTTAACATCAGTATTTAGAACTTCTAAATTTATTTTTTAGAAACTCATACTTTTGTTCCATCTACCAAACTAATTGTTTCCTGTTTTAGTTTGTTTCCTGTTTTGCAACAAGCTACGGTAAGTAATTTTTTTGCTGCAAGCCTAATCAGTTTAGTTAGAATTTCTACTAGAAAATTATTTAATAGTACAATTTGCAATTCTTTTGAATCTTAGCTATATTTGAGATTGGCAATTCCAATTCTGTATTGGAATACTATATTGTGAAAGAGTTAATTTATCTTTGTTTATTGGCACTTCACATTGCAACAATCAAGAATTTGATGGGCATGTCGTTGAATTTGATTGCAAAATTCTTCTGAGATAGATATCCTCACACATTATGGAGGGACTAGTCGCTACAAGATTCAGGAGGTGATTGGCAAAGGAATCGATGGCATTATATGCTCAGGAATCGATAGGGGAGAAAGTAGAAATTAAGAAGATAAATTATATCTTTGAGTATTGTCTGATGCATCCCACATACTATGCAAAATCAAACTTCTCAAATTGTTGTGACATCCTGAAATTCTAAAAATCAAGCTTATCATGCTACCTCCTTCATGGAGAGAATTTAGAGACGTTTATGTGGTACTTGAACTTATGAGTCCCGCCTACACCAGGTTATAAATGATAATGATGATTTCACAGTAGAACATTTTTTTTCAGAAGAAAAAAACGTCATAGATTTATATTAAGGATATATAAAGGTCTAGATACAATAACTGTGAGAGACTGTTACGGCAAGATGCCCAGACCTCATTCATATTGTTGTATGACTGTATGACAATTCCTTATCAGAAAGACCGAGATCAGGAGAGCGACATAAGGGCTATGAGAAGAGACTGTACTTCTCCCAGATATGAGACCCACAAAATTTTTACAAAACTATACCAAAAAAGCAGACCATCAAGAATATGGATGACAGTTACGCCCAGCCTGCTGAAAAGAGTGATCAACAAGAGCATGAGACATACAGAGACCGATTGCAGATCTAGAACTACGACATCAAAAGAGAAACATAATTATACAAAAAGCTTTTAATGGAGGGACTCATGACAGGCCAGAATACGCTGGAAGATAGCCTGGATAGGCTCCTTTGAGTCTTGAAAAGTATGTGCATTCCTCCAGATCCATAGATGCCAACAGGTGATTATGAACAGCGACCTCCTAGAGGGCGGTTGCCCACTCCACCAAAGAAATCCTTCCTGGACAGAAGAGAAACGGATGAGAGGGAAAACAAAATGCATAGATAAATCATACCAGATTTGAAGGGACGTTGGGCAGTGGAAGAACATATGCAGGTTTGTTTCCGAAGCTTTCAGGCACATCGAGCATCGGCTGGGTCCCTGCCAGCATCTCCTTTGCAATGACTCCCATGTGAGGTTCTTATTCCAGAATAACAACCAGGAGAAGATAACCATCTTCATCGGACAAGCAGCTTTCCAAAAGCAGGTAGGAAAAAAAGGATGTGGATTCTCTGTAACAAAAGAAAACATGTCTTCATAAATGTTCTTGACGCTGACCAGCTTATGGATGGACCAAACCAGGCAATCATGATCGCCTGTCCTGGAGACCCCCAAGCAAATAAGTCGCTCCTTTGCCGACCACCATAAAGGAAGCATCTGTCGAGGCAGATGAAGTTCTTCGCCTTCCTTCCAGATCGGTGAGGCACCTGACCACCCCTTAATTAGTTTGTCCCATGTAAAGATCCCCAGCCTATGAAATTCGTGCAGCAACGGATGTGGAAAAGAGAACCCCTTGCCAGATAAAATGGAATCGAAGGCAATAAGAATGTTGGATCCAGAATATAGAGTCCAGCAGAAATTTCTCATGAAAAGAGGTTGAATTTTGCGAAAACTATTCCATATCAGCGAGCCATTTCTGGTTCCCAAGGACCGCTTTCGATACCAGAATTCAACAGGTTTTCCTTTGAGGTATTTTGACTTTATGAGATTACTCCACGGCCCGTCCCCAAATACGCCTCTGTGAAGAGATTTGCAGAGCAATGCGTTTCCAAAGGAGCGAATGTTCTTCAGGCCCCATCCACCCAAACATTTTGGGGCAGCAATGGACGCTATTTTGACAAGATGGATTTTTGTCTGATTTGCATGACCTCCCCAAAGGAAGTTTGCAATCAACCGGTTCATCTGATTGACAATACTGCTTGGAAGATAAAAAATATGTGCCCAATAAACTGACAGTTGACAAAGGACTGACTGTACTAAAATAAGCCTGCCAGCAAGTGAGAGAAATTTGTATTCCCATTGGGCAATTCTCTTGTAGAATCTGTCCAGTAGCCATTGCCAGTCCCTGATTGTATGTACTTTAGCCTTTAATGGAAAACCCAGATATTTGAATCCGAGCTGTAGCGAATTTGGGGCAATACCCAACAGGTCCGAAATCCATTTGACAGTATCTAACTTTGCATCATTATGGAAAAGGAAGGATTTTTCCTTGCTAATGATCAGGCCGGTGGCTCTCTGAAATCTTAAGAGAATGTCGTTTATGCAGGTCCAGGAAGCCCTACAGAGCATAGCAAGGATGAGAATATCATCAACGAACAGACTATGAGAGATGGAGATGTTCTTGCAGATTTTAACTGGAAGGCATCTCTTCTCCGCAACAGCTTTGTTTATCTGACTGCTGAGAGAATTCATCACCAGAATGAACAGCAGTGGAGAAAGGGGACATCCCTGGCGAAGACCCCTCTCAGCTTGAAAAAAAATAGAAGGAGTGCCATTCACAATCACCGAGTACTTAACATTCTCTACACATGACATGACCCAATTGACCCCTTGGGATTTAAGTCCAATTTTTGCTAATAGGATTCTCAAAAAGCCCCAATCGACACAATCATAAGCCTTTTGCAAGTCGATTTTGAGGATAGCAGCATCCATATTCTGCGATATAATTTTAAAGAGGCTTTCTTGAGTCATGGCAACCGCGTCCAAGATTATTCTGCCCTTTAAAAAAGCGTGCTGTTCTCTGGAAATATAGGAGGATAGAAGGGGCTTCATACGTTCTGCAACAATTTTGGAGATAATTTTGAAAGTGATGTTACATAATGATATTGGTCGAAAGTCCTGAAAGGTATCAGCGCTATGTTTTTTTGGAATAAGCGCTATAAATGTAGATGTAGTTGCAGAGTGTATATTCCCAGCCATCCGGGAAGCATCCACCATACCCAGCAAATCCCGTTTGAAGAGATCAAAATAGTGAAGGAAGAATTCTATTGGCCAGCCGTCAGGCCCCGGGCTTTTATCCTTCTTGAAGGATTTCATGGCCTTTAGAAGTTCATCTTCAGAGATGGGCCTTGTGAAGTCTTCATTTGCAGCATTGTTAAACATTTCTGGCACATTCTCAATACTCCATATGGCGTCCTGAGAGAAAAGATTGTTTCCCCGATCATCTCTGATCCTCCAGATAGAGTTTTTTTCTCTTCTCGCATTGGCAAATTTGTGGAAAAATTTTGTGTTCCTGTCACCTGCTTTGAGCCAGATGGCTCTGCTCTTGAGGCGCCATGTTTCCTCCTCTTTTAGGAGCATCATATTTTTCCTTTTTTCCAGCTTTCTAATCTTGTTTTTCATGTCGAAAGAGAGGTGATTTGGGTCAGCCTGCTCCCAAAGGCTATCCAGTTCCCTGCGAATGCATATGAGTTCCTCTTTATCCAATCTGTTCTTCTTTTTTTGCCAGTTTTTCGAAACTTCTTTCAGCCTCTTTAGCTTTTCTCGGAAAGGCATGAAAGGGGCCAGATCAGAGTCTTGTATGCGCTTCCAATTCTCTGATATAATATCATTGAAGGATTGATCCTCCAAGATTGTCCTGTTAAATTTGAAAGAGTATCCCATTCTGAATTTGTTCCCTTGCCAGGTTAGGGAGATAGGCCTGTGATCCGAAGAGTGGTCTTTCCCGACTGTTACAACAGGCATACCCATAAATCCAATAACACTGGCATGTATAATAACTCTGTCCAAGGATAATTTTAGGGGTGAATGTTCGCCCTTTGGCGAAATTAAGGGGTTTTAAATTTTTAGTGGGCGAATATTTTGTATCATAGTACATTTTTACAAATCACCTCAAATAGCCCACCTTATTTTAAGGGAGAGGGTAAGAAAGGTAAATTTAGCCCTTGAAATTAGGACTTACAACCTTCCATTCGCCCATTTTCAAGAATATGTTTTATTTAAGTGAATCCATTCGCCCATTTTCAAGAATAGGTTTTATTTAAGTGAATCCTATGGGCCAAATACCATATTTATAAAAGAGGTATGGTAAATTAATAAAAATATAAATAAATGAGAGGTATGGTAAATAAATAAAACATTTTTTATATTTACTCCATAAGTCACCTTATATACATGTAAGGGTGTAAACAAATAAAAATATAAGTAAAGTGGAGGTATGGTAAATAAATAAATTGTCTTTTTATACTTACTCAAAAGGTATGGTAAATAAATAAAAATATAAATAAACTAGACGTATCGTAAATAAATAAAACCTCTTTTTATATTTAGTCCATAACCCTCGTTCTATTTATGAAGGCTCAAGAAAGAGGTTTTATTTAAGTGAATCCTATGGGCCAAATACCATATTTGTAAAAGAGGTATGGTAAATTAATAAAAATATAAATAAACGAGAGGTATGGTAAACAAATAAAACATTTTTTTATATTTACTCCATAAGTCACCTTATATTTACGAACACTCAAAAAATGGGTTATATTTAGGTGAAACCTATGGCCAAAATACTATGGGACAAATACCATGGACTAGATTGTTATTAATACCATGCAAAAAACCATTATTAACCCTAATATTAGAATTAATAAAAATAAAAATGGCACATGGTATTGACCCATGGTATTCACCAAAATGGCACATGGTATTGACCCATGGTATTCACCTGGAATGTAGCCTATTTAAATGGGGGAATTAAACTAGCATGTAGCCTATGCTAAGATTCACTAGGACTTTACAAAGTTTTATTATTTAGTGAAAGACTCGCCAAGATCTTACAAGATTTTATAATTGAGTAAAATATTCGCCATGCCTGGTGAGAGATTCGCCAAAAAATTATATATACATATTATATTATTGATAAAATCGCCGTCCATTTTTCCTATATACCATGGATATTCGCCCATTTATTATATTTATAAATTTAGGGGGGGTTCTTTAAATTTTCCCTGACTCTGTCAATCCTCTTAGCTGCATATGCTTGTCCGGTTCTACAATTGTCCCAGGTCGGAAACATTCTGTCAGGAGCAATATCCGATAAGTCCCTGTAGAGAAGCTCCTTCTTTATTCTCTCTGCCAGAGGGTCAAAATTCCTGCAGTTCCCCCAGCACTCATTAGAATTGAGAGTCAAGTTAAAATCGTCGGCAATTAGCAGCGAATTGATCTCTAGAATGTGAGAGTCAAAAAGTTTTTCCCAAAAGGCCAATCTGTTTTTGTATGGGGCATAGATGTTCAACATGTTAAGAGAGCGAGATTGTCCTCTGATTGAAGCCTGAATTAGGATTCCTGCAAAGCATTTAAATGCTTTAGCCTTTACCCAAACCGGGTCCCACAGGACCGCCAGGCCACCCGAAAGACTGTTAGCTTCCGTGGCCGCCATATGCCACGCAGGGAACATTCTTCTAAAATAAACTATGGATGCAAAACTGGGATGCATGGTCTCCTGGATGAAAATGATCTTCGGATGGGACAAGTAAAATACATCCTTTAGCGCATTGAATTTAGGGGCTGCGCCCAATCCCCTTATGTTCATTGAGATGAGGAAAGTCATTTTGATGCTTCACCGGCCTCGTATGCTCTAAGGGGCCGAAATTCAGGTGAATCCAGAACCGGGATTTCCACCAGAGAAAAATTTCTCACATCTTGTTCAGAAGCTACAGTCCTCCCTCTAAAATGGCGAGTACCCCCCTTGGTTTTCTTCCTGACAGTGATGTTTTTAGCGGATTGAGGGCTGATGAACACATTGGGCGAGCTCGACGGCTTATGAATGGTAAGCGGTTCAAGCACCAGTGAATTCTTGTTAAGGATGCCATCTATATCACTGTCAAAATTGTTTTCCAGAGAAACTGGGGATGCATTACACGGGGAGCGGTCATGATGAGGGTCAATATCATGGGGCCGGATAGGTTCTTTTCCTTTCGAAACACCCCGACAGAGATTTACCGGAGACGGAGAGGAGGATGAGATTTGTATAGGAAGAGAGCCTACAACAAGGTCAGATTTATTCATTTCAGGCGGAGGAGGAACTGGAGTGTCCTCGCGAGGTTCAGGAATAAGAGAGTTTATAGGTGGCGAGGTGACAGAATCTGTGCGGACCTGTGAATCTCTATATGAACAGAGGGGATCAGGTACAGAAGGAGGGTCCGAAGACTGAGATATTTTCCCCTTGTTTTGCGGCTGTTGTTGCATTCCAGAGGTCCATATACCGGCTTCCTGGGAGAAATCAGACTCAGAATGTCTGGCCCGTCTGATATTCGATTTTCTGTTCTTATGGAGTAAGCGACGGCTACAGTTCCTGATCAAGTGGCCCGTCTTATGACAAAAGGAGCATCTAAAGGGGATGCCCCAAAAATCTAGTCTTTGAAGGATTTTGCTATCTCCCCATGCGATTTCTAAGAGATCTGGATAACCGCCTTTGTAAGGCTTTTCGATAAGAACCCAGGCGACTCTCTTATCAGTCTCTCCTCTGCACCAGGGATCCACATAGACAAACCTGCCTATCGAGTTCCCTATTTTTGAAAGAGATTCTTCCGTCCATAGCTCCAAGGGTAGATTTGGGAGCTTCACCCAGATCAAGCAGTTAGAAGGAGTGTTCTTTAAGGGGTCAAATCCTACATACCAGCGAGATAGTGCTAGAAAGCTTCTTCCATAAACCCAAGGATTTTTGAAGATGATCTCCACATCAGACTCTTTCAGAAAATGGAAGGAATACCAATCCTTCATCAGGCGGGAAATGATTGGGGTATACCCAATCAGGGGAGCCCATTTAACCGATAGCCATTTTCGCATGTCCTGATCCTCCATCTCAGGAAATTGCCATTTCCCGACCAGCGACAGTTTCTTTAAGCTATCAATTCTTTCTGTGAGGGTGAGTCCATCAACACATATGGCTTTTGGAGAAGGGTCGGTCTTGACTGGATTCCTATCCTTAGTAAGGAAGGTAGCAGGGGAAACGACTCTATTGGAAGAAACCTTTTTTGACTTATGTGATCCTCTACAGGCTGGCTTTATGATCATATCCTCCACGGTGGCTTGCCAGCCTGGAGTGGTAGAGTGATTGTACCAATCCTCCTCAGCTTGTATTGCTGCCTGGACCAGCGCACGCGTGGCTGTAGAGTCCGAGTCATCCATTAGCAGTATTGTCACTGTCAGCCACTTGAAACATAAACGGCGATCAACCACCAAGTACAACCTTCCTTAAAACTACCCCCTATTTTAAAAAGACCTAGAGGAGGCGCCCGTAGCAGAAAGGACTGTTCTTAATAGAGGAGAGTGAGAGAAAACCGGCCCGAAGTGAAAGCTTTTTAATTTTGAATGCCAGGGCAGTCAGAAACAAAGATTACAATTCTGACAGGAGGATATCTCGGAAAGTGGAGGAATAAAGGATTGAGAGAGATAAGGATATAGGACCAATACAGAGGATGACTCCAGAGATGGGTGGAGCTGGCGGAAATCGGCCACAAAGGACTACTCTTTCCCCAAGACAGCTAAATCCTTAAATGGAAGAGATCATACGTACCGGATGGAGTGTGAGAATAAGAGGTGGAGTAAAAGCCATAAAAGCTGAGAAGGACCCTAGAAAAATTCAAAATTTTCAGGCGGCCGGAGAGATGAGGAAGAACCAGGAAATACACTGGTTTTCAAGCGTTCCTTGAAACTACCTTTCAGGTGGAGGAAGGCGGATTTGTAGAGAATAGGTCATGGCAATCCACACAGCAACAAATGAGCTGAAATACACACCACCACCTCCCAATTCTGATACGAATATCAGTACACGGACTATAGAAGACAAGAGAATTCTTTATCTTATGGAAAATGGATTTCAACATTTTATAACCATATCAGAAACTGTCACCTTGCCTACATAGAAACCAGAAACTTAACACAAAAAATACTACTGGTAATCATCGTCAGTGATATTTGCCTTATAAACTAAGAAGCAGATTAGGGAGATTGATAGAAAAACTGACCTTTTCATGCGTTGCCGGAACATGCGGGAGAGAGAGCATCTTTTGTGATAAACATCTTTGTCAAAACCTCATAGCGCATCAAGAATAGAACAGCTTGGAACTTTAAACAGCAGCACCCCAGAAAAGCAAACAAACAGAGAATGAAACCATTCAACATCTATGAATTACGCAGCCTAGACCCCATAAGGAAAACATTCGCCTGATAGGAACCGTCATCTCAGGTTAGAGAGAGTTATCTTTTTATAGAAGACTTTAGACCCATTGCGAATGAAGGAAGAAGGAAACTACAGCTAGACTATCTGAGTGTTATTTATAACTAAATACAGTGAAGACATGAATAAACCCAGATGGCTTTCTGCATGGAGAGAAAGATCCTGTCTGCACTACGTGTTCAGGAAGATAGATTGCATGCAGTGAAACCACTCTTTTCAGCCAGGTGTCGCTGTAGGAAAGCGACAATCCTATGGTAGACCAATGAGAGAATACTCCCTGCCTTCCTAAGATCAGGACCCAATGCCTAAAGGAGTAAAAACAAACGTTGTCTGTCTGCGGATATGGTGGGTGGCTGTAGTCTAATGGACTCTGTCAGCACCTGTTATGACTCCACTTCTCTCTCTTAATAATGTTCTTGTTGCTCTTGTGGGTTCAAGTATGAGAAATGACAACTTTTGTGAGACATAATTGCATTCATTTTTATATTGATCATGTAAAATGCTTATGAATATTGCAGGAGACAAATGGTTGTGTAAAACAAGTTTTTTGGAATTGACATCTCATTTAGTGGAAACTAAGTTTCTCCATATCTGTTTGAACAAAACACCTTAAGAAATAAAACACCTCTTTAACATAAAATTTTCACTTTCATATCTACTTTTTTTAGGAAGGCTTCAATTTATCAACTCCAACCTCTCAGACTCCAATTTAGCTATATTCAAACTAAGTGGCAAGTACTAGCTACTACTTAGCACTTGTTATTACATACCTCTTTAGCACAAAATTTTCACTTTCATATCTATTTTTTTACGAAGGCTTTAATTTATCAACTCCAACCTCACTCCAATTTCACTATATTTAAACTAAGTGGCAAGTACTCATTACTACTTACACTTTTATTACATCCATTTGTTATTTATTATTGAAATTAACAATAAATTATATCAAACAAATACGTAAAAAAAAAATTAATTTATTTTTAAATATTTTTAAATGAAATAAAAAATAATTAAAATTAAATTTTTAATATTTATTAATTTATTATTATTATTATTATTATTATTTTTTAAAGCTATAAATACATTTCATAATTTTTTATTATTATTTTCTATGTAAAAATACATTAAATAATGTCAACGGCCATACTCCAACCATATTGTACATTCGAGCGAAAATAATGTAGGATTCCCCTCACTTTGTTTTTATCTTTTAAAAAGGGTTAACTCTCTCTATATTTAGATTATTCCATAAGAATTTTGTGTATTTAGATTATTTCATTAAAAGGAAAACAAAATTATTGTTTCATATTACTGATAGGGGAATATTGTTATTTTATATATATATATTTTGTGTGAATATTTAAATTATGTAAATTTGGAAAAAAATAAGTATATTTGACATAACCTATATATATATATATATAAAGCATTTTAAGACTTAAAAGATATTTGAAGTAGAGCTCTCGATGAGGCTAGGGCACCAGAGTCCTCGAGGGTGGTGCCCACTATCTATCCCTCGGATGCAATGTGCAATTAAGATTTTGTGTAAGCGAAAGGATTTCACATGCATATGCATTTAGTGTCTAAAGGTGGTAGTTGTTATTTATTTTGATTTAATAAAGGGCGTTGCTTCTATTATGGAGAGTTTATTTAGGGGCAAGGGTTGGAGCTCGACATCTTATTGTGCGTCTTTCTTTCCTGCGAAGTCTGTGAGTTTCCTGGTGTTTAGTTTTATGCTTGAATTTTGTGGCGCAAGGTTGGTTGATTTAGTTTCACGAGGATGGTGGAAGCCTTAGATAAGCTTTTCGCACATTCCAACTTGGTTTTCAACTTTGGATGCTTCAAAAGTTGGATGGTTGGTGTCTCCATCCTTTGTAATGCTCACAGTGGTGATTCCTTTTTCCTTACGGTATTGTTTAGTTTCTCTGATTGTCTTGTTGCATAATTGTGTTGAATCTGGTTTTGCGGTTTTAGAGCCCGTGTCGTTGGGTTTGGTTTACAAGCCATAGGTGGTGTCTCTGAGGTGGGTCAATCAGATTCTTTGCTTTTGTCTTGGCCCCAGGTGAAGTGGGTTTTGGTTAATTTCTAGGAAATTTCTCTTTGCATGGTCTGAATCTGTAAGGCTTCAATGTGCATGGTGTGTAGTTAAGTCGGATAGATTTGAAGGTTGTTTGTCTAGATTTTCCTCTCACTCATCTATTGAAGGTGGTCATGTGGGCTTCACCGGGGGAGAAATACCATACCATGTGCGTTCATATTGGGGGACATATATTGAGGAAAAAATGACATAATATATTGGGCATAAAGGGTTTTTATATTGGCAGGTATAAAAAATGGAGCTCGAATTTAATGAAAAATATAAAAGGGTATATAAAATGTTAATGAAAAACTGGATACCTACAATATCTAGTGAAAATAGGGGGTTTTAAAATTAGGAAGTTGTAATGGGTTCATATTGAAAAGGGGTTAAATATGTGACTTTTAGAGGTATTTTCCCATATGTATTCAAATTAAGGGTATTGTTTAATATGCCACAAATGCACATGATATGTCAGAGGTCCATTGAAAGAAGCCCCTGTGAAGGTGGTAGGGACTTATTCTTTGGTCTCTCTCTGGCCATAATGGTATTTGGGTCCGAGTCTTTCTTTAAGGAGGTTGAGACTCCTACCTCTCATGTCAACATGAGTGTAGAGTCTCAAGGTTTTGTCCTTAGTTTTGGTGATGACATTGTAATGTGTGTCCCGGTCCAGTTTATTTTCGAGTTATTTTGCAAGTGGAGGTCCTTATATTAGTTGCCCAAGGTGTGAACACAGGGTTTCATCCATGCCACCGAGGAAATAGATGACATGTCGTCGAGGTGGAGGTGGTACTGATTCTCAAGGTCAGAGAAGAGTGATGTTGGGTGTGGAGGTTGATTATCTTCCTAACTGTTCAGAGGTTTTTGTTTCAGTCGTGTTGGATCCCTGTTCCTAACAAGACGGCAAAGTTTCCTGTTTAATTGCTATCAAGGAGGTCCAAGGGGGCAGATGACGAATTTTATGAGCCCCCCCTTGGAGGGGGTTTAGGGGTAGTTCCCTCGGAGCTAAAAATAGATGAAAATTTTCTTTGTAAAATATTGTAATTTCGTAGTCAATCCGGGCCGTTCATTAGGCAGATGATATGAAGGTAGAATTTATGTTTATTTAGGGCTTTTTTCCCTAGAAGGAAACTCTCAGTTTATATGAAGGAATTGTATTGTAGTTGTGTATGATTATTCTAAGCGAGCGAGAGAGAGAAGGTCGTGTGAAAGCAAAGAAGAAATTAGAGTGGATCTCTTGTAGGTTGTATCTCTTCATTTTTCTGGATAATATAAAAGAAAGGACTGGATGTTTCTTCGTGGACATAGCCCAAACTGGGTGAACCACATATATTTGTGTCTCTCTTATTTTATGTGTTTTGGTATTTGTGTTTCCGCAATAGTTTGTGTATTTCATTGCTCTGTTAATTAATTTCTAACAGAGTGTGTCTCTTCACACATGACTCAACTGCCACTTATTTTAACGTGGTTCTGCTACAGACAAGGAAGGAAATCCATGTTGAATTTCCACGACCTTGGTGTCTGGGATAGAATCTTAAAAAATCTTATTCTACCAATCTCAAAAAATCTACTTTGCACAACAGAATATAAATAGCAGTAAATCATACATGCACAAATAAAGATGACTTTTTATAAAGTATTGTACAAATATGTACAACAACCCAACCTTCGTTATATTAAACTAGATGAATAATAAAACTGTCTAGGGATCCTGTACAAGGGATAATGGCCCTCAATTATCCCCAAGTATAAGAATACAATATATAATGAAAATCTCACTACAATCTCAGCATCTATGTCGTATCTCGTCCTGTTGGTCCTTGCTTCCGATCTGCTCTCTAGATGCCCCTTACTCCATAAAAGAACAACACATAGAGACTCTAGGAGGGATGCCACCTATCACTAATGCAAGTCACTTTTGCTACAAGAACATGGTATCATCCAATCTTCTTTTCTAGGCTGGCCAACACCTGAGCTCCAATTTGCCAATCTAGTAGCTTTTTTTGTCCATCAAAGAGCTACACATTAGGCTCAATCATTCACCCAACGCACATTTGTCAATGTCCTCCTTGTCACGTTGATCAAGGGCTACTTTAGGAACTTTCTTGTTTCCCTCCACCAACCACTAAGTTCCAAATACAACTGTCACAACTCCAATGTGAAATCTACTCCTAGGAAAGGCTTCTAACCACCAAGTCAAGCCTTCCAAATGGCTACCACAGGCTACAAAAACTATCCACACTTGCACACCACTCAACTAGCAATCTATCTCAACACAAAACCATCATAAACACATACCTTTCTTCTCCATATGTTGTTGTAGTCTGATGTAGGTTTATACTACTAGTTAGGGTTGTTAACACACTACACCAACACCCTTCCTTCACATCCAAATTGTTAGGGTCCAACCCTAATCACTTTATTTATGTAATAAGCCCAATGGGACGAGTCATAGTCATAGATAGTTAGAGAGTAAATAAAGTTTGCATTAATAATTGTAAGTGGTTGACCCACATCAGAGAAAAGGGACCACAATTAGTTGTAAAAGGGCCATAGTTAATAAATAAAGTGGTTAACCCGTGTTATGCAAGGGACCACTAGTAGTTAGGGTTTTGGATGTCATTTAGCTATAAATAGTCTTAGTTAGTAAAGGAAATATCATCGAGTCTTATTGTAATTGAGCTCTACTCTGCTGGAGGTTGCCCCCTCGAAGAGGCAAGTGAACATTGAATCTATTTATGAATAATAAAATACTTGTTCTTTTTCTAATTTTATTTTGTATTCTGGGTTATATTTATTTGCATTTTTTGGTATTCTGGAATTTCTCGCAGGTCAAGAGCACAACAAGTGGTATCATAGCACTTTTTAGGGCCGTTTGTACCTCTAATTTTCGCAAAATTGTTTTTAGTCTAGACACGTGTTCCAATGTCTTTAAACCATGGGATCTATCATTAAGCACATAAACTTGCGGATTTGGGGAGGTAGGCATGCAGGAGCTACAAGAGGTGGTCACACTTGTTGGACTCCCTTGTAACCCCTGTGGGTACCCCTTCGAGTAGTAGCGCATTAGACAGAAATGTGCATGGGCTACACTTCCACATACCCTTGGGTACATCGGAAGCCCCCTAGGCTCACCTAAAACATAGCCTTAGATAAGTCGTCGGTCGTCTTGCTGCTACAGTACACTGAGAACAACACTCGGGGAGATTACTCGTGTGTATAATAGGGTAGTTGGGTAGTACAGCTAAGGGTACGGTCGATCCTCCTTGGTTAGCACCCTGAAAGATTTGGGTCGAGTACTATTGTTAGAACTTTGTGTATATTGTGATCTGTAGCACCTGACACTCCTTTGTGACCATAGTTCCCTCTGTTATCTGAAGATCGACCACTACCTTATCTTAAAGATCAGATCTAGCAGTTGGGGTTCTGTTGCCTTAGTGAAAATTAGATCCAACAGTTGGGGTTCTTCCAACGTCGTACAAATCAGATCAACATTTGGGGTTCTACCATCGTCGTGAAACTCACATTCAACAGTTGGGTTTTCACGGTGCCGATCAGACTCTTTGTGTAGTGAGGCTTGCTGCTACTGCAGTCCGGTCCCTATTTTCGCAGTACATTGGGCACGATCAAGTTTTCTGGAATTCGGCCACTACAGTATTGATCAGCGGGGAGTAAAACTCCTTTTAGAGTAAAAAAAAAAAACCATCCTGGGGCACTTGCAAGAGACTTAGCCCATAAGCTTCAAGATGACGAGTTGATTGCAGTGGTACCATTCACTTGTCAGCCTCAATTTTCCTGTAGTCCCAAATTTTTCTGAAGTGACTTCAAATGACCCCCGCCAATAGATTCTTGAGCTCGCCCTCTTTCCAATAAGGCTAATCTTAAGTAATTTAATGGAGTTTGTGTATGGTAGGTATGAGACCTCAATTCTTGGCCTATGAGAAGATCGAGAGCCTTGAAAAAAGGTTGTAGGAGTTCCAAGGCAATATGGAGCAAATTGCCTCACAACTTTCACAACTCACCAATATGATGCAGAGGCCTCATTGGGAGGAGCATAGTGTTGATGAACACCTCAAAGGAGAATCTAGCCATCACATTCACTTCAATGGAAATCACCAACATTCCCACCCTTGGCGACCCAAGTTGGACATGTACAAATTTAATGGCTCTAATCTTGCAGTATGGGTAGCACAAATGGAACAATATTTCTCCCTTAATGATATCTGTGAAGATCAAACTAAACTACATGTGGGAGCCCTTTACTTGGACCAAGAGAGATGGCAATGGCGGCAATGGCATCAGAAATGTTAGCCCAGGAACATAGCTTGGCACATGTTCTCAAAATCCTTATGTCATCGCTTTGATAGGGAATCTAATTTTTTGGTCTGTCTCACTAAGCTCTGATAGACAGGCACAACAAAAGACTACATTATAGCCTTTGAGACATTGGCCATCAGAACTGACGTTCTAGGAGATGACTTCTACTTGGAGTGTTTCATCAGTGGTCTCAAAGAATCCATCCAATCCCATGTTCAGATGCACCACCTAGTAACGTGGATGAATGCCTGCAAAAAGGTCATCGAGGTGGAACTCGCCTTAGCTTCCCAGTCCACTCGTCCAAATTTCGTAGCTAAGGGGCTTCCCACCTAGGTTCAAGGCCCTACCCAAACACTTAAGGTTCAAAATGTGTCTCCAACATAAATGGATGAAAGAAGAAAACAAGGATTGTGCTACTACGGTAATGACAAATACTCCCCGGGTCATAAATTCAAGGAACCAAAATTCTTTCAAATTGATGCTACTTATAACAGCTCATCTGAGGAAACCCCACCCCTTAGGGGCCTGAGGAAACCCAACCTAGAAATGACCTCACAGGTATGCCAGATGAACCAGTTATCTCACTACATGCTTTGGTGGGTATTTCTTCGCCTCAAACTCTCAAAATCTGAGGCTTTGTTAAACATCGACAAGTAGTGGTATTGATTGATAGTGGCAGTACTCATAAATTTATCCATAAGCGAGTCATTGAAGTTGTTCATTTTTTTTGTGTGTGGGCAATCTCTAATTTCCAAGTCCTTATCGTTGATGGGGGGACCATGAAATGTGAAGGTCGTTGTGAAAATATTAAACTTCAGATGGTAGACTACCACCTAAAGACCCACATGTTTGCTATTGAAATGGGTGGTTGTGACATTGTCTTGGGCACTAAATGGCTTCGCACACTAGGCCTGATCACAATGGATTTCCAATAGTTATATATGAGATTTAAGCATAATGACCATATTCATACATTACGTGGACTCCAAGAAGGTGCTCCTACTATCATCAGATCGCATCAAATGGAAAAGATTTTGAAAAGGGGCCATCATGGAGTTATCACCCAATTTAATGTCATCTAGGCCATTGAATCCACTACACCTCATATTCATCCTGAGATGCAACATGTCTTAGACCGCCACCAGTAGGTACCTGACAAACCTAAAGAGCTTCCACCCTCTAGGGGTGAACATGATCATAGCATCCCTTTGGCCTTGGGGGCCCAACCGCCTAATCTGCCCCCATACCGATATCCTTTCACCCAAAAGAATGAAATTGAAAAAATCATCAAGGAACTCCTCGAAGCTAGTTTTATTCGTCCTAGCATCAGTCTGTATTCATCACCAATGGTCATGGTGCTAAATAAATATGGAGAATGATACATGTGAACGGAATTTCGAGCCCTCAACAAGTTCACTATCAAAGACAAATTTCCTATTTCAATTGTTGATGACCTTCTTGATGAACTACATGGTGCTCAATTCTTTACTAAGCTAGATATTTGCTCTAGCTATCACCAAATATGCATGAAGGAAGTAGACATTCCCAAGACTGCCTTTCGAACTCATGAAGGCCATTATGAATTCTTGGTCATGCCATTTGGTCTTTGTAATGCTCCATCTACTTTTCAAAACCTCATGAACCACCTGCTAAAACCATATCTCCGAAAATTTGTCCCCATATTCTTTGATGGCATTCTCATCTACAACCTAACATAGGACAAACATCTTCAACATGTAGACCTGATCTTGCAACTTCTCTAGAATCACAAATTATTTGTCAAATTGTCCAAGTGATCTTTTGGCGTGCAAGAAGTCGAGTATTTGGGACACATTGTGGGTTGTGAAGGAGTGAGGGTTGATCCAAAAAGGATACAAGAAATGCAAGATTGGACCCAACCAAAAACCTTAAAGAGTTAGAGAGAATTCTTGGGTCTCATTGGCTACTATTGCAAATTTATCCACAATTATGGTCGCATTGCTAGACCCCTCACTAATCTTCTCAAAAAAAAATCATTTCTATGGACTGATGCAACTTAACATGTGTTCATGCCTCTCAAATAGGCCATGTGCTCCACTCATGTATTGGCCCTACCAGACTTCACCATATATTTTGTGATTGAATGTGATGCTTCTGGTACTGGTATTGGTGTTGTATTAACGCAGGAAGGTCGACCATTAGCCTTCACCAACCAACAACTGAGCGGAAAACATCTGGGTAAATCTACCTATGAGAAAGAAATGATGGCCATCTTACATGCAGTAGACACCTGGCGACCATACTTGTTAGGGAGGTGTTTCCAAATCCACATGGACCATCAAAGACTAAAAAATTTTTTGGAGTAATGTCTATCATCGCCACAGAAAAATAAATGGTTGGAAAAAATGTTGGGATATGATTATGAGATAATTTACAAGAAAGGCCATGACAATGTAGTAGTTGATGCTTTATCGAGCCAATTTGAGGATTAAGGACCTTGTTATAAATCTCTCTTCCCATACCATATTGGATTGAAGAGGCTCACAAGGAATGGTTCTCGCACCCCTCTCTCTCCCAACTTATTAATAACTTGAGAGAAGATCCTAATTCCTCAGCCAACTACTCTTGAAAGGATGATATTCTTCTCTACAAGGATCGAGTAGTTATATCGCCGACATCCACCCTCAAAACCTGCATTTTGGAAAAGTTACGCTCATCTCCAACTATAGGGCATTCATGCTTTCAAAATACTTATGCTCACACTTGTTGTTCTTTCTTTTGGACTGGCATGAAAAACGACATTCTTACTTTTGTAGTTGAATGTGATGTGTGTCAATGCAAAAAATGAGAAACAATCAATTTACCAGGAACCTTACAGCCATTTCCACTCCCTGCCTCTGTTTCCATGGATTTTATCACTCTTCCAAATTCAGGCAACAAATATGTCATCATGGTGCTTGTCGACAAACTTTCTAAATATGCTAATTTTTGCACTCTACCCCACCCATTTACCCTCACTTTGGTGGCTCAAGCTTTCATGGACCAGATCTTCAAACTGCATGGCATGCCAACTTCCATTGTGTCTGATTGCGACCCCACTTTCACTAACAAATTTTGGCAAGAACTTTTCAAGCTAGAAGGCACACAACTCCAACTAAGTACTGCCTATCATCCTCGAACCGATGGTCAAACAGAAGTAGTCAACAAATGTTTGGAGACATATCTAAGTTTCTTCACTTCAAAAAAGTGGCATCAATGGGTACAGTGGCTACCTTTAGCTGAATGGTGGTATAATACTAACTATCATGAATCCACCAAGATGACTCCATACGAGGCAGTGTATGTCCTACTCCCACCTTCACCTATTTCTTATATCCCTTGATGTTCTAAGGTGCAGGCATTTTATTAACTCTTACAGAACCATGCCGCCATGATAGCTCATATCTAAGATAATCTACATCAAGCTCAGAATTGAATGAAGAAACAAGCAGACCAACATCTTTTCGAGCACACATTTCAAGAACGGGATCATGTATTCCTGTGACTACAACCATAAAAGAAAACATCTCTCAAAGAAAAGGGTTGCCATAAAATAGCACGAAAATTCTGTGGACGTTATCAGATACTTCAATGCATTGGAGCAATCGCATACAAACTGGCCTTGCCACCAACTTCAAAAATCCATCTGGTCTTCCATGTATCATGCCTCAAGAAAGTGGTGGGGAACAATTGCAGAACTCAAAGCAGTTTACCCGAATTGGATGAGGAAGGCTCGCTCCGGCTCCAACCAGAACAGGCCCTTGATACCCGTGAAAGACATCTATGCAGCTGCACAATCAAGGAAGTCCTTGTCAAGTGGAAAGACACCTCTCTAGAAGATGTGACTTGGGAACCAACCACTATTCTTTAGCAATTTCCGTAGCTTCAACCTTGAGGATAAGGCTTCTTTTGATGGGGGGGGCATGTTAGTGTCTAATCCTAACCACTTTATTTATGTAATAATTCCAATGGGCCAAGTCATAGTCATATCTAGTTAGAGAGTAAAGTGAACATTGAATCTATTTCTGAATAATAAAATACTTACTGTTTTTCTCATTTTATCCTGTGTTCTAGGCTATATTTCTTCGCATTTATGGTATTCTAGAATTTCGTGCAAGTCAAGAGCATAACACAACCTTATCCCATAGCTGAAGATTACCTCCAAACTATTCTACCCATAATTCTTTGTTGTTATGGGTTAATGCCAACCCCAAATAAGCCCTTACGACACCCTATTCCAAGGAAGATCAGGTCTGCGGATAACCTAAGCTATTGTGCCATCCTTACAACCCTTTGTCCAAGGAGTTTAGCTTGCGACCTACCTATACCAAACATGGAAGAACTATGACCTACTTTGAGGAGGAGAACCACACTTAAATCACACTAAAACATAGCCCAGAAACCACCTTATGTCCGCGTCCTCTACCTGAGGTAAACTCGAACCTGTGGTAGGAAGTATATGATGCCCAAAGCCTTTTTTCTCCACGCCTTTGCTCCTCCAAAAATTCACTGCCTCAGATGTGTTTACAAAGAGATAGATGCACATTTGGATGGATCAAAATGACTATAACTCACCTCATATCTATATGAAATATGAGGGCTCCAATAGACATGTCTTTTGGACATTTCACTTCAAACCTACATGACTTGAATGCCCAGAAACCCATTATCAACTTCAAAAATTCATGACTCATCTTATACAACTTAGATTTCGATGATTTTCATTGCATTGGATTCTCCTCGCCATCCTCTATCATCTCCATCCTTCACATGTAGAAAATGCCTCATGGTTTTGGCCCCAACATCGATGGGTGCAAAACCCCATCCTTGGGTTCCAAGCCCAAAAATGACTTTTTTGGTGCTCCAACCTCTAAACCCTGAACCCTAGGGCTTGGAGTACCTCCCAAGCTATCAAAAATCAACGCTCTCTCTTAGTAAGGGAGGTACTTCCAAGACTAGGAAATAGCTCATCATCATCATCACTACTCACAACGCTTGCACAACTCCTGGTGCTCACAACTACAACAATCCCTGTAGCATGAACTATGCCTCTCTCAGAAGTGTCATTGTCATTGGAAGAATCTTGTTTCTTCTTCTCTTGAAATGTCTTCCACTCTCTCCATGATTGCTTCTTGGCAACTATAGGAGCACTCTTTCTCCCCACTGATTGTGTGTTGTTCTTAGGTTTCAAAGTCTCCTTATAAACCTGCAAACTCCCACTAGAACTAGACTCCCTATGAGCCTCTAGAACTTGGACCTTCTTTTTTGGAACCTGTACCTACCTCTCTGAAGCCTACACCTGCATTTTCTTCTCGGTAGCTTTCACCTGGTCCTCCTTATTCTTCTCATGATCCATAGGCATTCCCATTAGCCTGTACAGACCATGCTCTCTAACTCCAATCACAATACCTACGGAGCTAGAGCCTATGGGCCTGATTCTTTCCTTCCGATCTTGGAACAATGCCTAAAACCCCTTCTTCTCGGTCACTGAGACATATATCATGCTATATATGAGTCCTTGTACAAACAATACATCCTGGACCCGCATCACTCATCCTTACTCCACCCTGAATGGCACAAATCCTGATCCTCAAATCTCCTTCTGACTCTTGTCGCCCAACACCATGTGCACCTTTGAGTCCAATTCATCTAGAGTCTCAGATACCTCCTGTTACCTTGTCATATGTTTCGACACATCATTGTCCATGTACCATCCATCCTCATCAATAGTACCCTGCGAGAAATGAGATATCATAACAAAGTCCTCCTCCTCCAACCTTCTGGTGAGAGAATCTATCTCAATAGAAGTGGCAACATCGACGACCTACTTCCCTTTATTCTTCTCATCATCTCTTGTCTTCTTCTTCATCAGACATCTCAATGAAAAATAACCCATCTTGCTACAGTTGAAACACTTGACTTTACTCAAGTCCTTCTTTTTCTTGTCCTTCATTCATGCTGCAAGTGCCATGTCATCATCTAAAGCCTTCTTCTTTGCATGAAGATCCTCATCTTGAAATTCTTTTGGAATGAAGTCATACCATAGCCTATTCCAGTAGGGCAACCTCTCTCTAGCAACGATCCCCTTGATGAAGAGCTTCCATTCCTCAGTGAACCCTTTCAAATAAATACTCACCATATCTGAATCTGAAATAGTCACACTGATGGCAGCAAGCTCATCTTTGACCTGAGACAATCTCGTCAGGTATGAAGTCACTCTTTCACCATGTATCATCTTGGTGCACTTCAACTTATTCTCCAATACCAGTACCCAATTATCGTTCTTATTCTGGAAAAAAAATTGAAGAGCCATCCACATCTCGTGTGCAGTGTTCTTCCTGAAAAAAATGATGTATTATAGGACCCTTCAAACCATCAAGGATGATCAATCTCACCCTCGTATCCAATTCCTCGTACACGTCCAGCTGCTTAGGGTCAGTCGGTTTCTTGATCTCTTTCTCGTCAAACTCCCAAATCCTATTGACCTGCAAGACCAACTTGATCCTTTCCTTTCAAGGACTATAGTTGGACAACCCTTCCAACCTGTCCTCATACCGGAGACCAACCTGCAACTTTGACATTGTAGTGAGCCTTTCACCTATAATGTGACCAATTCCCTCTTATTTTGTGCTTCACTTGTGCACACCTTGATTCACTGTCTCTCAAAGCACCTCAGGCACACTTTGATACCATGTTGAATTTCCACGACCTTGGTGTCTAGGATAGAATCTTAAAATATCTAATGCTACCAAACCAAGAATCTCAACAAAGCTACTTTGTACAACAGAATATAAATAACAGTAAATCACACATGCACAAATAGAGACAACTTTTTACAAAGTATTGTACAAATATGTACAACAACCCAATCTTCTTTATATTAAACCAACTGAATAATACAACTATCTAAGGCTCCCGTACAAGGGATAATGACCCTCAATTATCTACAAGTACAATAATACGAGATACAATGACAATCTTGCTACAATCTTAGGATATGTTGTATCTCATCATGTCAGTCCTTCGCTTCTAATCTGCTCTCTAGCTCCCCCTTAGTCCATCAAAGGACAACACATAGAGACTTTGGGAGGGCTTCCACCTATCATTGTTGCAAGTCATTTCTACTACAATGAACATAGGCTCATCCAATATTCTTTTCTAAGCTAGCCAACACTTGAGCTCCAATATGCCGATATAGTAGCTTCTTTCATCCATCAAAGAGCTACACATTAGGTGCAATCCTCCACCCAACACACAATTGTCAATGTAATTCTTGTCACGCTGATCTAGGGCTACTTTGGGCACTTTCTTATTGCCATCCACCAACCACTAAGTGCCCAATAAAACTGTCACAACTCCACTATGAAATATGCTCCTAGGAAAGGCTTTTAACCACCAAGTCAAACCTTCCAATTGGCTCCCAAAGGATGCACCCAACTAGCAATCTATCTCAACACAAAACCATTATAAACACATACCTTGCTTCTTCATAGGTTGTTGTAGTCTGATGTAGGTTTGTACTATTGGTTAGGGTTGTTGACACATTGCATCAACACCCTTCCTTCATGTCCAAACCTTCTCCCACAACTATGACTTACCTCCAATCAATTTTTCCCATAATTCTCTATTGTTCTGGGCTAATACCAGCCCCAAATAAGCCTTTGCGACCCCATGTTCTAAGGAAGATCAAGTCTATGGCTAACCTGAACTGTTGTTCTAGCCTTATGACCCTTTGTCCAAGGAGTTTAGCCTTTGGCCTACTTGTACCCAACATGGAAGAATTGCAGCCTGCTTTGAGGAGGAGAACCACACTTAAATCACACCAAAATGCAGCCCATAAACCACCTTATGTTTATGGCCTATACCTGAGGTAAACTTGGACCTATGGTAGGAAGTATACCATGCCCAAAGCCTTCTTTCTCCTTGCTTTTTCTCCTCCAAAAATTCATTGCCTCAGATGTGTTTACAAAGAGATAAATGCACATTTAGATGAATCTAAATCACCTCATATTTATATGAAACATGAGGGCTCCAATGGACATGTATTTTGGACATTTCACTTCAAGCCTACATGACTTGAATGTCCAAAAACCCAATATCGACTTTAAAAATTCATAACTTATCTTCTACAACTCAGATTTCGACGATTTTCGTTACCTTGGATTCTCCTCACCATTTTCTATCATCTCCATCCATCACATGTAGAAAATTATTCATGGTTTTGGACCAAACATCGATGGTTGCAAAACCCCAACCCTGGGTTCCAAGCCCACAAATTACTTTTTTGGTGCTCCAACCTCCAAACCCCAAATGCTAGGGCTTGGAGTACCTCCCAAGACATCAAAAATCAACAATCCAAACTCTAGAGACCCAATCAGGGATTGAAAGGTAATCCCATTTGGATTCAAAATCTTAGAATACATATTGTCATGGGTTCTTTATCCTAGGCACACCAGGGACAAGAAGAAAAAATACCTAAATTCAATGGATTTGCATTGGAACATGAAGACCCTCTTGGGTTTGGTTCTGAGAGATAAGAAAGTAGAAAGGCATAATGTCTTTGCCTCTCTGGAATACATAAAAGGATGCTTCAGAACCAATGTTTTTGTCTTGATAGGGTTGACTCTCATATTGCGCACATTGAAGGACATATTGGCTATGATTTTGATAATGGGGACTTGAAGGATCCTCTTGGGTCTAGTGCAAGGGCCCCTGATAATATTTCTTCATTGAAGAATGAAGAGTGACCAAATGGGATGGCTCTTGGGGAGGCAGTTGGCGCTACAGTCCATGGCAGTTCTTATTAGCTCCCTTATAATTATGGCAGATATGGTTTCTTCGTTGTGTTCACGGGGGCTCCACTAGGGGAGCAATACCATACCACGTGGGTTCATATTGGGGAATATATATTGAGGAAAAAATGGCATAATATATTGGGGGATATAAGTCCATTTTGAACTAAGAGGCTAATGCCTCACCTTCCGATCCTTCCGAGGATCCTTTCTTGGACTTCTTCGATGGGCATTTAGTCGCATAATGTCCCATCTTGTGACAATTAAAGCATCTTACGTTAGACATGTCACCCTTCTTCCCTCCATGAGAAGAATTCGATTTGGAATGGGAAGCTTTCCCCTTCCCTTTCCTTGCCTTACTTACTAAGGCCATATTTTCTTCATCATCATCCGTGGCTGAAGAACCATCTCGTGTGCTCCTCTTGATCTCCTCCTACATAAGATCCGACTATAGTCGTTCCCAACTCGACAGTTTCTCCCTTCCATTCACAGAGTCATGGTAGTTATTCCTCTTTGGAAGTCTAAGGAGAGCGAGGCTCACCATATCATCATCGGTAGTATTTATTCCCACACTTCCAAGATCATTTCTGCAGGTGGTGAGCTTGTTCAGATATGTGGAAATAGTATCGCCCTTCTCCATATTGATTCTTTGAAGCTTATCCTTGAGCGCCAATTTCCTCTGGTCACTATTGTTCTAATAGAGGTCCTTCAATGTCTTCCACATTGAAAATGGAGTATCCTTCCCATGGATACTCGAGACAATATGGTCTCGAACTCCCTCAAGGATGATCTGTCTCGCCTTCGCCACACACTTCTTCCACTCAGCCAACTCTTGTGCATTAGTTGAAGTTGGCTTTGGGATTTCTTGATCAATGAATTCCTTCAAGCCATTGTCTTCTAATACAGCCTCCATTCTATCTTTCCATGCTATGTAATTTGAGCTACCTTCCAAGGCATACTCGAGTCTCAAGCCATAGAATGCCATTGGCCAACCTTGAAGTATGATATGAATTTGATTTGCACCTGCAACCCTGAACTTCAAACTTCGAATTCTCTTCTCAGTATATTATTCACAACTTCGTTACTATGTAGATAATCTCTACAAATCCAGCTCCGATACCATGTAGAAAATCTGATGTAGGTTGACCGATAATGCAATATAAATCAAAGTAGAATACTATAACCTACTACTACTATCAATTTGGGGAAGCTTAAAGATTGAGCTGAACAATATAACCAAAAGAAGAAGAATCAATGCACAATACACATGAAAATACTTTGGGGAAAGCCTCAGCTAAAAACCCTACTATCTGTATTATCATACAAGGTGGAAATACATAGGAATTATACAAAGCCTTAGCTCTCACAGCTAGCTAGCTCTCAATACAATCCTCACAGATGCTCACAGGAAATCTTGGCTGCTCTCCAGCCTTCCTCTCTGCCCTCCAAGCTCCTATTTCCTTGCACTATTCCTATGGGATGATTCTCCTTCAACCAAGTGGAACACTTTGAGCTCACACACTGTCAAAATTGCGCAATCCTCAAGGAATGATACCTTGACTGCATGCATGAGTTTTCTTTATAAGAAAACACATGCAACTGACAATACATTGTCCTTGTCTTTAATCTCAACTGGGTCTTTCTCAGAATAGTCATCCATGAGTTTCTGATGAGGGAATCTTCAGTTAACTGGAGTAGCACTAGTTGAGTGCATGCATGCATCAACTGACTGTTAACTCTCTATTAGTTCCTCAAATAGTTTGGAACGAATTTAACTGGACTTAACTCAGTAAACGAAGTTTACTAATTACAACTCAAATATAACTCAATCTTATCTCCTTAATTTAAGGGATAACTCTTGCATGACTTCAGAAAGACGTCTAACTTGAATTTCTCCAACTAATTAATTCAAAATGAATTAATTAATTATTTCCAAGCAGTTGTTAAGACTAAATTTTATTTTAATTCACAATTTAATTCAAGGATAAATTAAATTGGAATATTCTTGTTGCCACATTTCAACATACGGCGAGCTATAAGGATAGACTGTGACAGGCAAAGTGCAATTTTCTTGGCAAAGAACCTTGCTTATCATTCAAATACAAAGCACATTGATGTTCAGTATCACATTGTGAGGGATATGGTAGAGGAAAAAAAGGTGTTGTTGGTAAAGGTGGACACTTTAAAGAATACTGCAGATGCATTGACAAAGTTTGTAAGCACTGAGAAGTTCTCTTGGTGTAGAGAAACAATGGGATTTGCAGGGTTGGAACAATGACTAAGCTCTCATGTGCCCCCTTGTGGAAAGAAAACAACAAGTGGAAGAATGTTGGGTTGTGTTATATTCTTACCATGACTAGCCCATGCGCGAGGGGGTTACAAGGGGGGTGGTAGCCCCCCTTGTACGTTGAGCCGGTTTTGCCGAGGGTTCACAGGGGGGGTGACTACCCCCCCTGTCGAGGGGTATGCAGGGGAGCGGTATCCCCCCTACACGGGGTCTAGGGCAGCACCATGGGAAAAAGAAAAGTGGACCCTATATTAGGTGGGCAGACCTACCTATGGTTTTGTGCATGGATTCCACACATGGTTTTGGGCACGATGGTTTTCGGTCCATGGTATTATGTAGATCTGGTCAAAGGAACTACGGTTATGTTCTAATCCAAGGTTAATGGATTGGGGTTTATTGATGCTTCGACATGTATATATATGTATTGTAACATTGAAAGGAATATAATGAAAAATCAATCTGGTAGTCCCAGTTTTGGGATCCAGGGGAAAATCTTTGTGTATATATGTTTTATGTTTTATGCTCTTCCGTTGTTTATTTTATGTTTTTAGAATTTGTATGCATGTAATTTTTGTACAAGGTTAAAACCTACATCCTAGATGAGATCATCCTTGTGCATGAAGCCATCTACTTTGTTAAAACTCTTCGAAATATTGGCATGCTCATAAAACTAGAGTTGTCCAAAGAATTTGAAAAGCTCAATTGGTCTTATCTAGAAAATACTCTTCTCACTTTTGGTTTCTGTTGTCCTTGGACTAATTGGGTCATGTCTCTTGTAATCTCTACTTTCTTATCCATTCTAGCCAATTTCACCCCTTCTGACTCCTTCAAACCTACATGAGGCATAAGGAAGAGAGATCCACTATGTCCCTTCCTTTTCATTATCATGGCCGAAGGATTGGATAGATCCATCAAGGCAGCTTTACAGCAAGGTTCTTTCACTAGCCTTTTTCTTCATGATAACATCACCCTATCTCACCAACAATTTTTCTATGATACCCTTCTCATGAAACACCCATTTGTCAAAGAGGCAAAACAATTCAAAGAAATCCTTGACCTCTTCTCAAATGCCTCAGAAACCTTCATCAACCTAGAAAAATCCCAAATATTCTTCTTCAACACCCCTCCTATTGCTCAAAGTAATATCAAAAGGATTCTTCACTTCTCCTCTCCTTTTATCCCCTCCAAGTACCTAGGAGCTCCCCTCACTGACTCAGTCATTACTAGCATTCCTCTTGGCGGGACCTTTTTGACAAACTGAATAGAAATCTTGACTGTTGGACCTTATGTTCCCTAAACATTGTTGAACGTCTGGGCCTCATCAAATTTATCTTCCAATCCATGCTTACTTACCTTTTCTCTATCCTATCAGCTCCAAAATGGGTCCTGGAAAACATAAGAAACATCCAAAGGACCTTCTTATGGGGAGCATCTCATCTTAAGCAAAAATGGCCTTTGCTGAAATGGGAAACCCTCTGCCTCTCAAAATAAAAGGGTGGTCTAGTTCTTCGGGATCCAGAGAAAGCCAACAAGGTCATGGGATCTAAGATGATCTAGGTCTAGGTGTGAAGAAGGACCCTTCCAAGAAATTTTACTTTCGTGGTGTTAAAATTGCATTTTAAAAGAACATTAATGAATACATCTGTATGCAGAAAAGAAGAGCAAGTCAATCATCAACACATAAAAACATAAGTCGTTGATAACAGATTCGTCTAGGAGGGACTACGTCTCCAGGCCCCAGTGTTAATATGGTGTAGGCCGCTGCATTAAGTGTTGTCAATAAAGGTGATGTACACAAGAGATGATGTCGCGATCATACAAGGAAAAATTCCCTCATGCAGGAGTGGATCTAAGAGATATTCCACAACTCGGAACTCTCAATCAAACTCCTATCAGTATGATACAAAAAACATGCATGATGAACATCCCGCCAACATGGCACAAAAGGGATTTCAAAGAAACAAAACATGCATGACAAAAATCAAGAGTATCCCAACAACATAAAACAAGGGACCTCAAAAACATAACATGATGAGTTATGATAGCAAGTACATCATATAAAAGATTTTGCATCAAATCAAGCAAGGAATCTTGACAACATATAATAAATAAGATCCTGCCTTAATATCAATCAAGGATCCGTGCAGTGTAATGTAATAAGAAGAAGTATATAAACAAATCATATGCCTCACACCATAAATGGCATATGAAGAAGTGGATGTTTGTATCCTTAACAAAACAATCCACGATGAATATGCTATTCACATTGTCGATGCGCAGGCACATCCCACTACCAATCTTGACTCCGACCTCACTACGAATGGCCATATGAAGAAGTGGAGCATCTGAAACAACTGTTAATAAGCTGAAGCTTGCTAAAACATCAATCTCACAACATCGCTCAAAAAGAATATTGTTCTGGACTTCTCTGCAATGTAGCTCTTGGGCTATCTAGTTTTGTAGCGCTTTGGCTATGCCACTGCCGCTCTGCAGCTCAGCCTGACCTTCTGGTTCCTTGGCTACCTTCTCGCGCTGCCTTGCTTACACTCTGTGGCTCTCGGCGCTCTTGCTTTCAAACACTCTGGCTTTCAAGCTTCTCTTGGTAAACCTGCAGCACTGCTCTAGTTATCTCTGTCTATCTGGCCCTCTCGCGCTGCAGCTCTCCCTTGGGCGCAACCTCCTCATTGAGGTATCTGGCACTCAGGCTCTCTAGCACTCCCCAGCACAAGTTCTTGGTCTCTCTGCCTCGCCTCAGCTCTCTGCATTTAGCATTCAACAGTCAACATTCAGGCCTCTTGGGCTCTTTGCAATGTCGTGTTTTATAACATGTTTTAACAAGGCCGCTTAAGAATCGAGGTCTGTTGGTTTAGAATAGAAGTCGTTCGCATAGAAGGATCGGCCGGCGCAAGAAAACTACAACAATAGCCTTTTTTCTGTTAAAACAGACAATACACAGAAAACATTGAAAAATCTGATAGAAGCTATAAAGCCGGACTTCAAAATATATTAAATCGGGTCCATAAACCCGTTGGCTCCGTGCTATATCACAATCACATATCGTTGAGGTCATTAGCCTTATATATCGGGGGATCGTTGATCGCTGATCGCCGATTAGATCTGGACTGTTGATCTGTTCCGATCGGACGGTCCAGATTGCATTATTGTCGCTATCGCATCGCCGCTTGGTATTGAGATCACCGATTTAATCGTGGCCGTTGATCGGTTTCCGATTTGACGGCTGAGATCGCATCGCATATCGCTATCGCTATGACCCGAGGTTCCACCTTTGGAATCTGCCAATGCCGTTTGCCGACGCCAATCATCGATGCCAATCGTCGATTTGATCACTAATCGCATGACTGAAGTCTCCGACATCGTTGATTGCCTGCCCCTAACTCCGATTAATCGGAGATCGCTGATCGGGGGTTCTAAAGGCCTGGCCTTAAGTTTACCCTTTGGACTCCTCCGATTGTGATTTGCCTTTTAAAGGCTTAAAACCCATTTTTAGAGGAAAATGCCTCATTTTCAAAGGAACAAAGGCGAACTCTTTTCACGATAATTTCATCATCTGGACTCGGATTGATGAACCGTTCACACCACCACAATCAGGACGACGAGATCTATGCTCTGGTCCTGGGTTGACATCATTATGAACACTTTTATTTTAGAGCATTCATAAACCCTTTGTCCTGTATGTCTCTCTGGAGCCACCTGGATCAATCCTCCCCACTGACGAGCTTTTGGTCCTCCAAAAGCATGAAAAATCATCTGCAACTCTCTTTGTACCCTATCTGCATCCCAAGTGTCCTAAAAAGGTCTCACTTCTATCTCCTTCACCTTTATTCTTCGAAGCCTTAAGTGACGAGTCGACACATAATACTTCTGCAACTTGAAGTACATTGTTTTGCAAATTACATGCTTTGAATGACATGACCAACTAAAGACCCAAACGTCCCACACTTGCCACGAGTTTATAACACATACTCAGTGGTCAAGTTTACATCAAGATGGATGTAATACTCCAGCTATGACAACAAGGCCAACAAATCATTGTTGCTTCAAAAAGTGATGGAAAACACATCATCACTGCAACACATGATTTACAATCATAATGCCAAACACTATTGTGTCGACAAGTGATGGAAACATAACATCACTTCCAGAGTTTTAACATTCAACTCAAAATACAACTCAAAACATGACCAGACATCATTGTTGCTAACCAAGTGACGGAAACACATCATCACTTTTACACTTTAAAATGCAACAAATGATTTACAAAAGAATGACCATGAAACGACAACATGTCTAGAAACCATTTTTCACTTATCATGGTGAATGGGTCACCTCCTTGAGGTGGTTTTGCTTGTCGAACAACTGCTTTACCTGGTTCACGCACCGATGCTTTGTCTTTAAGGCGCTGCTCTGGATGGAGCTTCCAACAAGTGGCTCTTTGATGGCCATTTCTATCGCAATGACTGCAGTAGGATTTCTTCCTCCATATCTGCTTAACCTGTTTCTTTTCATGTTGTTGAGAGGGTCTTTCACACCTCATGAGTGCTGCCATTCTTTTCCAACAGTTAGAAAAGGTATGGTTAGGTAAACCACAAAAGGTACATGTTTTCCAATGCCTTGATCTTCGTGCATTATTAACAACATGATCATAATCAAAATGAACATTTGAAGATCGAAAATGGCTATACCTTCCTTTGTTTTTCGTGATGTCAATATGGCGATGAGAGCTTGCCTCAGCTCTCTCCCTGCAATGGGCAATGCCATGGGATGGTGGGGATGTTTTCCCATCATTCTCTTTCCTCGACGATGTCTCGGACGAATCTAACACCTTTGAGCATTCTCTTTTAGTGTATCTCGAGCCTGCAATTCGATGTTCATGCACAACCTCCAAAGGTTGAGTCATGCCTTGGTTATTAGCACCAAGTTCTTCTTTCTCCTCGTGCCTCATCCTTGTAAGGAGCCTCATGTTTGTTCCTGTAATTGGGATCTCCAAATTTCCAACAGACATCATACTATGAGAAGATGAAATAGAAAGGAAATCAACATCTTTTACCTTCTCTTTCGATTTGGAAAGATCTGATGAGGATTTCTCATCATCCATTGTTGGTGGTTCGCTAACTGTCATGGCGCATTCCCCAACTTCTTTCCTGGCATACCCAAGTCCTGCCTAACGGGGCAATTCCTCTACTTTGATGAGGTTGACAATGCCTTGGCCATTAACGCCCAAGCCTTTTCCTTCATACCCCATTCTCTTCAACAGTTTGGAGCCAATTCCTGTGGTATGATTTTCAAACATAGTGAAATCATCATCAGGAAACATACATGAAGATGGAGAACTAATTTTTACCTCACATGAGTCTCGCTGCAGCTTTTCCAAGGCCTCGTCCTTTGTTTGCAGCTGTCATAGCAAACTTTGTTTCTCCTCCTTCTCTTCATGTAGATGCATCTTCAATTCATCGTTTTCTGTTTGAAGATTATGTTTGTTTTGCTTCAGTTCTTTCATGGCCTCTTATGTGGCTTGCAACTGAATTTGCAATCACTCCTTTTCCTCTATCTCTTTCTATAGAGTTTCATACATAATTTCCACTTTCTTGGAAACGTTAAGCATTGTCTCGTACATCGCTCTTTCATCCTCTATCATTGCACGTTCCATTGTTCATGCTACAATTCACATCAATGCAAAGACCGCTCTGATACCACTTGATCCAGGTCCGGGTGTGAAGAAGGACCCTTCCAAGACCTTTTACTTTCGTGATGTGTTAAAATTTCATTTTAAAATAACATTAATGAATACATCTATATGCAGAAAAGAAGAGGAACAAGTCAATCATCAACACATAAAAACATAAGCCATTGATAACGGAGTTCGTCCAGGAGGGACTACGTCTCCAGGCCCCGGTGTTAAGATGGTGTAGGCCGCTGCATTAAGTGTTGTCAATAAAGGTGATGTACACAAGAGATGATGTCGCGATCATACAAGGAAAAATGCCCTCACGCAGGAGTGGCTTTAAGAGATATTCCACAACTAGGAACTCTCAATCAAACTCCTATCAGTATGATACAAAAAACATGCATGATGAACATCCCGACAACATGGCACAAAAGAGATTTCAAAAAAACAAAACATGCATGACGACAATCAAGAGTATCCCAACAACATACAACAAGGGACCTCAAAAACATAACATGATGAGTTATGACAACAAGTACATCATATAGAAGATTCTGCATCAAATTAAGCAAGGAATCTTGACAACATATAATAAATAAGATCCTGCCTTAATATCAATCAAGGATCAGTGCAGCATAATGTAATAAGAAGAAGTATATAAACAAATCATAGACCTCACACCATAAAGGGCATATGAAGAAGTGGATGTTCTTATCCTTAACAAAACAATCCATGATGAATACGATGTTCACATTGTCGATGCGTAGGCACAACCCGCTACCAATCTGGACTCCGACCTCACTACGAATGGAAATATGAAGAAGCGGGGCATCTGAAACAGCTGTCAATAAGCTGAAGCTTGCTGAAACATCAATCTTATAGCATCGCTCAAAAAGAATACTATTCTGGACTTCTCTGCAATGTAGTTCTCGGGCTATCTGGTTCTGTAGCGCTCTGGCTACACCAATGCCGCTCTGCAGCTTTGCCTGACCTTCTGGTTCCTTGCCTACCTTCTCGCGTTGCCTCATTTACACTCTGTGGCTCTGTGGCTCTCGGCGCTCTTTCTTTCAAACACTATGGCTTTCAGGCTTCTCTGGGTAAACCCATGGCACTGCTCTAGCTATCTCTGTCTATTTGGCCCTCTCGTGCTGCGGCTCTCCCTTGGGCGCAGCCTCCTCATTGAGGTCTCTGGCACTCAGGCTCTCTAGCACTCCCTAGCACAGGTTCTCGGGCTCTCTGCCTCACCTCGGTTCTCTGCATTCAACATTTAGCATTTAGCATTCAGGCCTCCCAAGCTCTCTGCAATGTCGTGTTTTATAACACGTCTTGACAAGGCCGCTTAAAAATCGGGGTCTGTTGGTTTAGAATATAAGTCGTTCGCATAGAAGGATCAGTCGGCGCAACAAAACTAGAACAATAGCCTTTTTTCTGTTAAAACAGACAATACACAGAAAACATTGAAAAACCGATAGAAGCTATAAATCCGGAACTCAAAATATATTAAATCGGGTCCATAAACCCATCGGGTCTGTGCTATATTGCTGAGGTCATTGGCCCTGTATATCGGGGGATCGCCGATCCACCGATCCGCCAATTTCCGATTAGATCTGGACCATTGATCTGTTTCGATCGGATGGTCCAGATTGCATCGTTGTCGCTATTGCATCGCCCCATGGTATCGGGATCGCCAATCACCGATTTAATCGTGGTTGTTGATTGGTTTCCGATCCGACGGCTGATATCGCATCGCATATCGCTATCGCTACGGCCCAGGGTTCTGCCTTTGGCATTTTTCGGTGCCGATCACTGACGGTAATCATCGACGTTGATCACCGATTTGATCGTCGATCGCATGACTTAAGTCTCCGACATCGCCGATTGCCTACCCCCGACTCCGATTAATCGGAGATCACTGATCGAGGGTTCTAAAGGCCCGGCCTTAAGTCCGCCCTTTGGACTCCTCCGATTGTGATTTACCTTTTAATGGCTTAAAACCCATTTTAGAGGAAAATGCTCATTTTCAAAGGAACAAAGGCGAACTCTTTTCGCGATAATTTCATCATCCGAATTTGAATTGATGAACTGTTCGCACCTCCACAATCAGGACAACGAGATCTACGCTCTGGTCTTGGGTTGGCATCATTTTGAACACTTTGATTTTCGAGCATTCATAAACCCTTTGTCCTGTATGTCTCTCTGGAGCCACCTAGATCATACGATCTAGTGGAAATGGATTAAGCACACAGTTGAACCTTGGGTAAAACTTTGGCACACAAAATATTCCAAGGATGTGAACAAGTCAAATCTCATTCGTTTATCTTCACACTCTCAAGGCTCCCTCTTATGGAATCAAGTCAGTCTAAATCTAACATTGATCCAATAACACAACTTTTGGGAAATAAGAGATGGAAGAACAACAAGGTCTTGGACAGACTCCTGGCAACAACTTCCAAGCCTAAGAAATTCTCTTACACTTCCTCTTAGCATGCAGTGGGTTCATAACTCTGATCAAATATTGGTTCATCAATAATAGCAAGAAAGTAATAACAATGACGTCTACAAATGGATGGATCCACCTCTATCCGGGGAAGGAAAACTTAGGTATCTTCACAGTCAAAGAAGCTTACCACATATTGACCTAATAACATCAAGACACCCCAAATTCATTTCAGAAAGACTTGTTGTCTCAAAATTTATGGCCCAAATTCTACACTTTCACTTGGCTCCTATCCAAAAATCGTATTCTCACATGGGAAAAATTAAACAAACATGGTTTTCATGGCCTCTCATGGTGTTGCATGTGCAAGACCAAACAAGAGACCATATATCACCTATTTGACTCTTGTGATATAGCACAACATCTATGGAAGAAGTTTGCACAAGGATTTCAATGATTTGATAAGGTAGAAGGAAACATTGTCCAGACAATCAAGGCCTACGCCAAAGATATGTTTCAAAATATGATCCTCAAACAACTTTAAACAATTTCCCTAAGCCTCATGACCTGGGAAATTTGGAAAGGCATCTAAATCAGAGAGTCTACAATAACAAAAGCAACTCCCAAGAGAGCATCTAGCTCCTTTTTCATAAGCACATAGATGAAACCCTATTCCTCTCCAAATGGAATGATAAGGATTTCGAAGGCCATTTCATCAGTAAGTTAAAAAGGACATTTCGTCTGTAAGTGAAAAAGGCCATTTCATTTGTAAGTTAGACTATGCCATAATTAGACTATGTTTATGTAAATAAAATGAAAAATTTGTTGGGAACACAAACGTGTATAAATATAATTCAATGGCTATGTGTGGTGATTTTGTCCCCACAAGTTCCGAGGTCCATTCCGGGGGAGAGCTATGTACTCACTCTTTCTCGATTCATGTGAATAACAAGAAGAGTATATAAGAGTGAAAAAAAAAATATAGTTCAAATATTAATTTTTCAACTTTGAAAAAAGAATCAAAAATATATTTTTCAAAAAAGGTGGGGGATACACTAGTTCTATCTACATCATGCTCGTATAATTTTTTTTTTTAAATTTATGCATTGAGCATTGAATTAATTGTTGGAAATAAAAGTCACTTATTAACTTTATTAACTAAAATTTTGAAAAATTATTGAGAAAAGCATATAATTAAATGCAAATTTGACACTTTAATTGATATATATATATATATAAAGGAATACAATTCCCTACAATTATTTTTTGATTTCGAATCAAAATTCACCAGACACATATGAGTTTCAAGGATTTCGATTTAAAAAATATGTAAAATGTCAAATTTTCGTTATTACATGTCATAAAATAGTGGGGCAAATTTTCATCAATTCACCTTTTTCTACCACATAGCAATACTTCCTTCTCTAGCCAGTGATGACATTGCCATAATTCAAACAATGTTTCTAACATTGAGTCTTATTTGAAAGTATGGTCCTCGACTGCTTTCAAAATATACCACTTATCAAAAGTTATATCCCATTGGGCCTCTACAATAGATGACCATTATGGATCTTTCAAATATTCACATGATAAGTTAATCAATTCCTTCATAAAGTTGAGCCTAATGCAACAATAATAAAGGCCATTAATCCTCTTTAAAAGATCCCCCAATGGAAAAATATTAGACTCCTTTTTGAAAGAAACACACAAACATCCAAATCGTTAGGATTCTTTGAATAATCCATCAAACTTAGAGTTGATGACAAGGGAAAAGGTTGTTGGGCCACTTTTGAAAATGTGGCCAACCAAAAGAAACAACCACTTTAGAAATTTTGAAAGATTATATTTCAAAACCATTTGATAGGCCATTGAGGCATTTCAATGATCATATTTTGAATTTACTTGATAAATAATTGGGCATATTTTAATAATGTTACTTCAAAATATGAAGACAAAAATCTTTGGGCCATTTTGGAAGATCATATTTTGTATCCACCAAAATCTAAGATGGCTAGCTAGAAAAAATTTGAAGAATCATTTCAAAATTTGTTGTGGGTTCTTGGTCCCACTTCAAAAGAAAACTTCAAAACAATAAGGCTCCATCAAGCCATTTTGAAAGACGCCTATTGAGTCTTCATTCAAAGATGTGTTGATTTGAGAGAAAAATGACATCAACCTATTTTGGAGAAAATATGTGAAGTAACAAAAACAAAGGTGCAAATAAAAAGCATGTTGGTCTGATAACCCACAAGTCACAAGACCAAAATTTGGCTATGATTGTCATATTGTAAGAACCTAGCCCCCTTTATAACACTTTGAAGGGATGAGACACTCCAAAAAACCACCCATTTACCATGTATTAATGCACTCTAATGCATACATGCATGGAAACTAACTTAACCATGTGTGTATAAAATGAATGTGGAATATCAACAAAGATATATAGATGTACACACTACCCTATAATGCATCCTAGAATGAATTGCAAGCATAATTACATTATCAATTACTCCATGTCATTCATATCAAAGATAGTTAATAGAAAGATCAATAGTAACAATTATTTTCCATATTCACAAAAGCTAAACATTACTATAATTTAATTATATATTCCCCACAAATTAGCTACAAACAAAGAATGATCCACCCAATGATAGGCAATCTATCATAGAGGCCACTCCTAAGAATCCATGAGACTGAAATCCTACCAACTAGTTATATTCCCTCGCTCAACCCAATCCCCATATTTCACAAACAAGGAACTAACCTTATTGACCTATTGTACCACAATAATCCAACTTTGCCAACATCTCTTCCCATTCAGTTTGCACCACACGAAGAACATGATTCCCTTCTTTGCTCAATAGTCTCTCCACCTATCCACCTTCCTTTCCAGTCCTCTTGTTTAGATTGGCAAGGAATCTTCAAAGTTGGGCATCAAGGATCTCAGTTACGAATAATGGCATCCATTCATCTTAGAATTCACCTATAAGCTTAAACATGTTTTCCCCATTTTCATGGTGACATGGTAAGCAATAGTGTAGAGAACAACAATTACCTGAAAAGTACTCCACCTAGGAGAGTAGAATAGATGAAGGGAGAATAATGGCATATATGCCTAAAGTCATAGATTATATTTTGCATGCCAAGAAAAGTCTATGTGCCTTCACCAGAAGGCCATGTATCTTTCCTTTTGGAACAACTAATCTCAAGGCTCGCGAGTAACTAATAAGCTTAGGTGAAGGTTGAAAACTTATAATAAAGGAGTGCTAAAAAAAAAAAAAAACATTGTTATTTATTTTGGGCCTCTTGTGGCCTTGTAGCCTCTTTCTTTTCCTTCTTTTCTTTTAGCCATTAGTGATCTTTTATGCTATAATTGCAAAGCCAAAATATCCAATAGAAATGGTTACACATTTGGTGAGTTATGATAATTTAATGTCCCACTTCTACATATGTCTAAAAGCTTATAGTCCATTAAATATTGCATATAGATTCATAATTTAGGAGTCAAAACAAGGGTATTACACCCAAGTCATAACCCTTTGGCAACCATGAAAACTTCAACATAGTCAAATTAGGAAAACATGTCAAATTCAACTTTTGAACCATCTTACTACTTATCTAGTAGTATGAAGGTCCAATGTCAATAATAATCCGATACACTTCTTGGCATTTGCCTTTGAATCTAAATATGTTCTTCCTTCTCTAGTATGCTTCTCAATTGTAAACAGATATAGTGACCAACGCCTTCTACAATATCATATTTTCAACCACTTCAGCTTCAATTCCCACGTCCTAAAGTTCTACTTGCATAATCTACTACTTGATAACATTTTTTGAGTTTTATGGACATTCTATGCTTTATTCCCTTTGTTTCAATCAAAAGAAACTATAAGCCTTCTAAAGCTTATCCTGGGAATTATGATGCAAACACATATTTAATGCAAAAATCAATACCCTGATATCATAATCAACTTCAACTATTTCAGCTTTTGGTGGACCAAAATCCTTTCTCTGTGGGGAGGTATGATCCAAGAGGATCTAGACACATTTCCCAAGGAGCACCATGGTGAAGACAAACTCATTTGAAGCCTAGGTTGAGGGTGTTTTCAATTTAAATGTAAATGTGCTCATATTTTAATTTTTAATTTGTAAAATAGAAATTGAAATTATGAGAGGATTTTCTCAAATTCAATTTCTAAATTTATGTTGAAGTTGAGAGTCTAATGGGATTACTCTCATCCCTAGGGTTTTGGGATAAGGCCCTTGATAGTAGGATTTGAGAGATTTCCTCCACAGATATCTCATGGGCATCTTTTAAGGGATAAGAGAGTTATTTTCTCCTTGGAGTAGGGGATATAAGGAGATATTTCCTCCTTTGTTTTAGGATCTTGAGAGGTATATAAAGCCATCTTATGTACTTTGTAAAACATGAGATTTTATGAGAAGCTTTTGGAGAGCTTCATTTTGAGGAGAGCTTGGAGAGCTCCATAGGTCTTTCAGAGGTTTTGTTGATATGTACAAGTCTTAAATTCCTTTGTGTAGAAGACAACTCTAGGTTGGCCACCTTGTTGTAAAGAGCAATGTACATCTTCCTCATTTCAGAAAGACAATAAAGTGATTCGACCTATTGGAGGCGAATCCAGAGACGTAGCCCAATGGAGGGGGTGAACTCCGTTATCAACCTTGATGTTTTCATGTTCTGTTTATTCGTGATTGGATTAAGTATTTTTACATGCAATTTTAAGTTACAAATTTAAGATGAAATGAACATATTTATGGATGTATTGTAACTTAATATGTCAAGCCCATTTCATGATTAAAAGATATTGTTTATAAGTTTTAAGTGCCTCTCAAGTTTTCAGATCATTAGTTCCTTTACATATTCACAAAATTCACCACATGCTGCCTCTCTCATTACATTATTTTCTTGTTTTTCTTCCACATTCACAAAATCCACCACATCCAACCTCTCTCAAAACATTCTTTCTTGTCTCTCTTGTGTCATTTTAATCCTAATTAGGACCATACATATACATATTTATTCTATAATTGACTTGTAGGTTGGACACCATCTTATTTTTTACTCCACCTTGCTTTTTATTAAATTTCTCCTCTCTTGTCAAAGCAAATTAGTATACATCATCAACTATATGCAGTGTCACCATAGCCAACTAAATTTGTGTATGACAATGCACTTAATTAACATCTATAGTGGTTAGTTTTCCATAATCTTCAAATAGATTTGTTTTAGTGTGCAATGTTATAAATTATTTAGTATGTTCTTTATATACAAATCCTTTTGCCTTAAATTTTGACATTTATCTAATAATATCTTATAATATTTTGTAGGTAAAACTTTGTTAAAAAATATTTTAATGTCTTAAACCATGATTTAGTCTTCTATTAACCAAGTTTTCTCAATTTCTTTGTAAGTGGTTCCAAAATAAACTTTTCTATGACTTGATAATCAATATTGCAAGATTTTCCTTATTATGCCACCATTTGTTATGTCTTCCATGGTGAAGTATTACTCCAAATCTCGAACACAATTTATCAATATATCCAAATTCAAATCCCTTTGAAATTTTGAAATTTCATATCTCATTCAAGTTCCATGTTTTAAAACAATATTAATAAGCTTTTTACAAGGCCTTGAGCTTCCTCTCATTAAGGAGAGAATACTTAACTCATCTTCATAAACTTCAAATATCAATATCCTCGATGGTTTCTGATATTTGTTCAAGTTCACTATATTTTCTACCTCTTTGCTTTCTTCTCCTAAAAGAGGAAACTCTTCCATGGGTCATACCGTTGCTTTAATACAAAAGTGCTATGAAGTTCTAGGGATTCATGTTATCCTCACTAATGTATATTTGCACACATGTTATTAAATAAAAGCTCTCACATTGACAAATAAGAAGTAAGCTTGAACTCACAACGCAAAATTAAAATGACTTTGAAAGGGATTTGAACATTGAAAAACACTTCATATTTGATAATAAAATTCTTATTATGTTCATTCCTTTGTTCTTGTTCTCAAAAGTATACAAGCTCCTCCTCATTAATATTTGTTATTGAAATAACAAATAATAATTTATCTAAGTTCTACTATGACCTACAAACATCATTATTCAAAACTATTCATTATTATGTTATGCTATGATTATGTCAAAAATATATTTTAAAAAACAACTAATAGTTTTGTCATAATTTATATTTGTCTTTCCAAATAATACAACTCCATATATTACATAAATTTCATAATACATCCACATCCATAACTTAATAGTTATATTTATCTTCCAAATAATACAAACAACTCCATATATTAGATAATTCTAATTAAAGGCTTTCATCTAATCCCATATCATAACTTAATAATTATATTTATCTTTCCAAACCATACAAACGACTCCATACGTTAAATAAATTCCATAATACATTCAATATCCATAACTTAGTACATGTACTAGATTCAAATACTTTCCACTAGCCTTCTCCAATACTCTACTCATACTTTACCAAAAATAAAAACCATAATACATAATACATAATTTAAGTAAAAACCATAATACATTCAATATCCATAACTTAGTACATGTACTAGATCTAAATACTTTCCAAGCCTTCTCCGATAATATATTCATACTTCACCAAATTCTTCTTTCTGCAATTTTCTTGAATTCAACATCTTAGTACATACAAGTTTAAATTCCAAAACAACTTAGTACATACAAATTCAAATACTTTCTTCAATTAGAAACCCTACAAAACAATTTAGTACCTACAAATTCAAATACTTTCTTCGATCAAAAACTTTCTCCAATGCCTTGTCATACTTTCCTAAACTATAATTAAAAAAAAAAAAAAAACAAAACAAAACCTTTATTGCACTAGCACCTTTAAAGTGCATTACAATACAAATTCAAATATTTTCTTTAATCAAAAACTTCTCCAATACTTTATCATACTTTCCTAAACTATAATTATCAATGATAAAAAAAAAACTTTATTGCACTAGCACCTTTAAATGCAGTGCAATACAAATTCAAATACTTTCTTCAATTAATTCAAATACTTTCTTCAATGAGAAACCCTTGCTAATACCTTATCATACTTTTTTTAAAGTATCATTATCCATGATAATAACAAAAATAACTTTATTGCACTAGATCTTTAAAGTGCACTACAATAATAATAATTTATTTTATATTTATTTATTGTGATAATTTTTTTTTTATCAATCACTAATAAAAACTTTATAACACAGTACAATTTTCTAAAACATCTTTAAACCTAAACCCCTAAGCCCTAATCATTCATTTAAAAACACCCTCTCAATCAAGCCTCCCCTACGTTGATTGGAAGCTTGTAAAGCATGGACTTTTGCCCCCAAAACCAATTTAGTTCATGAAATGGGGAGTTACTTTTCATGAGAATACTTTGACATAACCTTCACCACTGTTCATTAAGTTATTTATATAATTTGATGTTATTGCTTTAAATATTTTTAAAAGCTATTCGAGAATTTTAAAAAATCAATATCTTAGCAAAGGACATCAACACTACAGTTATCTATGAGTCAACTATTGGTCAGTATTCTCTTCCAACTTTTTTACAACAGTGTCTAGGTTGAGGGATATTCTCTATAAAGATACTAAATGGAATATGTTAACTGGTGATTTGTCCACAAACCAGTAGCTCTTCATTATTTTGAAAAATAAATACTTTTATATCCATAAATCAACAATTCTTCATGATCTTCTTCAACCTGACCTACAAACCTTAAAACAAGCACTATAAAAGAAACATTAACCATGACTCTGAAAGACATTAACCATGACTCTGAAAGACATTAGAAGTGAACACCATTGCTACACATTTATCCATAAATCAACCATTCTTCATGATCCCCTGAAAATTGAACATTCACGAAAAATTGAACACCATTGCTACACATGTATCCATAAATCAACCATTTTTCATGATCCCTTTCAACCTGATGTACAACGTAAAACAATCACCATGAAAGATTCCAAAAATTGAACACCATGCCTGCACATTTATCCATAAATCAACCATTATTCGTGAACTTCTTCAACCCAACCTACAACCTAAAAAACATTACCATGAAAGACACTAAAAATTGAACCACCATAGCTACACATTTATCCATAAATCAACCATTCATCATGATCCCTGTAACCTAAAAACAGTCGCCATGAAAGACACTAAAAAATTGCTGCACATTTATCCATAAATCAACCATTCTTCATGAACTTCTTCAACTTGACCTACAGCCTAAAACAATTAGCATAAATGACTAAAAATTGAACAGTCACCATGAAAGACACTAAAAAATTGCTGCACATTTATCCATAAATCAACCATTCTTCATGAACTTCTTCAACTTGACCTACAGCCTAAAAACAATTAGCATAAATGACTAAAAATTGAACATCATTGCTGCACATTTATTCACAAATCAGCCATTCTCCATGATCTTCTTCAGACTGACCTACAACCTAAAAACAATCACCATGAAAGACACCAATGCTGGGCATTTATGTATAAATCAACCATTCTTCATGATCCTATTTAAACTGGCCTAAAACCTTAGATTATTAACTGCAATAAAGCATTTTCATAAAAATAATAAATTAGAGGCATGCAAGAAACCAAAACTCTGCATTTAGCCACAAACCAGCAGTTTTTCATTATCCCCTGAAAAGTTATATACAACCCTTATAAGAAGTTATATACAACCCTTATAAAAAGTTATATACAACCCTTATAAGATTTTAAGGCTGTAGGAAATACAATCGTCCATTATCCCAAACCGTTACAAAATTGCTGTAGGAAATACAGTCATCCATAATCCCAAGCAGTTACAGCTCATTTTATTTCCCTCTTCTCATCGTCATTCTTTATGCTCTCTCTTAGCCATGTGAGCTGCTTCTCTGCACCAAAAGGATAAATTCCAGCTCTACACTGCAAAGATTCAGCAAAACCCACATTGCAGAGACTTGTTCTTGCTATAACTCTAAGGATTTCAGATGTAAAGAGATATAAAAGATAACAAATTTGATTTAAAGATATAATAAAAGAAAACAAATTGGATATACACTAATTTCAGCACCTGCAAAGAATAGCAGGCTATTATGAATGGGTTTGTGGCTTTGGCTGCAGGACTTTGAGCCTGCTGAGGCCATTGAAATAAGATTTTTCCTTGGATGCAAGGCTAGTTAGCCCATCAAGTTGCATTGGTATGTAGGCCTCTTCTTCTGCTTTTCTGTTTTGAATGGACATGGGGGTTGAATGGGAAGCAGCATGCAGTTGTAATGAATGCACAGAGAGCTTGTGACAGGCAGCATGGTGGAGGGCTTGAGAGTAATGTTAGTAAGATAGTTTAGTTGAAGGTACAGGACTTGAATATCCGCCGAGACAAGCCTGTTGGTGAATTCTTCAGGAACTGCCCCTATAAAAAGGTTATCGTTGAGGTACAGACTCTGGACGTAGGCCAGCTTTGGGGAGACCTGGCCTGTGAGAAGATTATAGCTGAGGTCCACCGTTGGGATATTGACTTGAACTTGGGGAACAATGGGTCCAGAAAAAGAGTTTCTCTGCATTTGAAGAGACATGAGAGGGAAAGTGAACAAGATGGAAGGGATGCTGCCTCTGAACTGATTGAAACTCAGATCAAGATAATTCAACTTTTGTAAGCTGGATAGCTTTTCAATGTTGCCATTGAGCTTATTGTTGGAGAGGGAAAGATACTGGAGTGAATTAGGTAGAGAAGGCAGGCTTCCTGAGAGGTGATTGTGCTTAAGGTCCAGCCGAACCAGACCGGATATGAAGGTGGGGATTGAACCTATGAACTTGTTGTGACAGAGAATGAGATTTGACAAAACGGGAAGCTGCCCAATATCCCGGGGAATCTCACCCACAAGATGATTAAAGCTCAAGTCCAATGTCTGCAACTTCTGCAAAGCACCGAAGCAGGGAGGAATAGTACCCGATAGTAAGTTTTTGCTTATACCCACAAACTGGAGCTCCTTGCATTGCCCCAGAGTTTCTGGTATCGAACCTGCCACCAAACCTGGGACTATTGTGAGCTCTACCAGGGACGAGAGGCAGCCGAGGGCCCCATCCAGCTTGCCTGTGAGCCCTGGGGCACCTGCAGATGCATCGCCCAGATTGAGTGTCACGACTCGGTCTGGTCCACCTTGTGATTCACACAAAACTCCATTGAAACTGCAAGGGTCAGAGGAAAAATCCCATGACTTGAAGAAGTTGGAGCCTGGCATGTCATCCATGCTTTTCCTGATGGATTGCAGAGCTAGAAAATCAAGTGGGTCTAGCATTGCCTCCGATGACCATATTGTCACTTCCAGAACAAGCATTGCTAACACTGCTTTCATCACCTTATTCACCCCTGTCATCTCCACTTCCATAGCTAAAACTTACACACCTTGATATCAAAATTTTGATTTCTCAATTTGGCCAAACTCAAAAGTGACAGCCTAAGTTCCCGCTCTCCCTCAGAGGTCTTCAAATCATCAAAGTTCTTTATATTCTCAACGCAGGGGGTGTTCAAATAGGCAAATGCACTCTGTATAGTCCTACAGAAAACTGAAAGCCCACCATAAATTTGATGAAATGGTCGTTGCTTTCCCGTGAACCATCCAGCACAACTTCTGTGAAATTGTCGTCCTCTTCCTTTCCTGTGCAAACCATAAATGAACAGCTCTTCTTATCTTCAGCGCCAAGCCATCGTTACCCCCGAACTACTCATTTCCCAAGGCAAAAAATCATCCTACCAGTCACCACTATAAATTTATCATTTCAGTCAGAGTGGTCTCTAAATAAGCCCTAACATTCTTACCAATTACGCCAACAACATGCCCAAAATCTCTGCTATTTTAGTATGGGCAATAAAGAAATCCCACACTGCCCAGCCTTACAACGGTCTTCCGAACCTGGCTCCCAAATCTAATCACAAGCCTTCCACCTCAGTACCACAAAGAATCTTTCGGCGACTGGTAGCGTTTGGCCATTGCCACGTCGTCATACTAGCAGACAACACTTGCGCAGCTGACCGTGGAATTGAGTCCCCCGATGAGGTATTGAATCCAGCCGAGCTTCTCGTGCACGCTTGCATGCAAACAGAACAGACAAGCATTTAATTTTATTTTTTCATATTTTAAAGGGAACATACTTAACTTTAACGGACAAATGCAGGTATTGAATCCAGGTTTGCTTCTCCTGAACGCTTACAGGCAGATAGAACAGACAAGACAAGCATTTAATTTTATTGAGTAATATTTTAAAGAAAACATGAATTGACTTTAATGGACCAATGTTTTGTTTGGATGAAGGCGGTCGCCTCAATGCATATATGTCAGGGAACTTGCTTTATTATTAAAGAAATATTTATATGTTATAAAGAATACCGATATAGGTTATAATATATATTGCATTTAATGTATCGTTGCAGACTGTATATCGTTTGGAGTTGTCTATAATGCGACTTTTTGAGATTCCGGTGACGGAATCCGGCGGAAGAAATTGAGATGAAATTATGATTTGTTGCAGTTAAAATGGTTTTTTAATTGCATATTCGGATTCAGCACCCTGAAAAACCCCTGGGACGGTTTCATTGTGCAGAAATTAGCTATCAAACTTGGATTCCAATAAATTACTGCCGGATTTTCACCGGAAAAAATCGCCGGAAAGACTTTCAAAAAGTCGCGTTAAAGACTACTCCATATCGTTTGCCATAAAAAAAAATATATAGGTATTACCTGAGCATTTAATACATTATTATTAGGTGCATATTTCGTTGTACCTGAGCATTGGGTGCATATTGTCTGTACTATTTGATTGATGAGTTGTTCATTGTAAGTTTTGGTACCTATGTAGAGCAGTAGTGTTGGTAGGTTGGAATTTGGTCCTTGCTTTTTATTTTCTTTTACTCTTTAAGTTTCCATAATAAATCTTTTGTATCAATATATTTTTTAATAAAATATATCAATAAATATTTTGTAACAATGTTTTATAGATATTTTGTATCAATATATTTTTTTTATTTAAAGTATATCAATAAATATTTTTTAATAATGTTTTACAGATATTTTGTATTAATATACATTTTTTTTCCTCGGCAAAGACTAATATTTATTAACTTAAAATAAAAATATTTTTACAAGTAATCGAGGCCTCAGAAGATTCATGAGGCCTCTGTACACAGCAAGTTCGCTTCGGAATGGAAGGATTCTGAGCATAGGTGCTACAAAAAACTACATAACAGAAGAACATGTCAGAGGACCAGTAAATAAGAAGATTGTGCATGAGAGCATAGAAGCGAGTAACCATTGCGAGTCTGACTTTAAAAACATTGCCCCTGCCATGGAACTGCGCAAAAACTTCAAGCTGACGGAATTGAGCCATGTGTGTTATCAATGAGACCTGAAAACAATCATCTGCTTGACAAACAAAAAGCAAAATGAACCAGAATAGTGCCGCATGGCCTTAGTCTTCCTTGCCCCCACCAGAAGTCTTCTCTTCTGCTGGACGGTCACTAACCAAACACAGAACTTCATTGCCGGCCTTATCATCCTCAGGGATCGAAATTAGGCGATTAGAGTCATTCAGAGCTCTGTCCCCCTCAACAGGGAAATCTCCTACATGGGGCAGAGTAATTCTTGGGTTGTCAATATGGCCTGGTTGATCCACCAGAACTTTCTCCGGGCTACCCATGGTCAACTGCTGCTCGCTGCTCTGAGAGGGTTCCGGAGCGATACAGGCCAGAGGATGGATCTGGTTTTCTTCTTCGGAGACAATTATGGTGATATGGGCAGAGATCAGAGGTCTATTAAGGTTGCTCTGGAATTTAAAATGGATGGTTTGAAAAGCATTGTTTGGGATAGGCCTTCGAGCAGGGCTAGAGGGTTGCATATTCGCCTGAGAGGGAGGGAGATTGGCAGGTGAATGATCAGGATTATCAGAGCTATTGGCTGTAGGCCGAGAGCCATCACCATGATGCCCTCTGGGTCTCTTCCTGCCACCTTGGCGGACCATATTGAGGAGCAAAAGAAGGGCTACGGAAACAACAGAAACAGCAGAGAGAGCAATTGAGAAACAAAATGCTTGAGCCAGAGAAGGATGAGAGAGCTGCTTACCCCTGAGACGTGCCTGAAACCTGCGAGGCATGCCTCTGAGAGAGAGGACCCTCTTACTTCCGGAGCTTTCGATGACCAGAACTCAGAGCCAGAATAATTGAAACAAACCATGAGAGGGAAGAGCCAGGTGGTAATGAATATAACCATCATTGCCATGCTTCGAACCAAGTAGACCATAAATGCGCAGACACCACCGTCTCCATCGAAGTGCTGATCATCCATTTTACTTAAGGTGAAGGTCTGGGGAGCCCCGCTGCTCTGCAGCATGCAGTACACGGTATTAACAGTTGGCATCAGAGCCATTTATGACAACAGTATCACCCGCATCCAGGAATTAATATACATTTTTAATAAGATATATCAATAAATATTTTGTAACAATCTATTTATTTAATGTTTTATAAGTTAATATATATATTATTTAATTTAAAGAATTTTTGAATAATTTTAAATTAGATATTATATATCTCAATATATATATTAATTTGGAATTATTTTAATTTCAAATTTACCAAGCACTGAGAGGGATCAAATTTCTTCTTACTTTAAAAAAATAGCGTATTTATCTCTCTGCACTTAATAAATCTATAGTTAAGATAGATCTAAATTGGTTTAATTTCTCCTTTTAAATAGATTATATTTTACATGAATATCATGAATCAATAATTTTTACAAATACCATAAAATTATTTTTATTTTAATATTTATTTTTATTTTTATTTTCACATTATTAATTTTAATTTGACTAAGTAAAAAGACAAAATATTAAAACATTTTTCCAATTTTCCATACTAAACTAAAAACACTTCTCTAACACAATAAAATATTATATATTATATATATTAAAATATATACTATTCAATTTTAAAAAACTTTAAATTAAATATTATATATCTCAACTTTTGGAATATTAAATATTAAACGCTTTATTGTCAGATGCTTAGTATTTACCTTTAATGATTATGGGTTTTCAATTTCCAATACATTTCTTTAATGAGTTTCATCAATCGTAAGATAGTGTATTTCTTTAATTAGTTTCTTCCATCATCGTCAACTCTGTAAACCAATAACTTAATAAATAAATAGATTATAATATTTTGAAATACAATGTAATTTAATAAATAATATACCATTATAAAACAGTTAAATTTTGGTTAAACAAGTAGTTAATTTCAAACTTATTGTATATATAGAAAGAGACAGTTAAATTTTGGTTAAACAAGTAGTTAATTTCAAACTTATTGTATATAAAGAAAGAGATTATTATGGTAAGGTTTGATTAAAATATTTTTTATTAATTTAATTTTGATTTAATATTTAGATAGATTGTATTGAAAGGTGTTTTATAGTTTAATATGGAAAGTTATTGTAGTAGTTTATAACTAGATTATAAAATAATAATTCTATTAAATTCAATTTGTTATTGTAGTTTTATTTTTATTCATAAAATTATAAATATTTGTTTTTAATTTACAATATGTATACCTTATTAAAATTTAAATAATAATAATTCATTTATGAATGTGATATTTTAAAATATATTATTAATAAAATATAAAAAATCAACAAATTTAATTAATAAACATTATAAAAATCAATGCTTACACTAAATTAATTATGTGTGTTATATTAAAAAAATATGTTAAATTAATTGCCCCATATATATATATAATCAATTTTTTAATAAATTAAAATAAGAATATTTCTTTATATATAAAGATATGAAATTTATCTCTCGGATCCAGGTGCTCAAGAGAGGCCCAACACGCTCTCCCAGCTTTGACGGTGCTCAGCATGTGGCGAGGGACATTTTCCAGATGGTGCCCATGAGAATTAGCTACCTCTACATTCATTCCCTAACCTTAGAATGTGTTATCTAGTTTGTCTTCTCTGCCATTATAATCCTCAGAGGGATAGCCTCCTGGCTATTTCCCTCTTGTTCATTTCTCCTTCAGACCTTGTTTTCCCCCTTTAATCATTGTTTTGTGTTGCCCAACCCCTGCATTACAGTCATGAGCAATGATAGAGGAAGGGGGTGTTACCTAAGTAGGGGAAGAGGTTGTTGACACCCCCCACCACCATGGGCGATGCCTCCCTTGCCACCTTGTTTGATTACAACATTTCAGAGCACATTCAAAAGAGCATTATCGCCATGGAAGAGGAGGAGACTCACAGGGATTGCACGTCCCTCTTGGCTCTCTATAAATCTCCTCACTCACCGGCTTAAGGAGAGGGAGCAAGATAAGTCCAAAGCTACCAGATGGATCATTGAGCTCTTTGCGCACCTCATTCATTCCACCTACTCCCTCAAATGCTTGGCCAAAGACCTCAAAATTGACTACCCCCAACCTCATGTCCCCTTCTTCCCCTGTTGTGTCTCCCTCATGTTCCCCTTCGGTTGGCTCGTCCTCTCTACCACCCCACAGAGCTTTGATGGCCTCTGCCCCCTCTGCACATTTCCCCTCCCCTTCGGTGACTAATGCTCCCCCTCTTCCCCCCACCTCGTCCCATCCCTTTTGGTTGTTACATCTTGGAAGAAGTTGTTAGGAACTCTAGTAATGTGCAAGCTCAAGGAAATTCCCAGGTTCATGGAAGCACCAACACAACTTCGATGTGGCTCCAGTATGGCATGCACTAACCTCCCTAAACCATGGCAAGTAGCAGGTTGGTAATCGTCATTTTGATTTGGTTCATAGGAAATCAGAGCGACCCTACATTTTCATCTTTGCCTAAGTGCACTTGGCATGGAGCCATGGCACTCCCAACTATATTTTGTTTGCTACTATCTTTGATTTATAGCCAATAGACATGGCACCACGAGGCTCGGTTCTCCATTTTTGGCTTAATGGAAATATGTTTCTAATGTTAAATTGTCTTAAAAACTTAGACTCTGGTTTCCCCTTCTAGGGGCAGAGAACTTTTGACCTCACACTTTGGTTTCCTCGCTCTAAGGCAGAGATGGATATCAAGATTATACATTATGTAATTTTTCTCTGTTAATATAATGTAGAAATGCTTGCTTACAAAAAAAAAAAGACATGAAATTTATATAAATATAGATATGATTATTAATAATTAATATGAATCCATTTTTATTTTGGATTTACCAAGTCTAAGAGGAATCAAATCTATCAAGGTGTAAACTTTTTTATGAAATTTTGCACTCAAAATGAGGTATGCATTTTAAGATATTTGATCCCTCTTGGCACTTGGTACATCTAGAGTTAAGATGAATATATGTTAGTTTTTATCACGTAAACATACATCACCCACCTTCTGTTGATGGATGATGTGTTGCTTCTGAGTTTGTGCATTGTAGCTAAATGGTAGGTTTTGCACAAAATCATAAACCTTTTCTTCAGTGCTTCTAGAATGGAGATCAATCTAAACAAATATTCCTTTCATCAATTTGTGGTCATCTTAGATATCCTCTCTTATATATAGTCTTTCTTTCCCTTGCAAATTGTCTCATTGGAAAATGGTATTAAGTACCTCAGTTTCTTTCTAAAACCAAATGATTATCATAAAAGGGATTGGATGTGGATGATCAGAAGGGTGAAGCAGAAAATTAAATTGTGATGTTACAACTAGTTATCATTTGGGGGAAGAATGATATTGGTTAAATCTGCATTGGAAAATATTCCTACTTATTGGTTGCCTTTAGCCAAGATTCTCACTGCTATCCTTACCACTATGAGACAACTGATGTTCAAATTTATGTGGACTGGTAAAAACTATAAAAAAGGGGTTCATCTTGCCAACTAGTCCTCTTTATCTATCCCAAAAAGTCTTGGAGGATGGGGATTTAAAAATATACCCTAGTTTTTCAAAGCTTTGGCTTTGAAAATTATGTGGACAGGTGTGTTTAGTGAGGGACTTTGGAACCAGGTTATAAAAGGTAAGTATTTAAACAGATTGTTGATGGTGGACTAAATTAGAGGCCATGCCAATAAGCCTACCAAAAATGGATCCATAGTGAGGAAAGCACTAATGGCCTCCTTCCCCTTCCTTTTCAACTAGCTAGCATGGAAATTTAGGGTTGGAAAGTAAGTCATCCTTGGCAAGGACCCCTTCATAGGCAATGCCCGTGTCTACAAGCTATCCTTTGGATTGATACAATACTTATATTCCAATGGCCTTTACAATCTTTACAATGAAAAAACAATGGATTCCTCTTAGCCCTCCATAAACTATTGATTGACCTCAATCAAGAAAGGAATAGATAGCTCTCTAGATAAGGAATGGAATTCATTCATTAAGGAGATAAACCTCAATGAGGTGAGATTAAGAAATTCCAGGGACACACTAGTCTGGAGTTGGGATCTCTCATTCAGAAATATTAGAGCCCGCCTCACCTATGAAGCGATAACACATTCTAAGGTAGCTTTGAATGGAAAATGGTGGAATAATCTTATTTGGAAATGACACATTCTCAATAAGGTAAAATGCTTTGCCTGGTTAATCCTTCACAACAAAATTTTGACCTAGGATAACTTGCAGAAAATAGGTTTCGTGGGACTAAGAAGATGTGTCTTATGTAACGACATGAAGAAACTAATGACCACATTTTAGTTAAATGTTTTTTTCTCAGAAAATTTGGTCTACTATTCTCCGGGTCTTGGGAATTAGAGAAGATTTGGGATGGATCTCCTATGAAAAATTGTTATATTTCTAGGCGAAGAGATACAAATATCTCTATGTCTTACCTATATTTTTTGTGTGGGGTATATGACTTCTAAGAAATAAGGTCATATTTAGGAATGAAAGCATTTGTATTCTTCCACAATCCTCAAATATCATTTCCCTCTTCAGGGAATATCTCCCTTTGCAGAGTGTTAAAATCCATAGAAGAGTCTAATTTCGTATTATCCCACGTGATCTTCCTGTAGGTTATTTTGATGGAGTATCCCAAAGGAATTTGTGTGGAGGGGGATTGATAAACCTGCTTTTGAATAGATTAGTCCATTTTAGAATTTGCCTTGGACCTAGACTAACACCAAAGCAAAATTGATTGTGGTTTGGGCCCTCATGATATTAGCTAAGCTAAAAATAAATAGATGCATTATGATTCTTGGTGAATCCAAATGTGTTATTGATTGGTTGACAAGTCATGCTCAATTAGAGGTCCTAAATCTAGCAATGTGGAAGCACAGAATTGGGGAAACAAAGGTACACTTTCAAGACATTAGATTCCAACACATTTACAGAGAATATAATAAATTAGCAAGAAAAATTTCAAAAAGGCCTTTAACATTGGACCCAAGAATCATTCTATATGAGGATCTTCTTTGTAGCCATGTCCAAGCATTCATTCCATTCCTATAGCCTCTATGAATTAAATTTCATCTTCCAACAAGCTCATCGACAGGTTGACCTTTCAACAATACATAACAAAGTAATACTAAATGTTAAGCATGGCAGGTCACAATTTTTTGTCTTGTTGTACATTCAATTTGATAAATTTTGTTTGAAATTTTTGTATGTATCCCTCTTTCGTTAATCAGTGTTACACTAAACTTTGAGTTTTTAGGTTTTGTGGATAATTGTTGACTTTTTGTATCACTCAAATAATATGGAAAATATAGCTCTTAGCTGACTCACTTGCAGTCTATTTGTAAAATGCTGAAATGCAATATTCAATAGTGGATATGTACATTTTTTTATTCCCTAGAATAACAAAAATTTAAAATTTATAGTGAAAAAATTGAATAATGTTAGTTTTACTACCAATCCTAAGACTTGAACCTATATTTTTTATTTTGGTTATCTTTAATCATATGGGATTATTTTGTTTTAATTATAATGATTTGAGTAACTTACAATTATTACAATTATATTATGCTTCTTTATTTAAAATTTACCATAACTACAGTTTAAGTTATATTACAATACACATGTAATAGAGTTCTTTTCACAATCAACACACATTAAGCATGACCTTAATGTATCTAAGTAATGCTTTTACACTCACACCATTAATAGTCGCTGCCTACGGCAGCGTAGGGACTATAACGTTCGCTCGACCATTGACAAGCTATTAATTCATGCGCTGACCGTAAATTTTACTTCTTAACTCCTCTTTAACGAAAGTTTATGGCTTCCAATTTCGCTGCAACAAACTTTTAACCAATCCTTTTAATTTACCCTCTTATTTCCAGCATCACTTGCCCCGATGTTATTCCAGTGTGGGCAAACTTAATTTATCCTAAGTTTTTCCAAACAATGTTCAGAGCAAGTTAAAATTAAAGTTAAAAAAAAATAGGGAAAGAGCAATATCCTAAGTTTGAAATAACAATATACCCACCCAAAATTGAATACATGTAAGAAGTTCTAATAAAAATGAAAAGTTAATATCCAAAGTTTTGATATATCCTCAACCATTCGACATTGATGGCTTCTTATCTCAAAGGCTGGCACTTCAGTAGCTTCAATAGCTAGTAGGTTGACACTTCAATACACATAACCTGACACTTCAATACAATTCTCGTTTATGTGGCATGTCCTCCACAACTTTCCCCTTCAAGTAACTTATTTAAAAATTGTTCATTGTTCATTGTTCCGAAAAAAGAGTGTAAGATTTTGCAGGTGATGCTTCTCTTCTTTTATATTTTTTTGTATAACTGAGATGGGCGAAGGAATCAGAAAGGGTTGAGCCTTGATATTTACATTCCCCTGCCTTAGTTGGTCTGCAGATTTTGTCTTCTGCTATGCTTCTCTTCTTTTATATTTTTTTGTATAACTGAGATGGGTGAAGGAATCAGAAAGGGTTGAGCCTTGATAGTTACCTTCCCCCTGCCTCGGTTGGTCTACACCTTTGTCTTCCGCTACGCTACTACACAGTTGTTTTCTACCATTTTGCCTGAGTTGATGATTTCAGCCTCTTGGTGAAGGGGTCGTTGCACTGTTACACAGGTGTTTTCTGCCACTTTGCCTAAGTTGTTGATTTCACCCTCCTTGTGAAGGTGCATAGAGAATTCACCATGAGATAGCATTAATAGTAACATCTAATTACATCTGATTTTAAATTCAACTCCTGCTACTGGTTTACTCTTACCTGCATGAAGAGCAGTTAAGCCACTGGGTATCAATCTAGTGAATCTGGCTGAGTGAAGGAAGCTGTCGACTTTTCCCTGAGTCCTGGAACTCTACCACTGATGTTGCTAAGGATGATCAACTTCCTTCTATGCCTTTGTGAACTTCCTTCTAGGCTTCTGCCTCTGTAGTTTTCCCATCACTACTAACTCAAATGCTTCAGCAAAAAAATGGCTCTCTAAAGCTCAACCTTAGCGGAATTTAAATGCCTCTCTGAAGCTCAATGTTAGCAGACTTTTCCTTGACAATATTTAGTGCAAACAAAAATTGTATCTACACTTTCAAGCTCGATTCAATTAGATGCAATACAAAAATTGTATCTACACTTGTCAAGCTCGATTCAATTGACCTATTGTCTCTACTCCTGTGACCTTTTCCGTTGGATTCAATTGAGCTTGTTCATGGGTTAACTCAACAACTGAAACACACCATAAATTTTCTGATTTATGTTTGAATTCATCATCTATTGCAACTAAAGGTGACCGGATTTGGGTTTGTTGTCTCTGTTAAATCCCATAGTGCAATGGTCGTAACCATACAGTAGCTAGATTCGAGCTTATTGTTTGCATTAAACCGAGACCACCATGGTCGTAACTAAATCTCATTGTCATTGCACTATCTTAGTTATGGAATAAAATGCATTTTATGGTTTCAAAATATTGTATATTACACAAGACTATGCTTGCCTAGCATGACAAAAGTGAGTGCATCAAACCTGCTCATTTTTCTGCTTATGTGGCTTATAATGGACGATTAACCATAAAAGCCAAGTGTGATAACAATATGTGCCATGCTAGGTTGAGTGTCTTCTTTAAAAGCTGCCATACTTTTGTTATGGTTAGTTATTGCTTTTGTATTTTTCTCGGTGGTACTAGATTCGATCACGTGGGTTACTCATTGTAATTTGCTACAAGTTATTAGTTTTCCTAGGTGGTCTTGAACCTGATTTTCTTTTCTATTGTCTCGGATTTGGTCGCGTTTGCCTTTGTGGGATCTTGCTAAATTTTTCAAGAAGGGAAGATGTCATGGCAGACTTACTGTTGAAAAATGTGCAACAAGAAATGCTAAGTTTAGAAAGTGCTAAAAATAGATCTGTTAAAAATAGCATGTCTAAAATAGCAGTTTGGCCAATAAGCATTTTGGCCACCTTGGGTGAGAGGTGAAACTACTAAAAATATAAACTTCTAAAAATATCATTTATGGGTCCCTTCCTATTTTTAGCAGTCCCTGGTCTAACTATAGGAAGTAAAAACAAATTTGGTCTTAACAGCAGTTTAAAATATTAATTAATTAATCATGACTTAATTAGTTATGGAAAATTAAACTTGAAGTCTTTGTGAGAACATGCAATAATTTCTCCACTGATTGGGGAATGTGTCCTTGATTTGCTCCACTGATTGAGGAATTAAGGGTGATTTCTATATTGAGAGGATCAGTTGACTTAGTTTAACTTAGTCAAGTTCAATTAGATTGATTTAACAAGTTGTTAAATTAATGAGATAGAGTTTGTTGATGCTTGCATGTATGTGACAACTATTATTTTCAGATAACTGTGTATTCACTCATGGATAACTGATGCATGTCAGTTCTGTCAGAGACCCAGTTGAGATCAGAGAAGGGACAGTGTACTATCAGTTGGATGAATATTTTTCCTATAAAGGAATCTTATCCATGATGAGGATTTATCTCCTTCAGGTTTGTGCAGTTAGATCAGAGGTTAGTGAGTGTGTGAAGAGGCCAATTCACACAGGTGGCAGCATTGGACCCCAAGGAAACTACACAAGGAAATAGGAGGCTTGGAGGGCAGAGGAGAAGGTTTGTGAGAAGCCTTTGACTGTCTATGAGCAACAGAGGGATTGTACTGAGAGCTGGATAGCTTCCGAGCTAAGGCTTTGTGTAATCTGGACTATATTTCCACTTGTATGATAATACAAAGATGGGGTTTTAGGCAGGTGCTTTCCCCGGGTAAATTCTTCTGTGTTATGTGTGATTGATTCCTTCTTATTAGTTATATGTGTTCTTATTGATGTTGCTCATGGTTGATTAAGCTTCTGCTAAATTGTTTGTAGAAGTAGATTAAGTGTTTTTCTTTAGTACATTGCATTACCAGGTTGATCTATAGGTGGGAAATTTCTACATGGTATCAGAGTTGGCTGATTTGTAAGAAAAATTCTACATGGTATCAGAGCTAGCTGATTTGTAGAAAAAGTTCTACATGGTATCAAAGCTAGCTGATTTGTAAGAAAAGTTCTACAAAATTCTACATGGTATCAAAGCACAGGTGATCAAGGAGAGAACAGTGTACTGAGAGGAGATTTCAAAGTTTTAAGTTTTGGGCTGAGAGTTTGCAGAGAAGATCTAAAAATTTATGTACAAAATTTTCAAAAATAACTAAAAGATTTGGATTCCTTGCGGAAAATACCAAAAAAAAAATCAGTTGAATCAGAGTTCGGATGAGGGAGATATCGCTGATTTAAAATCAACTCTTTTTCTAGAAAATTTCGTGATGGCGAGAAAGTGGAAATAGATTGGTGTGCTAGCCAAGAACCTGTATGCACTTGAGGTACAAGATGCATGCAAAGCCTTGAGTAGTAAGGCAAAGGTTAGATACTTGGTGGTTGAGAGGGAGAGTAAATTACCTCTCAACATGCAGTGCCAGAAGAAGTCTCAAACAATTGTGGAGGAGCCACGATTGGTGCAACAGCTTTAGGAGGTTGTGGAGCAGCCACAACTAGAGAAGCTGAGAGGAGATTGAGTAGAGACATCTACTCATGCAGAGACCTCCAGTAGGGGGAAACTTCGAGCCAGGTGGGCAGAGGGATCACATGCAGCCATACCTCTAGGTAGGAGGTGGGGCGATATAGAGTGATCGTCCCAAGGAGGAGGGGCAGGATACTTTAGGTACCCAACCTCTTAGATGAGACCTTGCTATGGGAGCCTTGATGTGGAGTAGTAGGAACTGATTGGTTGGGTAAAGACAAATGCAGATGAAGCGGCAGAGAGAGCTACAGTGCAGGGAATCCTAGGACAGTGTAGAGCATGCAGGCTGCAACAATGCGAGAGGCACAAGTGTGTTGCACTGTGCAGGGTAGCACAGAGAAGGGTGCAACGGTGCGAGATGCATCGAGATGTTGTAGTGGCGCAAAGGTCAGAGAGGGAGCACTTGTTAGCAGCAGGTAGATCTTCAGCATCAGAGTATGTTTCTAGCCCAACGGAGTGGTCAGTGGGAGTTTTTTTTGTTCCGAGTGTTGTTGGAGCAACCACACTTGGTAGATGTGTTGCATGCAGAACATTCCAGAGGTACATGATCAAGTTTGAGAGGAAGCCTTTCTTGTTGAGAGGGAGTGTTGAAAAATGTGCAATAAGAAATGCTAAATTTAGAAAGTACTAAAAATAGATCTGCTAAAAATAACATGTCTAAAAATAGCAGTTTGGCCAATGAGCATTTTGGCCACCTTGGGTGAGAGGTGAAACTACTAAAAATAGAAACTTCTAAAAATAGCATTTTTGGGTCCCTTCCTATTTTTAGCAGTCCCTGGTCTAACTATAGGAAGTAAAAACGAATTTGGTCTTAATAACAATTTAAAATATTAATTAATTATTCTCCATGAGTTAATTAGTTATGGAAAATTAAACTTGAAGTCTTTGTGAGAACATGTAATAATTTCTCCACTGATTGGGGAATGTGTCCTTGATTTGCTCCACTGATTGAGGAATTAAGGATGATTTCTATATTGAGAGGATCAGTTGACTTAGTTTAACTTAGTCAAGTTCAGTTAGATTAATTTAACAAGTTGTTAAATTAGTGAGATATAGTTTGTTGATGCTTGCATGCATGTGACAACTATTATTTTCAGATAGTTGTGTATTCACTTATGGATAACTGATGCATGTCAGTTCTGTCAGAGACCCAGTTGAGATCAGAGAAGGAACATTGTACTATCAGTTCGATGAATATTTTTCCTATAAAGGAATCTTATCCATGATGAGGATTTATCTCCTTCAGGTCTGTGCAGTTAGATCAGAGGTTAGTGAGTGTGTGAAGAGGTCAATTCACACAGGTGGCAGCACTGGACCCCAAGGAAACTACAGAAGGAAATAGGAGGCTTGGAGAGCAGAGGAGAAGGTTTGTGAGAAGCCTTTGACTGTCTATGAGCAACAGAGGGATTGTACAGAGAGCTGGATAGCTTCCGCTCTAAGGCTTTGTGTAATCCAGACTATATTTCCACTTGTATGATAATACAAAGATGGGGTTTTAGGCAGGTGCTTTTCCCAAGTAAATTCTTCTGTGTTATGTGTGATTGATTCCTTCTTATCAGTTATATGTGTTCTTATTGATGTTGCTCATGGTTGATTAAGCTTCCACTAAATTGTTTGTAGAAGTAGATCAAGTGTTTTGCTTTAGTACATTGCAGTACCAGGTTGATCTATAGGTGGGAAATTTCTACATGGTATTAGAGTTCGCTGATTTGTAGGAAAAATTCTACATTATCAGAGCTAGCTGATTTGTGGAAAAATTATACAAAATTCTACACTTACGTTGATGACCATCTCATGTGTGAGATCGCCCAGGAAAATCAGCTCACTACAGTGGCCATTATTGGACAGGATGGCAGTGTTTGGGCTCAGAGCAATAGCTTCCCATTGATCAAGCTTGAGGAAGTGACAACCGTAGTGAATGATTTTGTTGAGCTTGGATCCCTTGCACCAACTGGCATGTTTATTAGAGGAACAAAGTATATGTTCATCCAAGGTGAACTTGGAGTTTTCATCAAACCAAAGAAAGGATCTGCAGGTGTCATCATTAAGAAGACAACATGTGCCCTCATCTTTGGCCTTTAGGATGAACCAGTGACTCCAGGCGAATGTAATATGATTATGGAGAGGCTTGGTGACTATCTTATTGATCAGGGCATCTAATTGCGAGTTTGTCCCTAGTTATACTGTTGTATGGGCCGTTGTGCCAATTTAATTTCTTCCTGTTTTTTAGATGTTGGTAATTCTACCTAATCCTAGTCATTAAGTAATGGAATATATATGCATTTGTAATATAATGATGAGGTGCTTCATCAGTAACTCCTGTACATTTTTCCTTGCGTTGAGGTTTCTGAATTTTAAGTGATATATTTGAATGTGTAAAAAAAACTACCATATTTTTGTTCGGTCATTTTCCTTCTCCTTTGATGCCTCCATCACCACTTTCTCAAAGCACTCACTAGATTGCCATTGGTTTGTCAAATGACACAGTGGAGTATTTAAATGTGTGTCTATTTTATACGTGGCAACTTCCACCTATACTTCAATTTTATCTGTACTAACGAATGAAATGGGGGTATTTAACGGTCGATTTGAGAATTACATTAGGTGTTGTAGTTTGAATTGTTGCCCACCCACCCCACTGAGCCGATCACACGTTCGAAGTCCACCCGGTCCAAGAGTTTTATTAAGAAATGAATATCTATTCAATGAAAACATGTGAAGAAATGCATATCTATTAAATGAATATCTATTCTATGAAAACATGTGAAGTAATGCATATCTATTCTATGAAGTACATATGCGGCAAGGACTACCACTGCTTTGCAGCCCTTGTTTAAAATGGAATGAATTCTTAAATACATTATATATCAAATTTGGCTTCATCATAACATTCTACTCATTTTTCAAAAAAATACTAAATTCTTAAAATAAAAATCCATTTAGACTCCATTCAAGACAAAGTAAAGATTGATAAATCAATAATAAATTATTCGCTTTAGGTTTTAATTTTTTAGCATTCTCTCTCACTTTAAGATCATTAAGATTCATACATTCACTAGTGAATTAGTAAATATTTGGTAAAATATTCAATTACATAACACAACCAACAATTCAAAAGTTGAGTCTTAGGATATAAAACATTTCAAAGGATAACATTAGGATATTTTTGAGGTACAAAATGTGTCTCCTAAAGAAAATAATAATATTATAGTTAAAATAATAAAATAAGAGTTATGACTTTTTAAAGAATAAGAAAGAAAACTACTTTTTTAAATTGTATTTTTGGCATTTCCCTTTATAGGTTTACTCAAATGTTAAGTGTAGACACCCATTGGATGAAAAAATAAGTTTAACATCCAATGAGTAGGCACTCCCCATATTTATGAGAAGACCCACATAAAAAAACATTGAAGATACATTAAAAAATTGTGTTGAACATTATTTTTTAATGTATATTCAGTTTTTTTTATGTGGGTCTTCTTAGAAGTATACAAAGTTGGTAATCATTGGATATGGAATTAATTTTTCATCCAATGGGTGTCTACAGTTGACATTTGAATAAACATATAAGGAGATAAGCCAAAAATACATTAAAAAAAGTAGTTTTCTTCTTTCTCTCTAAAATATTTACACATGAGGATGAATCATCATCTTGAATCCTATTGGTTCTCTTAAAGTTAATTTTGTTAGCACATTTTTTGCTTTGAGGCTCATTTTTTATCTCAAAATTCCCTAATATTTGTTAGACATCTTTATGGGGACTTTAAAGGAAAACATCCACATTAGGTGGGTTTCTTTGCACCTAAATCCCTAGAGTATGCTTTCCGTCTAGCAAGGAAAGTTTAAAGTGAAAACATGGCTACTATAAAATTGGTCACTGATAACTATAGAGAACACCATGCTCCCTCTTCTCAATTAATAAGGTGGACACATCAGCAAATGGATGAAAGAATAGGAAAGGAACTATGTCTCAACTATGACAATAAATACAATAAGGGGTATAAATGTGGTGAGAAAAAAAAAACATTCTAAGAAGATAAAGAGTTGGAATCCTCATAAGGTCTAGAGATATAAGAGGCTACTCCAATCATATGTTGTCATGTATTGGTCATCATTAGTATTTCACAAACCCTCAAGATAGAAGGATATATCAAAAAGAAAAAGGTAATAATGTTAATTGATTTAGGTAATACCCATAACTTCATCAATTACAAATTGGAAAAAAATCTTAACTTCTTTCTGTATCTAGCACCATAATTTCAATTCTTAGGTTTAACAGGATAATGTTGCAAATTCATTAAGAATTATGGTCAAATAACATCACCCTTAACAAAATTATTGAAGGAGGAAGCATTTTCTTGGTTTAAAGAAACAAACAAAGCTTTGAAAAACTTAAAGAGGTCGTGTGTACAACTCCCATCTTGGTCACGCCTGACTTCACAAAAGGCTTCATTGTGGTTTGATATGTCTCATTCCATGGCATTGGTGTAGTTTTGATGCAAGAAGGAAATTCCCTTGCCTTTAAAAGTAGTGAACTTAAAGGAAAGAGCTTACTCATACCCATCTATGAAAAACACAGTGTCGACCACACCACATGTACGTAAGAAATGGTGTCTATAACTATATGGAATACACTTCAAAGTAAAAATAGATCATGATCTTTTGAAGTACTTATAAAAAATATTGTCTCTAGAAGAGCATCCAATGAGTTCTCCAACTCGAAATTTGAGTAAAACAATAGGGAGATAAGTTGAAAATACGAGCTGAAAAAAAGTGTTTTTATTTTTTAATCTTTTAACTCTTTTACTCCAAAAATGGTGAATCATCCCCCATGGTTGACATCATCAACTTGAATCCTATTGGTTCTTAGAAAATTGATTTTTGTTTTACATTTTTATTTTGAGGCTCGTTTTTTACCTCAAAATTTCTATACTAGTTTTCCCCTTGAAATGGACTATAATTATTCATTTCTTATCATTTGTAATGCAAGGTTCATAAAAATTTCTATGCATCTCAAGAAGAACCTCCATGCAACACAAAACAAAACACATGTCCCAAAATCTCTTAGCCAACTTCTACTCCCAATAGTGACAAAGGAATTAAATCAGAAATAAGAATATTAAGAGACATTGTAGTTTTTGTGGGCGATATGGTCATTTATAGTATAAATGTTTTAAGAAGATAGAATCCTTAAAACTAACAACAAAGAAGCATAATCTCAATATTGATTCTTCTTCTTTTAACCCTTCTTCTCATGGACATGCACTTTTTGCATCTAGTTTTTTCTTATCTACTATTTCTAATGAGTAGCTTATTGATTCTAGAGCATATTATCATATGGCTAAGGATACAACCATTTTTTCCTATTAATGAATATAACACCAAACACATATTTATTGGTGATAATAGATCTCTTAGTGATGTAGGGTCCAAAACAATTTATATATATAATGGACATTTTAATGATGCATTATTTGTTCCAAGTATCTCATGTAATCTTCTAGTAGTATATCAAATCACTCATTTAGGTGAAGGAAAAACATTAGAGTTTTCCACCATATTATAGTCAAGAATTTAAATTATTCTAAGCATGCTATGGAAACTTAAATTGTTGATGATGATACCGACTTATATGGATTTTACAATTCTAGATCATCAATTTTTCCATCCATTTTTATTGCTCATAGTAATGCTTTGAGAAAATTTTGGCATGAATGATTTGCTCATCTAAATTATTTCTCATTGCAACTATTATGTAATTAAAACATGGTCACTTGTTTTCCTATTATTTCTTACAAAGATGATGTTTGTAATAGTCATATTCTTGACAAATATCAATGGTATATTTTTGACAACATCCCTCTCGAGACACCTCAGTCCCCTTGTAGTTTTTTCATAATGATTTGTATGGTCTTGTTCCTTATGCTTCTTTCACTCAATTCAAATACTTCTTAACGTTCATTGATGACTTCTCTAGATGCACTTGGATTTATTTCTTCAAACTTAAATTGAAGCCTCTTGACAAGGGAGAATTAGCTACCACCCTCTCAGGATAATGAAGAAGTGATAATTAGCTACCACCCTCTTAGGATAATGAGGAGGGTCTGTTGAAAATAGAAACAAGAAATGATAAAAATAGAATCCATAAATTCTAGTTTAATTTGTCCTTGAATTAAACTGAGAATTAAAATCGAATTCTATTCTCATAGTGACTTGTAATAGTTAACAAGAGTGAGTTGACTTAGTTAACTTAGGAATTTTGAGTTGGAAGTTTTTCTAAAGTCATGTATATGTTCTCCCTATATAATAGGGGTCCAGGATGAGTTAAGTATGAGTGGTAATTAGTTAACTCAGTTTACTGAGTTAAGTCTAGTTAAATTAGTTCCAAACTGTTTGAGGAACTAATAGTGAGTTAACAATCAGTTGATGCGTTAGTGCACTCAACTAGTGCTACTCCAGTTAACCAAAGATTCCCTCATCAGAAATTCAGCTAAGTATTAGCCAAAGAAAGTCATTAGGCGGAGGATATGAAATACTTGTGCAGGTTAAGCTCAAGGCTGAGCAGAACATATTGTATTCATCCAAATTCTTTGACCAAGGGTGCAATGGAATAGGGACTTGGAGACCTTGTGAAGAGGCTAAGATTTGGCCTTGAGCTTGCTTATGAGTTGGAGAACGAATTTGTTGAGTGTTGGGATTGTTCTAGAGAGAACAAGAATTATAACTTCATCTTTATTTTCCGGATTAATACAAAACAAATAGTGGGGTTTTGAACTGTGGCTTTCCCTGGATATTTATTGTATTATGTGCCTTTGATCTCTTCCTCTATTAATTATTGTTTGCTCGATTTTTATGGGCTTCCTCTATAAAGAGTAGAAGTAGATTCTTGTCTATTTCTTTAGAAAATTGCATTAGATTATGAATCTACATGATTTTCTACATGGTATCGGAGCTGACAACAGTATAATAGATGAGATTTCGAAGTTTTGAGTTTTGGGTCGCGAGTTTACAGAGCAGATCTGATTTTTTTTATGAAAATTTTCATAAACAAATAACAGATTTGGATTCTTTGCGAAAAATACCCAAATTCAAAAATAAAATCGGCCAACGAAGTTCAGATGAGGGAGATATCGCTGATTTAAAATCATCTCTTTTCCAGAAAATTTGATGACGGCGGGACAAATGAAACAGATTGGTGTGCTAGCCAAGAACCTGTATGCTCTTGAGGTTCAAGATGCATGCAAAGTCTTGAGGAGAAAGGCAAATGTTAGAGACTTGGTGGTTGAGAGGGAGAGTAAATTACCTCTCAACATGCAACCCCAGAAGAAGCCTCAAAAACAATCTTAGACAATTGTGGAGCAACCACAATTGGAGAAGCAGAGACGAGACTGAGTAGAGACATCCACTCATGTAGAGACCTTCAATAGGGGAGAATTTTGAGCCAAGTGGGATGAGGGATCATATGTAGCCATACTTCCAGGTGTGAGGTGGGGGCAATGTGAAGTGATAGTCCCAAGAGGGTTGAAATTGGGTAGGGTCCATTAAGTGATTTTATCTCATGGATCGTAACTTGCTACGAGAGCCCAAAGTACATAATAGTGGGAGGAATCAGTGGGATTGATGCAATCAGAGATCAGAGTGACAGAGGCTAGAGTAGTCAGATATTGAAGAGTGTAGAGAGGGTTGAAAATAGTGCAGAAAGGCAGAGTCAATAGAAGCAGAGAGTTTTCATTCGATGGAGGCAATAACAGTTAGAGACTTTGATGACAGAGGCATCATTCTGATTTAGGTTGGATGTTTTTTGTTTTTGGAGTTGCTGGAGCAACAACACTAGAGAGAAGTGTTGCATGCAGAACATTCCAAAGGTTTAGGATTGGGATCGAGTTAAATTCCTTTCTTGTTGAGAGGAAGTGTTGAAAATAGCAACAAGAAATGATAAAAATAGAATCCATAAATTCTAGTTCAATTTGTCCTTGAATTAAACTGAGAATTAAAATTGAATTCTATTCTCATAGCGACTTGTAATAGTTAACAAGAGTAAGTTAACTTAGTTAACTTAGGAATTTTGAGTTGGAAGTCTTTCTGAAGTCATGTATATGTTCTCCCTATATAATAGGGGTCCAGGATTAGTTAAGTATGAGTGGTAATTAGTTAACTCAATGTACTGAGTTAAGTCCAGTTAAATTAGTTCCAAACTGTTTGACGAACTAATAGTGAGTTAATAGTCAGATGATGCATTAGTGCACTCAACTAGTGCTACTCCAGTTAACTAAAGATTCCCTCATCAAAAATTTGGCTAAGTATTGGCCAAATAAAGTCATCAGGCAGAGGATAGGAAATACTTGTGCAGGTTAAGCTCAAGGTTGAGCAGAACATATTGCATTCATCTGAATTCTTTTACCAAGGGCACAATGGAATAGAGACTTGAAGAGCTTATGAAGAGGCTAAGATTTGGCCTTGATCTTGCTTATGAGTTGGAGAATGAATTTGTTGAGTGTTGGGATTGTTCTAGAGAGAACAAGCATTGTAATTTCTTCTTGATTTTCCGGATTAATACAAAATAGATAATGGGGTTTTGAGCTGTGGCTTTCCCCAAATATTTATTGTATTATGTGCCTTTGATTCTCTTCCTCTATTAATTATTGTTTGCTCGATATTTATGGGCTTCCTCTATAAAGAGTAGAAGTATATTCTTGTCTCTTACTTTAGAAAATTGCATTAGCTTGCGAATCTACAGGATTTTCTACATGGTATCAGAGCTAACAATAGTATACTAGAGGAGTTTTCGAAGTTTTGAGTTTTGGGCCGCGAGTTTGCAGAGCAGATCTGAATTTTTTTGTGAAAAAATTTAGAAACAAATAGTAGATTTGGATTCTTTGGGAAAAATACCCAAATTCAAAAATAAAATCTTCCAACGGAGTTCGGATGAGGGAGATATCGCTGTTTTAAAATCAGCTTTTTTTCTAGAAAATTTCGTGATGGTGGGACATATGAAACAGATTGGTGTGCTGACCAAGAACATGTATGCTCTTGAGGTTCAAGATGCATGCAAAGTCTTGAGGAGCAAGGAAAATGTTAGAGACTTGGTGGTTGAGAGGGAGAGTAAATTACCTCTCAACATGCAGCCCCAGAAGAAGCCTCAAAAGTAGTCGTAGACAATTATGGAGAAACCACAATTGGAGAATTAGAGAGGAGACCGAGTAGAGACATTCACTCATGTAGAGACCTTCGGTAGGGGGAAATTTCGAGTCAAGTGGGCTGAGGGATCATATGTAGCCATAATTCCAGGTGTTTGGTGGGGGCGATGTGAAGTGATAGTCCCAAGAGGGTTGAAATTGGGTAGGTTCCATTGAGTGGTTTTATCTCATGGATCGTATCTTGTTAAGAGAGCCCAAAGTACATAGTAGTGGGAGGAATCAGTGGGATTGATGCAGTCAGAGATTAGAGTGACAGAGGCTAGAGCAATCATATACTGAAGAGTGTAGAGAGGATTGACAATAGTGCAAAAAGGCAAAGTCAATAGAAGAATAGAGTTTTCAGTCGACAGAGGCAATAACAGTCAGAGACTTTGATGACAGAGGCATCATTTTGATTCAGGTTGGATGTTTTTTTGTTTCTGGAGTTGCTGGAGCAACAACACTAGAGAGAAGTGTTGCATGCAAAACATTCCAAAGGTTCAGGATCAGGATCAAGTTGAATTCCTTTCTTGTTGAGAGGGAGTGTTGAAAATAGCAACAAGAAATGATAAAAATAGAATCCATAAATTCTAGTTTAATTTGTCCTTGAATTAAACTAAGAATTAAAATCGAATTCTATTCTCATAGCAACTTGTAATAGTTAACTACAGTGATTTGACTTAGTTAAATTAGGAATTTCGGGTTGGAAGTCTTTCTAAAGTCATGTATATTTTCTCCCTATATTATAGGGGTCCAGGATGAGTTAAGTACGAGTGGTAATTAGTTAACTCAGTTTATTGAGTTCAGTCTAGTTAAATTAGTTCCAAACTGTTTGAGGAATTGATAGTGAGTTAATGGTCAGTTGATGCATTAGTGCACTCAACTAGGGCTACTCCAGTTAACTGAAGATTCCCTCATCAAAAACTCATGCATATTGATTATGAGAAATACCCAGTTGAGACTAGAGTGCAGGGATAGTGTACTATTTGTTGTATAATTTTCTGAGTTTTAAAGATGGTGCATGTAATCAGGAATTGAACCTAGCAGGGATTGTGCAGTTATGGATGAGAAATTTCCCTTTAAATATGGGCTAATTCTCTTAGGAATTGTGCAAAGAATTAGAATCTTGGAGGCTTGGAAATTTGGGTAAGTATTGGCCAAAGAAAGTCATCACACGAAGGATAGGAAATACTTGTGCAGGTTAAGCTCAAGGTTGAGTAGAGTATATTGTATTCATCAGAATTCTTTGACCAAGAGCGCATTGGAATAGAGACTTTGAGAGCTTGTGAAGAGGCTAAGATTTTGCATTGAGCTTGCTTATGAGTTGGAGATTGAATTTGTTGATTGTTGGGATTGTTTTAGAGAGAACAAGCATTGTAATTTCATCTTGATTTTTCTGATTAATACAAAACAGATAGTGGGGTTTTGAGCTATGACTTTCCCCATATATTTATTGTATTATGTGCCTTTGATTCTCTTCCTCTATTGATTATTATTTACTCGATGTTTATGGGCTTCCGATGTAAAGAGTAGAAGTAGATTCTTGTCTCTTGTTTTAGCAAATTGCATTAGATTCTTGTCTCTTGTTCCACAAGGTCCTATGGGACACTTTCACTTTCACCCCAACTCTAGACGTATGTTGGGTAATGTTAAATAACAAGCCACTATGAAAGGAAGGGGTTCCATTCTTTTTGTATTGTTATACTTCCATGTTGAGTATAGAATATAAGAGTGGGATATTGAAATATAACAGAGGTACCTAAGAAAAAAGCAGCTTAACATAGGCTTCAACTTCGAGTTGAGTTCTCTCCCATATTTAGTTTCCCAAGTTACATCTTGTGTTCATTTGTATGAATGGTGTTTTAAATTTCTTGTTTCTTTCATTTTGATTGTAGCTATTTTTATTATTTTGAGTGATACACTAGTAATATTAAATTTGAGATTGAAGGCAATAAACTACATAGTAAAATATTTCAAAATATTTTAAGATCTATTTTAATAAATTTTCCCAGTAGAATATCTATGATAGTTTAGAAATCAATGATCCTTGATTTTGTATATAATTGATTCCCTTACCTAATTCATTGCAAGAGTACAACTCATGAGGTTGATTTCCATAACAATTGTTAAGAAGTATGCCTAAATAGCCTCATTGAATTTTATGTCACTAACAATTCCCAAACAAAATAGTATCACATCATATACAAATAGTACATGGGATATATGAAGATAAGATGCTACCTTAACTCCCTTTAGTTTTCCCTCTTCCTTCAATCCTTTCAAAATCCTATTAAGACCTTCAACAACCAAAAAGAAGAGAAGGGGTGATAAGGCACAACTTGTCTTAGCCCATTTCTAAGCTTAAATAAATGGGTGGGAGATCCATTACTCAAAAGTAATGGATCAAATCATATACAAATAGTACATGGGATATATGAAGATAAGATGCTACCTTAACTCCCTTTAATTTTCCCTCTTCCTTCAATCCTTTCAAAATCCTATTAAGACCTTCGACAACCAAAAAGAAGAGAAGGGGTGATAAGGCACAACTTGTCTTAACCCATTTCTAAGCTTAAATAAATGGGTGGGAGATTCAATACTCAAAAGTACATACAAAGAAAAAGTGGCATAACAATATTCAAAACAATTGATAGATTAATATCAAACCCTATGTGAAGAAATAACATTTTATTGAAGGTTCAATATACTCTATTATAAACTTTTGATAGATCTAGTTTGTTATCAAAGAAAGGACCTTTTTCCTTGATAAAATCTAGCATCATCTAACTATAATGACCACACCATTTGTCTTCCTTCCAAGAACTCAAATTGTTTCATTGATACCATACTAGAAAATACGGGCTCCATCCTTCTAGCTAAAACTTTTACAATAATATTATAGAGGCAATTACATAGAGAGAGGTAGAACTAGAAAAATACAAAAAAAAATGATAAATTTTATTTTTGGGGATAGTGGTGATAGAAGTTGAATTAAGAGGCCTAAAAGCATTAATTGGTGATATAGATTCTTCTACTTCCATACAAAGATCTCTCTTCCTATGAGATAATTAAAAAAATTGTACAACAACACTATGGGATAGCCATCAAGTCCAAAAGATATATCACTTTGGAATGAACCCAATATATCAATACTTCTTCACTAACACAAGCTCTTAGAAATTCACTATGGTCTTCATTTACCACCTCTCAAAGTAGAAGAAATTTTGATGGGTTTTCTTAGTATTGATCTACACTAGGTTAGTAAAAACGCCCTTGGAATTTTTATTGCTACCTTTCTTTATTTGTTAGAAACTTGTTTGAACAACACCATTTTTTCCAATGACATCCTATGTGAAAACCCTTCTTGTTACCCCTCCTGTAAATGTCACTCTATATATTTGTTCATGTGAAATTATGTGAAATATATAATAAATGGTTGAGTTAGAGGAGTGGACATGGATTTAGATACTGAGGAGGAGGAGTTGCTTGTGTTGAGTGTAAACCTAAGCCACTACATTTATTTTACCACTGATCTCCCTGATGAATTAAATGATCTGTTGGTGCTAGCATTAAAGTGGGGTATGGGTTGCCTGAGTGAAGGACAAGCCCATGGTGTCCTTGTTCTCGGGGGATGTGTTGAGGAAGTCAATATACAAGATAAGGGACGTGAAGAAAGTAGGGGTAGAGTGGTGGAGGTGAGCAATTGTAGACATAATGAAATGTTCCATGCTTAACAATTTTTCCAAGGAGCGATTACAAAGGGACAGGGCCCATGGATTTTTTTAGTTTTCCCTCACGATGTGAGTGAAGGGAACCAGAGCAGTCACACGAGAAAGTGGAGTGGTGAAACAAGAGTGTGTGCATAGGAGAGGGAACATTCAGGAGCAACAACGATGCAAAATATGTTGGTGCTGAGATTGGGACATCGTTCCCTACATTTTAGGGAAGCCCAGTTTGTGTGTTGGTGTTAATTTGACCAAGAGGGATTAAGGAAACATCGATTCACTTGGTGCTTTACTTGGGGCTGAGAAAACACGCTTTAGAGTGAGATTAGGTTCCTAGATTGAGAGAACCTTCCTTGAGTCTTAGTTGATTCCCTGCAATTGATTTTTGAGAGACAAAGTCAGTCACTATGGTGTTCACTGCTTGGAAGCGGTTAATAAACCACTTGAATAGTGGAATCCTCATCTTGATTACATGTCTAACTAATTATTGGTGTGAAAACTCTTAATCACTTAGCTCGTTAGACTTTGAACCCAACTCAGGGGTGGTTAGCTGCAGGAAAGACTACAATGCAAATTGCATATGGTTGGGCAGAGAGTGGGAGTCCTTCCTTTAGTTTCCATCCATACCAAGTTAATCATATAAGTATTCTTGGTTATGCATGTTAGATTACAGGCTATAATATGCCTTATTATGCTCATGGTTAAGATTGACTTTGTATTATTTATGTAAGAATGCTTGAGTCACTATCTAAGCAAGGACTTATTAGCTAACTTGTGTATCAATGATGATTATGAGATGATTGAGTTATGTGGATGCATCCTTCTTATCCATTACAGGTGGATTAATTCTAACTCAGTCTAGGGTTGTTGAGGTCTCTATATGGTCATGAATTGTTTACATAAATATGCACGATGGTTTAGTATGTCTCACCTAACTTGTTATGAATTGGTAATGGAAGAATATGATATTGTTGGTCATCTATAATGAAATATTGATATGAGTGTTCTCCTGGTTTGAAGGGATTATAGAGCCTGTGTTTGCTATTGTGGTCCTAAGCTATAGAGTTATTTGCATAGTCTTGTATGAGTGCTTGATATACTCAAATGTAACTATTACAATGTGTGGATTTCCACTGTTTGATATGATATGTGTATCCAGGATCTATGTGCTTAAATATTGTTAATTATCTTCCTGGTAAATGGTTGTGAATGCTATAATGTATAATATATCAAAAAATTTAGTATTTTGTGTATAGTTTTCTTCCGGAGTTCTCGCATCCGTAATTATTTGAATCAACGTTTTGAGCCATCCACCGTGGCTCATCATCAGGATAGATCAGTAAGTGTGTAGGACAGATCTCATCGGAATGAATAAATAGAGTTAAGAGATGGAATGGGAATGGTAGCCGACCCTGCCATGATTGCTGATAATTTACTAATGATACTTAGTAATTTATAATATTTGGAATTAATTTAATTACAGATTAAGAATAAAAATGATTTTAATTAATTTTAATTTATTGAGAATAAAAATAAAAATAAATTTAAAAGTTTTTATTTTTATTTTTATTTTAATTGACTTTAATTTATAATTAATTTTAATTTGGAATTGTTCTTACTTTAGAATAAATTAATTGGATTGATTTTAATATTAATCTAGAATAAATGATTATATATATATATATAAGTGTTGATCTTAGAAATTTTTAATTATTTTTTTTATTTTATTTAAAAACATATGAAAGTTATATATTTTAGGTTGAAATCAATTATGATCTATAAATTAATTTTAATTAACTTAGAATCCTATCAATCTTCCTAAAATGAAGTTTTTTAAAAATTCCTCTAATTTTAGTTTTTTAAAAAATTCCTCTAGTTTAAAATTATTCTGAGAATAAATGTATTTGAATTGGTTTTTACTTCTAATGATTTAAGAATTAATATCCATATTAATATTATTTGTTAATAATGTTAGTATTAATCTAAATTATAGATTCTGTTTAAAATAATTAAATTAATTTTAATTTAATCAGTTTTTTTTTTTTTAATTATTGAAAATTATTTAAATTGTACAAATTTTTTTAATTAAGAATATTATTAAAATAAAATGCCTATCAAGGGTCTTTTATCTTTTAACTTATGTATTCTAATTAATCTTAATTTAGATTTATTTTTTTAAGAAAAGTGATTTAGATATTAATATTAATGTTAATATTAGTATTAATCCCATTGTAACTTTGATTAAGAATAATTTAATTATTTATTAAAATTATTTAAAAATATATAAGATTCTTTATTTTTATTTTTTTTGTAAACTTGGTAGTACTTTCGCTATTTATATTATCTGTCCAAAATCAAATTTTCCATTTGTTCCAGGTGGCCTCATTTGCCCGAAGGAAACCAGGTAGCCACCTGTCAGCATTAAAAGCTGTCCAAAATTTAAATAAGTCTTTCTCTATCAGCCTAACAACATTATCTATACTATCTATACTGCAATTCAATTTTAACAAGTAAAAGCTATTCGTCATGGAACTTCAACAAAATGTAGCTGGACCTCTGATTCACTCCTCGTCCGAGGATATTACTGGGGTTGGCGCTGGAACCCAGCATCTCGCTCCTCTTCATATCCTGCAGTGTTTGTTCAATTCTCCCTAGTGCTAAGTTGTTTCGATAAGTTTGGATCTGGACTGCCGCTATCTCCCTGAGGAGCTCTGCTCTGATGGGATCCTTCTCCTTGGTGTCCTCCTTTGCCTCCGAACCTCTACTTGTTGCCTATTCTCTATTGAGGGTCATAGCTTGGGCCACCACATTCTTCATGACCCAGTATTGCTGGATCGTTTGTCTGAAGAGTGTGTGCCGTGGTCATGAACCATGTCCTCCCATTCTTCCATGGGAATGTCTTGGTTCCTTATGTTGTCATTTAGTTCTCGCTCCCAGCCAGCTATTTGGGCTCTGACCTCTAGTGGGTTCCCTGCCATGTATGCGTCGATGAGGGTTTTCATGTGTTCTCATCCTGTCTTTCTCCCTCTCTTGCTTTGCTCTCTGTTGGGGCCTCTCACCCCCTCAGCAATATTTTTTCCTGTGTCTCTCTTACCCTTCCTGGTCGCATCTTTTCCATCTCTTGCCATGTTGTCTTCGTCGTTGTTACTGTTTGCTTCTTTCCTTTTGCTAGCCTCCACTATGTACTGGACATAATTTGTGGTGAGACCTATCACATAACCATAAAAAGTATCAGTTTGTTGTTGTACTAACATCCAAACAATTTTCCATTTAACTGAGCCATGTTTGGTATCCCGCTCAAGGCCAGATGGCCTGAGATTTTTTGAGGTTCCTTTTAGCTTTCCCCCCATCGTCTCATGGTTTTGGGTTCTGCTGACCCTCTCTTCTTTTACCCTTGGGTTAGTCTCGCTCTATCATCCGTCGCTTAGACAACACAACAGAGGCATCCACATAGGACCGCCACCAGGGTAATCTGAATTACTATTCTGTACTTCGCAGGGAAGCTTGGCCATGGAGACTCTATCCAGGGGTCTAAACAGCAGGACCCTGGCCCTGTTCTTCACAACACCAGGTAAATTCCTTCTTTTTCCTCTTTTCTCTATCCTCTTTATTCTATGTAACTCTCTGTTTTTTTCTCTCTGTTTTACCCGAGGAGTTCCCAACAGGAATCACAAGGGCCGCAACTTCTCGAATTTCATTTCTTGAGGTTACCATGGTGGAGTCCTCTCCACTCCTAGTACCTGCACCATCCTCTCCTAGCCTCAGGCACCACCTGGCCAAAGCGAGCTTCCCCAGCCTAGCATCCTTACTAGGTTTGCTCATCTTTCCTCTACTTGCTCCTTTCTCTTTGGGCGCCTTCTTTGGCACTAGGGTTTTAATTCTCTCATCTCTCCTTAAGAAATCTATATTTTTCACCCATCCAGGGTTCCAGGAGTTCCTGGAATCATCTCTAACAGAATCCCTACCTATCCTGGACACTTTCCCTAGTCTTATGAAGAAAGGCATCCTAATTCTTATGAGGTTGAGGGCCATAAGAGCAACATACCAACTATCAGAGCTGGCTCCGCTACTATCCCCAGGCTGCGTCGTCGTTCCTCGACCACCTTTCTTCTCTCCTGCTCTTGTTCTCGCCCTCTACATGCAACTACCTACTGTCTCTTTTCCTTTATATTTTATTCCCCTTCCCATTCTATCCTTACACTTCTCTACCACCTGTTTATCGAATTTACTCCCCACTCTGTTCCTAACGCCGTCACCTTGGGATGATTACCCTCCGTCATTTCTCACACTAGCTCTCATTAACTCTCGCTTTCTCCTAGCTTCTCTTGTCGTGTGTCCTCTTCCCTCGTCCTGCCACTTGCTGGCGTCCTCATGCCCACACTCCCGTTGGCCCCCTTCCATCCTCGCTGTCTTCCTTTTCCATCTCCACTGACCTGCTCTCAGGGTCTTCTCCTTCCCTGCCATGTCCATCCACCTGCCCTTCCCCCTGTCCTCTCCCTCCACTTCCCAAACGTATTCCTTTCCTTATGCTCATGTGGACACTGCCTGCCACTTCCCAGTCCTATCTCCACTGAGCCACCTCCTCCACGTTGCTACACCCCGATCGGGGGTTCTCCTCTTCTTCCTTGTCTTTATCTAGGTTCTTAACTAAGTTATCCATTTCCTCCATCTGAGATAGCTCTTCTGCTTTTATATCTAAAGTTTTGCCTATCTGGCCGCATCCCCAATTTTCCAGATTATCTACTGCCACATTGCCCATCCTTCGGACATGTGTAGGGATGATGTAGTCTATCTGTTTGATTAGCTTACTGATCTCTTGGACTAGCCATGCAATTCTCCAGATTTGGCTGATCTTCTCCCACTGTGTTCCTTGTTGTAGCTTCTTCACCATTTTGATCGCCATTTTTGAGTCTCCTTCTACCCATAGTTTTTGAAATCGCTCTCTTATCACATTTTCTAGCCCTCTTTTCAAGGCATGAAGCTCTGCTTCATTATTTTTCACGTTTCCATGGCCATAGAGTAGACTCTAAGTGTCTTACCCCTATCATCTTTGAATAATCCTCCTGTCCCCACATCTCTAGGGTTCCCTTTTGCATCCCCATTGAAATTTAGTTTGATGAATTCCTTCGGAGGCCTTTTGAATTGGTTTGCTTCCTCTCCTTCGGTGGTATGGTGCTTCCACGAAGATGCATTCAACATACTAGGTTTCAGGTTTAGGCATGTCTTTACCTTTTCTTCCTGTGGATTAGTTTTCCAATCCTCCTTGTACCATTTCTTTGCCAATACAGTCTTTCGTATATTCTGGGTTATGTGGTTCCATTTTTATTCTTTTGCTCTTTTGTCTTAAGATTCTTTATTTTTAGTTCGAATGTAAATTAATAGTTAAAGATTTTTAAGAATTGAAAATTAGGATTAGTGTTTAATAAGAATGTGAAGTGTAGAGAGAGAGAAGTGAGGTTGGAGAAGGAGGTGAAAAGTCAAGCACAATGGGGGAAGGGTTAACTTAGGAGAGGGTAATTTAGGATGTTAAAGTAGGAATCCAATTGTCACTTATTTTCCATCCTTCGTCTCGATTGAGGTTGTTAGGGTGTTTACCTATTTCTATGGATTCTCTAAATTTTCTATGGTGATGATGATCAATTTTGGTTACTACACTGGATTTTTCAGTACAAGCGTGATGATTGGTTTTACTGGAATGTTCAGCCAGAGCTAAGGTTTTTGAGCGGTTGTGTTTTATGTCGGCGGCATGTTCTTGAATCCTAGTATGGATAGATCGACCAGTTTCTCCAATGTAGGTTTTTCCGCATGAACACGGAACCATGTAAACTCCTTTGTGGCATTTGGGATCAACGAGATCTTTGACTGATTTTAGGCATCTGCTGATGGTATTCATGGGTTTGAAAGTGGTTCTAATTTTTTTCTTTTTTAAAATGTACACAATTTTGTCTGTTGTGCCTAATATGTAGGGGAGGTGAACCTTTCCCACATGATCATCTAGAGGTTGTTTGTTTTTAGGATTCTTCGCATTCTTAAAGGCTTTGATCACTTGGTGTTTATTGTATCCATTCTTTATGAATACATCCATAAGATGGTTCTTCTCATCTTCAAAGTGATCTTGATCTGAAATACGAACAACCCTGGTTGCTAGAGTGTTGAGAACACCGATTTTTTGGGATGGATGGTGGTGAGAGTTGGCATGTAGGTAATGTTCTGTGTGGGTTTTATTACGATAGACCTGGTGCGATATGGAACCATCTTTGTTTCTTTTGAGTAGGATGTCAAGAAAGTGAAGGCTATCATTTTCCTCTATTTCCATGGTAAATTTGATAGAATTAGATAGATTGTTTAGGTGTTGCAAGAAAGTGTTTAATTTTTCTTTTCCATGAGGCCAAATAATGAAAGTGTCATCGACAAATCTTTTCCAAAGTTTGGGTTTTAATGGGGAATATTCAATGGCCCTAGTTTCAAAATCCTCCATAAAGAGATTGGCAATGATAGGAGATAGAGGGGATCCCATGGCTACACTGCAAGTTTGTTCATAAATTTCATCTCTAAAACTAAAGAAGGTAGATTTGAGACAAACCTCAATTAATTTGGCTGTGTCAGAGTTCATGATTTTATGGATCACTTTCATGGATTCATCTATAGGAATGTTGGTATAGAGAGATTTAACATCGAAACTGACTAATATGTCATTCAAATCTAGGTTTAGATCTTTGATCTCATTGATGAAGTGGGTGGAGTCTTTGACAAAGGAGCTTGTGTTGCCAACCAGAGGTTTTAGTTTCTTAGCTAGGTATTTTTCCAACTGGTAAGTGGGACCTCCTATAGTATTGACAATGGGTCTTATGGGGATGCCTTCTTTGTGTATCTTCGGGGCTCCATAGATTTTGGGGGTGTATGGGTTGTTTTCTAATAGATTTTTAATGTTACGTTCTTTACTTGATTTTATCATATTTTGTACGTTTCTGGAGATATTTTTTAAGGGATTCTTATTTAATTTAATGTAAAAACCACTGTTGGTGAGGTGGTCTATCATCTTTTCATTATAATCATTTGTTTTCATTATAACAGTTGCACCACCTTTGTCAGTTCTTAGGACTACAATATCAGGGTTTTGATTTAAGGTATGATGGATAAGATCGTATAGACAATCATCTAGTCATGGGTCCACCATCAATCATCCATGGACATGTCTTTTGGTCATTGTACATGTAATGTTAGCTTATGTGTTGAGTATGGGTATGCCTCCCTCAACAAAGATATCATGATGTAAATGTATTATAATAGATGATGATCTCATTGGTTGTTCTTGATCTTGGCTTGTCACAAGGTAAAGCACTTCAATCATCAATTGTCATTTTTGACTTTACACTTTAGGGGGAATATTTTATAGGCCATTTTGTCGCATCTGGTCAATAAGCCTTCAAACGGGATCAATTCACATCCTTCAACATATTGTCATCATCCCTACATAAAGCCATAAGCATGACTTTGTTGAATCCCTGCGTTTCTGCTCTTGACTGCGGAATTCCCAAGATTTTAAGGCCCAACACACCCTAGCCCTTTAGGGACCAACATTGACTACTATGTTAACCCTCTCTACACCTGCACTAATCACCAACAGGTTGCGAAGTCTTGGGGGTGTGCTAATTCTAGAAATTCAAGAAAAATAAAAGGAATCCCAAAGCTTCCTGAGGTTGTTTCAACCATTTACCTTGGATAAACATTCAAATCCTATCTGATTCTACCTTGGATAAATCACCATCTTATCCCTTGATCTCATCCTCCCATCACTTTTGGATCTCAAACCTAGATTGGTAAATGGATAGGAATTCATGAACTACCTCCCTCATCTATTTATTTACAACCATCCATCGGTAAGGGGTTAGATTTTGGAGATTGATTATACCCCCGTGCTATTGCTTTGAGAGTCATTATTCCATGCATTAGGGTGACATGGAGGCATACTTTGTGGCAAAGAAAGGACAAGTCAACTTGGGGATCTTTTCTACAAGATCAACTCCTATTTTTGGTTGTAACTCTCTCCATTTCTATTAATACAAAGAGTAGACTATTTTCCTATATGTGATGTTATGATTTCATGTATTTCAATACCATGTTGATCTATTGAATAACGTGATTGGATTATGCTACATGTATGTCATAGATATTTGGCTTGTCTTGTTTGATTGTGCAGGTTCTAATTATAGCGATTAGAGCATACAAGCAGAGGAAGGAGTGAAGCTTGCAATAGATTTTAGGTAGGTCTCATCCCATCATGAGGAAGACGTTGTGCCCTTTGCTTTCTGTTGTTCTAGGTCAGTCCACCAAGCCCAGGGAAGACACTTATGCCCACAGTCGTAGATTTTGTATAACACTGTCTGCAGTCAATTATGGTTAAATGCCAAATTGCAACCTTAGAGTCCAACTGCATGGAGGAAGAGGTGTGCATGTGGTTTGGAGATTCCAACCACGTGGATGAGATTTTATGTATGTGGTTATAGCCGAAAATTGCTTGTGTCAATCTTGCGGTCAGAAACCAAAACCCTAACAAACATTCGAGCTTCAGAAACTACAATCTCAGACTTGTACGAACCAATTTCCTTGACCTAACCTTAGACCTATGCAAACCAATCAATGAAGAAGGGAGGAAGAAGATTCTTGGTGATGTCCAAGGGTGTCTATTTCCCTGTTAGGGCCGACTTGCTCAAATGTGACATTGTGGGCTTCAATTCAAAAATACACTTTCCCTTGTCCAAATTGAGCGCTTCAATAGTCAAAATTGGTCCTTTTCGAAAAAGGAATATAGTCCCATGGCTGGAATTTTTCACTGAGTTGTCAAATTAAAAATTTCTATGATTTGGATATATTCGAAGATCTAGGGGTCCAGGAAGTTTTTCATTACACACATTTTGTGTGTACTTGTATATCCACTAAATTCAGACATAAAGTGAAAGGGGAGAATTATATGCTAGTGTTGAGCTTGGTGGGACATACTAGACTAGGCCGAGGTGGTAGGCACCATAGAATACTAGTAAGAATTATGTCAAAGTCATGTAAGGGGTCCATGAGGACATGGATTGGATGATGTGGAATTGTGTCATGCTGATGTGGTAGTGCCATGTAAATGCCTCGTAGCGGTTGAATGATGAGACATTATAAATGCAACAAATACAAAGGTGACCACATGGATGCTTGTGGGCTCCATGGTGTGAGTTGCACAAAAATAGATCTAGGATCTGGGAAATTCGGGGGCGCAAGGAAAAATGGATAATGAGAAAACATAATGCAAGTTAAGATTTCCATTCATGACTGAATAAAAAGGAAACAACACAAAGGGATTGAGGCCTATGTGACCCAATATTTTGGGTCAAGGTGGCATGTGCCACAGAGGTTTGGAGGGTTTGCGTGGATGCCATGTGGTGGTCATTGCTGACGTGGAAATATTTAATTTCACAAAATTTGAAAGGGAATAACTCTCAATCCAAGACTTAGATTGAGATAAAATTTATATCATCAAAAAGTTCTTAATGTGTTGAATGAGATGTTGTTGTCCAAAGTTAATTCCACAAGCTCTGTAGAAGAACAAAATTTGTAACCCCATCTTCATAGTGAGACCATGGAGGTGGAAGGGATTTTTACATCCTAGATGGTATTTTTGACTTCTATGGATTGAGTGCATATGTGAAAGAACCTTGCATTTTCCACTCCTTATTTCAAACACGTTGCTATATGTTATATTTCTAATTTTGTTCTTTAAAAGGATGCTACCAGCTTGTTCTTTCCTCCCTCAAGATTTCCTTTGGCATCTTTTATTGCTTCTAAAATAATACCCTTCTTAAGCTCCCCATAAACTATCTTCCAACTCATTTAGGTCCTTCCAATTCTCTGTATTTTGAGCTTTGATCCATTCTTTGACATTGATTTTAATTCTTTCTAAATTCTCATGCATGGTTTGCGTTTCACGTTTTCTAGAAGAAATATCACATGCCACCCATTTGTGAGAATTAATTTGTGAATTTCTCATCCTTGAGCAAAAAGGAGTTGAACTTGAAAGGTGATCTATGACTCTCACTAGCAATTTCCAATTGCAAGAGGATTGAGAAATGATTTAATCTCCCTTCAACTCCAATTTGTGATTTTCAATTTCCAACATAATAAAAGATGTTTCACGGAATGAAAAAATGATCTAATATATTAGTTATCATTGCACTTCTAATGCTATTATTTTTCCAGGTGGGATTGTGATTCCTTCTCTCTACATCAACTAGATGTTTGTTACCAAAGAATTTAAAAAATAAGTCAGCTAGTGTGTTAGGTCTAGCCTCTTCTCCCTAAACTTGTCTCTTCTAAGGGTTAGGTTTACATATCTCCCCAATAATTTATTTTGGAAGAGAGGCCGAATTCAAAAAAATCTTTGAATGGTCCTTATTATTGAGATGGGGTCCCTAAAAATTAACAAAATTGATGTGTTATAAAAGTCCTTCATACGTAAGGTGCAAAATTATAGTAGAATTAAATAACTTATGGTTCTTCAGAATTCAAGGGTTCCTCCATGCTACAACTATCTTCTTTGATGTCCCCTTCGCATCTATTGCAACAAAAGTCCACCCATTAAGCACATTATGAGAGAAAAGTTAACATAATTTATATTTACCATGGTTTCCTACATAAAAAGCACATCCAATCTATACTTATGGATTGCTCTCCTTTGAGGAATTTTATTTCATAGGATACCTTTAGCCTCCCATATATATGGATAATTAAAGCATCCAATATTGCCATAGGAGGCCTTCCCTTCTCAAAAGGAATCTTCTATTGATGTTTGTTTTCCTCCGCTAACTTAGTCACCAACCTTGTTTTCTTCCCATCTAGATATGGGATTTGCAAGAGCATATTATCATCAATTTATAACCCTTATTTGGTGATCTCACTTGAATTGGTGTTCTTGTTCCTTTTGGAAGAATACAAATGATAACTTTTCATTGCAGATGGGAGCCCCTATTTATTAGAGGATGAATACGAGTATGAAATTTATATTGATGTATATTCCCTTTACTTATGCTCCATGCTTATTTAATATTGTCCTTGGCATGCGTATACTATAATTGGATAGTTCCAATACTTTCAACCTCTTTCATATTCTCAAATTCCTCTTCCAAATTTCCTTATGGGAGAGTAAATGCCCAAGGGAAGTGGGGTCAATAGTTCATAATTTTTATAATTTATTTTCCCTTGAATTTGTCCTTAACAACCATATCCTATTCTTGTAGATTGGACTGAGATTTGTGTGATTGACTTTAGGTAAGTGGTTCCCCTTAAGTCATCTGGGGATTACTACTAGTGTCTTTCTCACTTTCTTTATATTGTGATGCATGAATAAGTTCTTCAAGGTCCCTTAGTCTAGAAGAGGAACTCTCAAACTTGATAAATTAATCTTGATTTTCTTAAATGGTTTTGTTTTATGCTATTGTGGCCTTATCTAGGAAGTCTCCTTCATCCATATCTAGGAAATAACTCATAAGGTGGTCATAGTTTGTATTTTGCACATTTGAGAGACATTTTTCATAGTCTAGTACTTGGTAGTGTTCACATTATTTTAAATCACTGCAAATATACTATTTAGGATAAAATTGTCAAAGTCTTGATTGGCACAAGTTTAACCCGCTAAAGTAGCTTTGCATTCTATGGTTATGGTCTTATCATGAATAATGATGTATCTATCTATTGCATTACATATGGTCCTAAAAACCTCTTCCATTTATAAGTTCACAGGATTATACAAAATTTTGATTTAGACAAAGGCTTCATTATCTTTGAGTGTTTTAGGAGATCAATATTGGCACCCATAAGTGAAGGCTTGAGTGTGTATCCTCCCAAAACCAAATTTCACTACCAACCAAAAATATGTTAAATGTTGGGGAACAAAAAAATGACGTAATAAAACCTCTTGCCATAAAAAAGAACTATGGGTACTACCATAACAATGGTTCCCATGTTGTTCTCATCCATTGTTTTAAACTCATCACACTAATTTAAACCTTCAAAGGTGCCTAGTTAAAGCATTTCCTACATATATCTTGTTACTCTCCAAAACAATGTGTGGTTCGAATTCAAATTTCACTTTTGCTTGCCTTAGTTTAATTATATAAGTTTCCCTCCTTTGATCCTTAAAATCCTTTCTTTGTTTTTCATATAACTTTATCCTTTTATTACGCTTTGAGAGTTGCTACTCCTCCTACACCCTATGATGTGATGTTGGGAGTAAACTCTCATTCCCAAAAATTCCCATTGTATTCATAAAATATATAACATATTCTCTTAAAATTAGGGATATATTGTGATTGCGCAAGTGTTGTTGAGAATAGAAAGGGATCTCATCCATTGAAGATAGGTTCCTCTATGAAGGAAAATGGGTTAACACTTAACCCTAGTGCCTTCAGGGAGTCTTGTCCTGTAAATGTCATAATGACTAGTCAATGGATGGACCAATCCTTTAATGTTCCTAACCCAGAATATTCCTCAAACCCCAGCAAAAACTCCAACCAAATATGTGCAAATGATATAATAACCCAGAAGTGATAAAATAACAGTGGAACAACATATAATAATGTAAACCGGAAATATAAGCAGATACACAAGAAATGTAGCAAGAAATGCTAAGCCATTTTATTATATTGAGCAATAAATGAGTACAAGAGGTGATTAGATAGGTGACACCTCGATTTGCACAAGGCAAGCGAAGAAATACTCTCAGAATGACAAGAATGGTCTCTCTGCATGGATGCTGCTACTGCTGCTAGAAAACAAATGATGATTTGGGGCTGCTCCCCTCCTCAGAAAAGTTGAAACTCTGGATTCAGGCTCTACTCAAGAAACCCAAAAAAACCCAGAAAGCTTTCCTGGAATGGCCTCACACTGATCTGTGTCCCAGCTGTTGGGAAACTGTCGTGCTATTGTTGTTGCTGGAAATCGAATGAGGATTTGGGGTTTCTCCCCTCCTCAGAAAAGGCTGAAACTCTAGAATCAGACTCTACTAAAAAAACCCAGAAAAACCCAGAAAGAATTTCTAAAATGGCCGACCCCCGAAAATCACCCCCTTGGGGTTTTGCGCAGTTCCTCAAAGACGCTGATGAAACTGCTGCTAAAATGCTGATGAAACTGCTACTGAAATGCTAATGAAACCGCTGCTGAAATGCTGATGAAATTGTTGCTGAAATGTTGATGAATCTACTGCTGGAATGCCAATGGAAATACCTAGCCTGAGCAGGCACTCGAAGTCCCCCGGGGCTAAGGGTGAGATCTCTGAACAGAGACACTCAATGCACTAAACAATGCTGTAGACTAGTTAAACAACCAGTGTGCTCTAAGTCGAAATGACTATCACAAATGCTCATAACCAGAATGATCCAAATGAGGGAGCTCCTCTCTCCTTTATAGCATTGGCCCTTCTCCAAAACCCTAAAGCCCAAGCCACCTATCCAACTGTGCAGTTCCAAGTGTCTGTGTGGGCCCCCATCTCTGCGTGGTCCTTTGGCCTTCCCCCCTTGGCTCCTCTTAAGTCACAACGTTGTGCTACCTAGGAAGTGACTTTATTCTAAAGGTGAGTTATGTCCCCCTTCACCTTTTTATTTAAAAATAACTATAATAGGCAAAATAGAGCAAAATCGAATATTCCAATTAGCCATAGCTAATTAGGAATATCACAGTCTCCCCCGGAAAAATGTTGCTTGTCCTCAAGCAACTGAAGTGATGGATGTTGTAAAATGTTCTCACTCTCCCAAGTGGCATCCTCATCCTGTAAATTCTTCCACCTCACCAAGAATTCCCAGATCGTTTGGCTCCGTCGCTGCCTCTCCCTAGTATCAATAATAGCCTCTGGCTGTAACACCAAATGCCCCTCATCATCCCTGGGCGGTAGCTCATCTGTCACTGTCACATGCTGCCGTAATGCCTTCTTCAGGCACGATACATGGAAAATGTTATGAATCTTGTTGCCTTGGGGCAACTCCAACTCATATGCTACATGTCCAATCCTACGTATCACCTTGTATGGCCCGTAAAAATGGGGCTTGAGCTTTTCAGCCCCCTTCTGCTTCAGTGACGACTATCGGTATGGCTGTAATCGTAGATAGACCAAGTCTCCTACCTCAAACTATCTCTCCACCCGACCCCTATCAGCATACAACTTTTGTTGGTTCTGCGTTGTAGCCATGTTATCCTTGAGAGCTCAGAGAATATCCTGACTCTCTTGGATCCAAATCTTGGCTCTCGGAGCCTTGCTAGCACTAAACATCACGTCAGCAAAAGATAAAGGATGATATCCATACAAAGCATAGAATGTTGACATGCCGATGGACATGTGATGTGTAGTGTTGTAGCAGTACTCCCCCAGATGCGGCCACTTCAGCCATGCCCTCTGTTGCCCACTAACATAGTTATGCAAGTAGCCCTCCAGCCACTTGTTAACTATCTCTGTCTATCCGTCTGTCTGTGGGTGGTAACTGATACTCGATGTCAACTCTGTCCCCACTAGCCGAAAAATCTCCTGCCAAAACCCGCCCAAGAAACGGTTGTCCCTGTCCCTGTAGCCTGAAAACCTCTCTGAAGAATAGCTCAACCACCTGTGCTGCTCTGTAGTGTGCGGATATGGAAAAGAAATGGGCGTACTTCGTCAGCCAGTCAACAACGACAAAGATACAATCCTTGCCTTGTACCATGGGCAACCCTGTGATGAAGTCCATCGAAATGCTCTCCCATTTCCCCTCCGGAATGGGAAGAGGCTGCAATAAACCAACGGGATGGCTCATCTCCCCCTTGTTCCTCTGGCAAATGTCGCACTCTCGGATATGTTGGAGTACGTCCTCCTTGAGGCCCTTCCATGAGAATCCCTCCTTGATGGCCCTGTAAGTTTTGGTAAACCCTTGATGTCCGGCCAATGGTGAGTCATGTGACGCCTAAAGTATCTTCTTCTTGAGTTGAGATCCCTAAGTCAAGAAGATCCGATCCCTGTAGTAGATGATCTCATCAATCACTCTGTACCTGTCATCTGCCACCTGACCATCTAGAATCGCACATGCAAACCTGTCCTTGGAGTACTCTACTAAAAGTCGAGCCCTCCAGTCTGCGTCCAAGCTCATAAGAGACAATGTGGCTGGTCTACGTGAAAGGGCATCTGCGACCACGTTGTTCTTGCCCTTGACATACTCAATGTCAAAGTCATATGCTTGGATCTTGTTGATCCACTTCTGCTGCCTCTCCTGTAACTGCTTCTGCTCCAAAAAGAACCTGAGGCTGTTATGATCAGTCCTCACCCTGAACCTATTACCCACTAAATACTGTCGGAACTTGGCCAATGCATGCATGATGGCCAACATCTCTTTGTCGTATATAGGATACAACCTCTCATGTGGAAGGAGCTTCCCGCTCTCATAGGCTATAGGGTGACCTCCCTGCATCAATACTGTGCTGATCCCCTCTCCCGACGCATCACACTCCAAAACAAATGGTTGCGTGAAATCAGACAATGCAAGCACTGGGCAGCTGCTCATAACCTCCTTGAGCCTGTCAAAGGCTCGCTGCGCTGTATCTGTCCAGTTGAATGCCCCCTTATTCATCAAATCTGTCATGGGTGCAGCAAGCTGTGAGCAACCCTTGACGAACTTCTGGTAGTAGGTACAAATGCCAATGAACCCCCGAAGTTCTGCCACGTTCCTCGGCTCTGGCCAATCTCTAATGGCCCTGATCTTCTCCTTGTGGACTCTCACTCTGTCCACCCCTATGATGTGTCCCAGATACAACATCTCTGTCAACCCAAACTCACACTTGGAGAGCTTGGAATAGAACTGTTGCTCCTGCAAGATGCGCAACACTGTCTCAATGTGCTGGAGATGCTCCTCCCAAGTCCTGCTGTAAAGGAGAATGTCATCAAAGAATACCAACACAAACTTCCTCAAGTGACTGCGGAAGATGTGGCTCATGCAAGACTGAAATGTGGCTAGGGCATTAGTTAGCCTGAAGGGCATCACCAAAAACTCAAAGTGCCCATAGTGACACCTGAAGGCAATCTTGGGAATGTTTTGTTCCCTCACGTGAATCTGACGGTACCCAGATCTCAAATCAATCTTTGAGAAGAACCGTTCTCCTCTCAATTCATCCATCAACTCATTGATCCTAGGTATGAGGTACCTGTTCTTCAGGGTCTTCTTGTTCAGAGCCCTATAGTCAATGCACATCCTCATCGTACAGTCCTTCTTCTTCACCAACACCACGAAAGAAGCGAAAGGACTCGTGCTCGGTCGAATGTGCCCAAGAGCCAACAACTCCTGGATAGCCCACTCAATCTCGTCCCGATAGGCCTTGGGGTGCCTATAGGGGGTGGTAATCACAGCCTGTATGCCCTGCTCAAGCTCGATGGTGTGCTCAAACCCCCGATCCGGTGGCTGTCCTAGTGGAATATCCCCAAACACTATGGCATACCGATCAAGGAGAGACTATATCTCTGGATGTACCATCTGCCCTGTAGTCCCTGCCTCTGATGCATGTAGCTCCACTACCCACTCTATGTCTCCCTCCTAGAAGACTGCCTCCATCTGATGAGCTGACACAGTCTAAGGCGGATATGTGTGCTGTCCCCGTATCTTCTCATGCCTCCCTGTCTTCTCATCATCCCACTCCATCTCTAGGGTCTTCCAATCTGTCGTGACTTTCCCTAGAGTGATGAGCCACTGAACACCCAATATCATGTTGGTGTCTGGAATATCGACCACGAAAAATTGGTCAGTCAATGTGTAGGTGCCCATCGTCACTGATAGCTTAGGAACATAACGAGCACACATCATGGTCTGATCTCCTGGGACCAAGACTAAAAACCCATCGAAGCCCTCTGTCTGTATACCTCTCCGCTCAACCATCTGTGCATCAATGAAGTTGTGGGTCGCCCCACTGTCAACCAAAACTGATACTCGCTGGCCACGTACTGTCCCTTGTATGCATAACGTCAGATACTTGGGAACTCCTTGCAATGCTGCAAGGGCCCCTCCCGTGGGTGCAAAAGATGCACCACCTGCTACTGATGGTGGAGGTGGCAAAGGTTCATGTATGGCATGGTTATCTCCTGCCTCCACATCCTCCTCGTCATCCTCTTCTCCACTGCTCTCGGAGAAGACGTCAATAAAATGTGCTTTGCCAGCAGCACATCTATGTCCTGGTGCCCATGGCTCCTGACATGTGAAGGACAACCGCTTCTTCTTTAGCTCCCTCTTGACATCGTCTTCAATTTGTACTCATCCTGGATTCCCATTTGGAGGTGGAATCCTCACGTCCTTTCCCTTAGACTGAAAAGGATGTCTTTGGGGGTAAGGTGTCTGGGTCTTGGTTAAAACATCTTGTAAGTCCCGTGTCCCGCTGATAGCGTCTTGGAGAGTAGCTGGTCTAGTGGATCGGACTAGACCCCGAAGTGGCTCTGCTAACCCCTCAACATACATATAGACCCTCCGTGTCGTGGAGAGGTCTGGCACCATCACAGAGACCCTCAAGAAATCTGCAATGTAGGTCTGTGGGCTCCTTGTCTGTTTGACGCCTCGTTAGCTCAACGAAATGCTGCTCTAGATCCCTTCGATCAAATCGCTCCATCAGTCTCCTGGTAAACTCTACATATGTCGTCACAGTGGAGTGCCCTAGTGTAACCATCCCATGAAACCACCAATCCTGGGCCTCACCATCCAAATTCAATGTTGCCACCTTGATGGCCTCTGTCTCCGACATCTAGTTAAGCTGACAATAAATGTCCAGCTTCTCCACCCAAGACTTTGCCGAATTGTTTGATGAACCATCAAAAGTAGGCAAGTGGAACCTACTAGCTGCACGGTGGGTGTTGCCATCATGGTAATGCTGGTACCCTCTGTGATGGTCGCAGGGTCTACTATCCCACTGGAGCTTAACAAAATCTCTGAATGAGAGGGATTCCCTGAACTCCTGCCCATAGGCTTGGTACTTTGCAAAATAATTGCCCATATGTTCGGGCTCTGCCTCCTGCTGGGCTACAGCCCCCGTGTCTACTCCTAAGAAGGTGGGCATGGTAGAGCATGTAGGGGCATGTGAGGCCCCCTACTGCGCAGTATCATGCTTCTCTGGCAAGTGATGGGATGCACTTGATCCCTCACCGTTCTGAAAAAATCGTGGGTTCTCCTGCTGTTTGGCCTCTACTGCCGTGAATCTCTGCCCCATCACCTCAATCTCCCTTGACAGATCCTGCACTGATTTGAGGAGCATATCCGCAAATCTCTTCCCATCCTCGTCTGCCATCTGCTCTGCGTCCACTACTGGCTCTCTCCGTTCTGCGTCTACCACAGGTTCTTCTTGTTCTGTGTCTGCCACAGGAACACAATCTCCCTCTCCATAGGTATTCTCCAACCTACGCCCAGTGTCTCTGTATCTTTGACCTCTGTAGCAGGTATAGGGTTTTTCCCCCGGTGTCATAGACTGCTAGCTCCACATGCTGAGCCAGATCTATGCTCTGATACCACTGTAATGTTCCTAACCTAGAATATTCCTCAAACCACATCAAAAACTCCAAGCAAATATGTGCAAATGATATAATAACCTAGAAGTGATAAAATAACAATGGAACAACATATAATAATGTAAATCGCAAATATAAGCAGATACACAAGAAATGCAGCGAGAAATTCTAAGCCATTTTATTATATTGAGGAATAAATGAGTACAAGAGGTGATTAGATAGATGGCACATTGACTTTCACAAGGCAAGCGAAGAAATACTCTCAGAATGACAATAATGGCCTCTCTGCGTGGATGTTGTTGTTGTGCTATTGCTGCTACTAGAAAACAAATGATGATTTGGGGCTGCTCCCCTCCTTGAAAAAAGCTGAAACTCTGGATTCGGGCTCTACTCAAGAAACCCAAAAAAACCCAGAAAGATTTCCTGGAATGGCCTCACACTGATCTGCATCCCAGTTGATGGGAAACTGTTGTGCTGTTGTTGCCGCTGGAAATTGAATGAGGATTTGGGGCTGCTCCCCTCCTCAGAAAAGGCTGAAACTCTGGAATCGAACTCTACTAAAAAAACCCAGAAAAACCCAGAAATCTTTTCTGAAATGGCCGACCCCCGAAAATCACCCCCTTGGGGTTCTGCGTAGTTTCTCAAAGACGCTGATGAAATTGCTGCTGAAATGCTGATGAAACTGCTGTTGAAATGTTGATGAAACTGCTGTTGAAATGCTGATGAATCTACTGCTGGAATTCCAATGGAAATACCTTGCCCGAGCAGGCACTCGAAGTCCCCCGGGGCTAAGGGTGAGATCTCCGAACATAGACACTCAATACACTAAACAGTGTTGCAGACTAGCTAAACAACCAGCGTGCTCTAAGTCGAAATGACTATCACAAATGCTCATAACCAGAATGATCCAAATGAGGAAGCTCCTCTCTCCTTTATAGCATTGGCCCTTCTCCAAAACCCTAAAGCCCAAGCCACATATCCAACTGTGTAGTTCCAAGTGTCTACGTGGGCCCCCATCTCTGCGTGGTCCTTTGGCCTTCCCCCCTTGGCTCCTCTTAAGTCACAAAGTTGTGCTACCTAGGAAGTGACTTTATTCTAGAGGTGAGTTATGTCCCCCTTCACCTTTTTATTTAAAAATAACTATAATAGGCAAAATAGAGCAAAATCGAATATGCCAATTAGCCATAGCTAATTAGGAATATCACAAATCCCCACTATTCTTCACCATATTCAATCATGCCAACATGGCTATGGAGTTATGATTTATGCCTACTTGATTGAAACCATTTTGTGTATGGGAAACCGTCAAACCTAAGATCTTAAGTTTGATTTCATAGCTTATACTTTTGAGAATTGGCCCCATCACTGTCTCTTCTTTGGTTTGATGAATGATGGATAATTGAGGGAGATTGCCTCTGTCCATCCTTTGATTTTTCATGATTATGTCAAGAGTGTAGGGATTTCGAGTTGATAGGAAAGGGTGAAACCCTAAATTCTACTTGTACCCAAAAGAACTCATCATTATTAACTTATCACCCATATTTGAAACATTTTCAGTCTCCTTCAAGCGCATCCTTGACGTCATGATCAATTTCCCAAACCTTGGAGGTCGTTATCAAAATCATTTTATATTGAGCCATTAAAGGTTTATACCCTTCTCCCACTGTCACATAAACTTCTTTGATCATTAATTGATGATCCACCCTCCCTCCAAACATTAATTGCTCCCATTTGAAATAAAAAAAATACATTTATACATAAACTTCTTAAGAAAGTTCGAGTACTCTAAAAACTCCTCCTTGACCTAAGAATTAAAAAAAAAAAAAAAAACCCTGTACAAATTCTTCTTTAACTTTCAGCACCATACTACACTTTCTCACTATCCCCATCAAAACCCAAAAACAAAAAACAAAAAACAAAAACAAAAACAAAAAACTCTAAACCCAACCATTCAAAACTTACACTTTCTCACCATCCCCATCAAAACCCATGAATTCAAAGTTAAAAAAAGAAAAGAAAAATACGACGATCCTCATTCATCCTATTACACTAATATCAAAGATAAACTAAAATACACTGTTTTTGAAAAATAAATATATTTAAATTTTGAAATATTAATATATTTCTAATAAATAATTTTTTAGATATATTTATTTTATCAAATATATTTAATTAAAATAAAAAAATTAAATACATAAAGTTATTAAAGTAAATATATCTAAATAAATAATTATTAATATATAATATATTAATAGTGTAAAAATTAAATATGTTAATTTAAAAAATATATTAGATACATTAATATAATTAAAAAAATAACTTTCACCATATAATTTTGGATTACAAGTAACTTGAGACATATTCCAAACCATTTCAAGCAACAGCATGAATGAACCTAAATATCGAGTGTAAACCTGGCAAGACAAGAGGAATCGTATATCAATTATCTTGACTGCACGCTTATGGACTAGCTGCGGAGTTGGAAGTTGGGTTGTAGAGTTGACAGCAGGCCATGGAATCTGGATAACCGTGTGGGCGAACAGTCAATAAGGACGTACAAACATGCAGTGAGTTGGGTAGGAGAAGGCAGCCATCTTGAGAACTGATTGCTTACCTGTGAGCCATCTGTCAATTGTCTGGTTCACCTTGTAATTACACACAACACCAGAAAAACTGCAAAGCTCTGAGGAGAAATCGCATGACTTTAATGAGGTGCATTTCTTTTTCTGATCGATTGCAGAGCTAAAAAATCATGTGGGCCTACCATTGCCTTCAACGACCGTATCGCCACTTCCAGAACGAGCATTGCTGACTGTGCTTTCTGTCACTTTATTCACCCGGATCGTCTCCAATTCCATAAACACATACACAGTCTGATATTAAATTATTGATTTTCTATCGGCCAAACACAGTGAAAAAACGAAGTTCTCACTGTAATTTGGAGGTCCTCAGACCATCAGAGTTCCTGATTTTCTCAACTTGGGGAAGCTCAGATTAGCGGGGAATGGAATCTGTACAGTCCTGCAGAAAGTTGAAACCCAATGTACCATTTGAACAGTCTTCCACAATACAGAAGAAAGGATCGGAGCTTTCCCAATGTACCATTTGAACAGTCTTCCGCAATACAGAAGCTGTCCTCCTCCATTCCCATTCGCGTGAAAATCATAATTGAGACAGAGTCTTGTACCGTGACTGACAACTTACAAGCTTCGAGGCATGGAATCCACGAGGGCTTGTTAATGGTGTGGCGTTGTCTACTTCGGTCACAATTTCATTACGATCACATTTTTTTGGGTCTGAATTTGGTTAGAATTTTTTCAATCTTTTTTTTTAATCGGTGGAATTATAATTTTATGAAATGGATTGACTACCATAAAACTAAAAATGGTTGATATACCTAAATTTTAACTGTAATTTGAATTTCTAAAAATTTTAACTAAATTTTTCATTATATTTTGACATATTAGCGATATAAAAGAGAATATTTTATTTAGCAGTAGTTTAAAAATTATGTTTTTTAGAAGTTATAAAAATTTTGGTTATGTGTGATTGTATCTTCTGGATTCATAGCATCTATTGTTTTTGTACATTGACTTTTTGAACCAACTTCTGTGGTTCAAGTCAGAGATGGGTGAGGATGAATAAATAGATGAGGAGAAGGTGAAGTGAAGGGCCTACAAGATCTAGATTTAAAGAAAGGTTTATTAATTAGTTTAGGATTGAATTATTTTTATTTTAATTTAGACTTTATTATAATTTCATTTTTCTTTTATTTTTATTTTCCTTTTATTTTTATTTTTGTTTGAGTTTAAATATGTTTCACCTAATCAAGCTTTAGTTATGAATTGAATTATTGGTTTATTCCTATGTAAATATCTATGTATATTTATATTGCTAGATTTAATTTATTATGTTTTAATTTAATTACAAGTACATTATGATTTAATTACAAGTTAGTTATAAATATGAATAATTAGTTTATTTCTTTCTATACATATATGTATATGTTGTTTGATTTAAATTATTATGATTTAATTTAATTTAATTTAAATTAATTGGATATGGTGTAGGTTTTATTACATTAAGATGGTGAAGGAGATTAATCGGACAAAGGGATTTAAGGGGGAAAAAGGAAACAGAGGACTAGGAAGTGGCGGAATCCTTTATTATCGTGGGAATCCAATTATCACTTATCTTCCAACCGTCATCACGATTTAGGTTATTAGGGTGTTTTCTTATTTCAATTGCTTCTCTGAATTTCCTATGGTGGTAATGCTCAATTTTGACCATAACATAGGAGTCTTCGATCCAAATAGACTTTGGTTATATTTTGAAAAATCATATATAGACTTTTTGTAAATTCAAATAAAAAGATCAAAATTTTTAATTTTAGGTGTCTGAAACATTTTCGATGATACCGAATCCATTTCTACCATCAAAAACATATCAAATACTACATCTACAAAGATTTTTGAATTCCGCCCTCCATTTTATTTTATTTATTAATATTAAGGAAAACTTACGCCGAAGTATAAAAGTTTTATTCGTATGATGGTGAATTGGCTGACTAATCTTTGTTTATTTAAAAGCAGGAGTTGGCATCGGAATCTTTGTCTAATAAAAATTTGACCGAGTGCTTCTAGGTTCTTTAAAAGCAGGAGTTGGCGTGGGAATTCTTGAGAATAAAAAGCAGCTTATGTTGTTATCATTATAGGAGGTGGTGGTTATCATTACATGAGGTTGTTTAGTCTTTTTATCTATTTTTGTGTAATTTGCAGTAGCGATGGCATCATTCGGTCTCCACTTCTGGTTTATCTTTATATTTTGTTATTTTTTTTATTGGATTTATATAAGTTTCTATGGACTCATATAGGGAGTCACATTGACCTGCGACAAAACTAGATGTAGGAATATTAATTGCAGGTAGGCAGTTTAATTTTGATACGTTTTGTATTTTTTGAAATTGTGTGATATGATTTTTTTAGTAAGATTAATATTTAGTTATTTATATTTTTAAATTTTGTTATTCTTCATGGATTTATATAAGTTTTTGATAGACTCACGCACAGGGAGTTATATTAACTCCTGAATAAATTGGACGTAGGATTATTAAGCTATACATAAAGTTATATTAACTCCTGAATAAATTGGACGTAGGATTATTAAGCTATACATAAGTAGATTTGATAGGTTTTTGTTTTTTTTTTTTTGTTTTTTTTGAATTTTAGGATATAATTTTTTATTGAGATAAATATTTTTTATTAGGTAAAATATGTTTTTGAATGTATAAATAAATTTAACAGTGAATTTTTAAAAACTATAAATGTTATATTTCAATATTGTTTTAAAAGATTTTAAAAATTTCTATTTAATTTTGAAAACAAAAGTTTAAAATTCTTGGATTATGTTTTTGGTGATATGAATTATGTACTTATTTTCAGGGTGTCAACATTCAACAAAGAAAGTGTGAGTGAATAACCATTTATTTTAGGGTTTGGATCTTAGTGATATACCGTGAAGCTATGTTGCATGAAACTTCTAGGAACCCGATGTTTCATGACATACCCATACCCGAAACTCAGCTGAAACTCGACTATAATGTAATCATCTATGAGAGTTAATATAAACTTGGTTTTCCTTCTAAATTGTCATCTATGGTTCGTATTCCCTTTTTTGTTGCAAGATAATGTGTTATTCACTTATTTATAAATTTCTTCTTATATATATAAACATATATGATGTTTCAACTGACATTTCAACCGACATTTCCGGGAGGTAATGTTTCTAAACGTACCCATTTCGCAAACTTTGAAACGTTTCGACGCTTCATGCAACTTAGGTGTTAAGTAATAACATTCTCTCCTCCATTAGAATATTTTGGCATAGATGTGTTCTGCTTAGTAATTTCCATTCTCCCCTACTAGGTTTTTGCAGTGGTAGCTTCTTTCCCCTCTCCACTACGTCCCTACAGGTCACACCACATCAGCCATGGAGTTGAGCTCTCTTAGACGATTCACTTAATAAAGGAGTGTTGTCCTTGACCCTAAATCAAGAATATTCTCCCCCTTCGCCTGTATTTCATCTATTGCACAGGGATACATATCTTTAGAGGATGTGATTTCTTCTTCAAGATCACACGATTTTGGCTAGTGCTCTGTTACCTGTCCAAATGGACGCCTTCATTTGCATTATTGTTGTGGCTAAGCTCGTCAAATGCCACACTGATGTTTACAAGAAACATGGATTTATTTGTCGATCTTTGGCTTGTAACGTCGATTAACACGTCTACACTGTTAAAACATAGATATGAATTACATGATGTTGCTACAAGGACACACACATGCACATTCACGAATAAATTTGAAAAAATTATGCTTGACATCCCATAACATCGATCTCTTTGTTATATTCATAAAATGATAGGTTACAATGGCATATATGTCCATTAACTATCTAACTATCCAAACTGAAGGATGTAATAGAATAGTTAATTAAATGGTGGTGTAATTACATTATTTTAACAACCCCCTCTTAATTACACCCGTTGAATACTTCAACATCTATCACTCCTAAATTTTTCCTATTAAATTAAAAAATATCTAATGCCAATGGTTTTGTGAATATGTTAGCCAATTGGTCTTGTGATTTACATGAGTTTAAGTAAATTTCACCCTTATTTACAATCTCTCTAATAAAATGATATCTAGTATTCTTATGCTTTCTTTTTTGGTGAAAAATGTGGTTTTTGGATAGTTGTATCACCAAGTTGCTGTTTTAATAGACTGGGGTCGATTCTTCTCATCTTTGTTGAAGATCATAAGAACTCTGTGTAACTACACTGCTTGAAAAGCTATTATTGTCGTCGCTACATGCTCTACCGATGAGAGTGTCACAATGGGTTTCTTATTGAATGTCCATGCTTTTACCTTTGAACCATAATGGAAAGCATATCCTAAAGTACTTTTCCTATCAAATAGACTACCTACAAAGTCATTGTCCCTATAGTTGATCAAAATATAATTCCTTGTCCTTGAATATAAAATTCTATATCATCTTGTTCCTGCAATGTATCTCAAAATTCTTTTTCCAACTTTCCAATGCATGTATTTAAGAGCATCCATAAATTTGAAAATCAAGCTAATTACATACATAATATCAGGTTTGGTAGTTGTGAGGTACATGAGACATCCAACATGACTTTTAAATGTTGTCAGATCCATATTTGCACCTTTGTCTTCTCTGATGAGTTTAGTTCCTATTGCTACTGGTGTGGGTTTTTTTTTACAACATTTCACTCTAAATATTTTTAACAAATAAGGTGCATAATTTGTTTGACATATAAAAATGGAATCCTCTAACTAATTTACCTCTGTGGCACAGAAAGAATTCAACCAATCCTAAATTTGTTATCTCAAACTCCTTTTTTTATAGCATATTTAAAGTCCCTTATTGACAAATCTATTGTATAACTTATATCATCGACATACAAACAAACAATTAAGATTTGACCAAGTTAATTTACCTTTGTTAAAGTGTAGGATCACTACTGCTTCTCCTAAAACCTTCTTTGATCATGTATGAATCTATCCTCATGTACCAAGGTCTTGGAGATTATTTGATCTTGTAAAGAGCTTTCTTCAACATGTACACTTTCTCTTCGTGTCCTTTGATCTCATAACCTTGTGGTTGTTTCATATAAACTTCTTGTAGAATTCCATTTAGAAATGCAGATTTCACATCCATTTGGTATACGTTCCATTTATTTTGGGCAACCAATGCTAAACTATTCGTACTATGTCTAATCTGGAAACATGTGCAAATGTTTCATCAAAATCAATCATGGGTTGTTGAGAAAAACCCTTTTCCACTAATCTTTCCTTATATTTATCCACTTCACCCTTTTCATTCAAATTGGTTTTATAAACCCATGTTACTCCAATACATTCCTTATCTTTGGGTAAGTCAATTATATCCCATGCTTCATTTCCTTCAGTGGAATATATTTCCTCATCCTTCAACTTAATCTATTGTTCATGTTTGATTTCTTCCTCAAAAAATGCGGGTTGACGGGTGACCAATGCATAATTTAATGTGAGTCTAACTCTTCATAGATATCTTGCATATTTCTCATCCTTCTTGGAGTTGACTCATGATTACTACTAGATTCAGGACTTGGTATAGAAAAACCTGATGGTTCTTCTTGAATTTAATTTTGTGGAGTTTTTAATGGAGTACTCCTATTTGGTGATTTTTGTTAAAATATGTAGCAAGAAAGGCTTAATTTAACTTTAGCCTTAGTCAAATTGAGTAAATCAAGTTTCCACATTAGCGGGATAGCTTGGAGGTAGTTAACTAGTGTGACATGGCTCTTGTCACTCAGTTAGCTCAGTAAATTCAAGTTAGGGGCTTGGAGTTCAGTCATGCATGTGTTGATTGCTAAATTTTAGCAAGCTATTTCAGTTATTTTCAGTTGTATTTAGTCAACTGACCTCTAACTATTGATAGATTCAGTTGAAGGTTAGTTGTGCAGTGGGACAACAATTAACTAAGATATTTGTCAGTTAAATGATCAATCAACCCAAAATAGCTCATGCATGGATGGAATTTGAATTGCTCAACTGAGATGGAGGAGTTAAGGCTGGTGTAACATGAGTTGTATACTAGTTGAGTGTATAGTTGTTGCATGAGTTAGGAGATCAATTCCATGGGAATTGCACAAGTAAATAAGGACTTCCCTATTGTTTAGGAGCTCAAATTTGCTCAGGATTGTGCAAGGAAATAAGAGGTTGGATGAGCCATAATTTGGCTAAATGTTGGCTAGAGGCTCTCATTTAGCAGAGAGAATACTCATTCTTTTGTAGGTTGTGCTCAAAGTTGGAGAAAGCAATTTTAATAGTCTCTGTATTCAAATGATTAATGAAAAGAGGCTTGAGGGTTTTTTCACAGTTGGGTTCCCCTAGAAATCACTGTGTATTTGTGGTTTTGTTTATTGCATGTATATGCATGTTGTTCTAAATTGTGATTTCCATTCTGTAGATCAGTAGAGTAGAATTGTGTCTCTTTTTTTTCAGTTTGAAATCTTGATTAGTTTCAATTTCTATCAAATTTCTACATGGTATCAGAGCCCTGAAATCACAATAGAATGAGTATTTCGAATTTGTCACTCGGGAATTTTGAAATAGCAGCTTTAGTGCAACATTTTTTCTTTAGGATTGGGAGAATGGTTTTCAATAGATTGAGATTGGAGTATGCCCTAGAGGGTAGCTTGAATTTCATATCATGGAAGGATTGAATGGAAGAATTTATTGATGATAATGTTGTGTTAGAATATGTTAAAACTGATATTGCAAAACCTCCACAGTCGGGTGCACAACAATTAACCCAGTGGAAGAAGGGTGTTGCAAAGTCCAGAAGATTTTTTTCTGGAAGGTGTGAGAGACCATGTGGTCTCAACTATCCATGAAAGAGACACCATTTTCTATGTGGGAGACACTGATTGAGCTATTTGAAAATAGCAGTGACCATAGAAAATTGACCCTGAAAGAAAAACTTTGAAACATTAGACTGTAGAAGAATGATACTATTCCAAAATATCTCTCCAAGTTTACTCAAGTTCAAGATGAGCTTGGAGGGGTTGGGGTGAATGTAGCAGAAGATGACATGGTGAGTGTTACCTTAGATCCTACCTTTCTCAGCCTGAGGTAGATTTAGGTCTTTTCTTGATATTTTTTAAGTTGATGAAGAGGATGTTAGAATTAGGCTTTTTTCTCTTTCTTTGCAAGACAAAGTCAAGAGTTGGTTCAAAACCCTGCCTGATGCGAGCATCTCAAATTTACAGTAGTTCGTCAAAGTTTTCCTCGACAAGTGGGTGGTTAGACAAAACCCTTTCTTGATTATAGAAGAGTATAACCAGTTGAAAAGATTGCTAGGGGAGATAGTACAACAATTCTCTGCCAGATTTAACCAAGTTTATTATTTGATGCTGATTAATATAAGACCTCCTAGATCCTCTCTCTTGCACTACCCTGGTGCCTTTGATCCAGAAATGGAGTTTCAGCTGAGGGAAAGGAACCTTGCAACACTTGAAGAGATGCAGAACAGTGCAGTAGATGTAGAGGCTCATTTGCTGATCCGAAGGGCAAAGTTGAAGGAAGAAGAGATGAAAAACACAGATCCGGAGGAATCGACATCTCTAGAGGTAAATATTGACATTTTGGTAAGTGCAGTGGAAGAGATGATGCAAAGGATCATCATAAGGAATGAGTATAACGTTCAAGCCCATGGCTCGCAACCATGACACTTGTGTAAAAAGTGAAGGAGGCTTTTCTTCATTGGCCTATTGTGGACAAAAACCTCTCTCAATTTTCCCAAATTCATCTTTTCTTGCTTCGAAACATCATTGGAGTAAAACCTATCCCAATGTGTGGAACAGGGGATTTGTCGAAATGAAGTGAAATGAAGGGGATAAAGGGCTTCTAAATTCTTGAGAAAATTTTGGGAAGTAGGGAGGGGTGTTAGGGAGTAGCGGAAAGTGGAATTTTAAAGATTAAGTGAGGGGAAGGGGTCCAAAAGGGAAAAACACAGGCCTAGCCTAGAAAATTGTCAAGTTGTAGCAAGAAACTAGGGTTTGTACGAAAATGAGGAATTTAGGGGATATCAATGATGGGAAGTGTTTTAATAAGGTACATTAAGGATAGGGGAAGGTGTATGAACATTAGGATACAAGTTTTGTTGATGATTTGATCATCCAAGAGAAATTACCCTCAAAACCCTGGGAGAGGGAAATGAACCTTACCTAGGCGCAACTGAAGCATGAATAAGGTGTAAAATGACCCATTGGAATCTGACATGATGATGAAAACCATCTAAATGATGGTACACTCAGCTGAATGGTGACACAGACCGACATTTGGACAACTTTGAAAGGAGTAAAAGCAAACCCTAGACCTAATACCTAGTGACCAAATTTTACTTGAAGACTCACTGAAATGACAAAATTTGACCTTGACACCTTAAAATCACTTTGTAAGAGCATGTTTGATCACTGGATGAAGGCTGCAAAGACTGACACTAACAACGAGCCTAACTCTTCTCAGCCTTCCAAAATCCTGGCATAATTACTAGGCTTTGTGAATTTAAGGGAAAAATGACCGAATTGGGAAAGGATGTGGTCTGATTTGGTTCAAGAATAGTTCAGGAGAAATACCAGAGATGGAACATCATCTAGAGTAGAAGATGAAGATAATTTTTACTTGGTTGGGAAGAGGAAGAAAGGAAAGTTAAATAAGACCCAAATAAAACCTGATTCTGGCCAAAATAATGGCAAGAAGAAAGACTTGAGCAAGATAAAATGTTTTTGTTGCCACGAATATGGGCACTATGCAACAAAATGTTGGCATAAGAAGTCTAGCAAGAAGCCTTTGGGAGGAGAAGGAGGGAAGGCATTAACTTCACAATTTGAATTAGACTTCACCATGATAGCATGCATGGCCAACACTGTTATGGGGAGTGTGTGGTACCTTGATTTCGGTGCCTCGTTCCATATGGCAGGGTGCAAGGATCTTTTTAGTATCATGGAGGAGAAGGATATCTAGATGCATATCAAAATCGGGGATGAATGGAGGTACAATGCTACAATAATTTGTACTATCACCTTTGAAAGGGAGAAAGCCTATCCTCTTCACCTCAAATATGTTATGTATATACTTGGGTTAAAGAAGAACTTGATCTCTGTAGCACTATTGGAGGGTAGAGGCTATAATTTTATTTTCAATTAAGGGAAATCCTTTATGAGACACATAGCTACCAGGAAAGTGAAGCATATTGGAGTTAGAGTGAAGAACCTATAGAAACTTGAGGTGGGAGATTTCATTGCATTGAGAAGTAAGGCTAAAAAAGTGCAAATTCGAGATGTTGGAGAAATTTGGAACATGAGATTAGGTCATCTACACCAAGGTGCCTTAAAATCATGCAGAAAATTACCACCAGTCTCCCTAAGGCTCCCTTGACCAGCAGGAAGTCTGCAATGGTTGCACATTGGAGAAATATGTCAAGTCCACATTCCATGGTTGAGATAATAGAGCACATGAAATCTTGGAGCGAGTCCAATCTAATGTTGGTGGACCCTTTTCTACAACCTCCAAAACAAAACATAAGTACTATGTTATTTTTATTAATTATTTCTCTAGAAAATGTTGGATCTTCTTCATGCAAAAGAAGGATGATTTTTTCTCAAAATTTGTTGAATTCAAAGCATTGGTTGAGAAGGAGAAATGAAAGAAGGTGAAAGCTCTCGAGAGTGAAAATGGAGGTGAATTTATTTTGAACGTCCTCAAGGATTTATGTGCTAGAGAAGGTATTCGAAGAGAACTAATATCACCCCATAACCCACAACAAAATGGGGTAGATGAGAGGAAGAGAAAGATTGTAATGGGAGAAACAAGAACAATGTTGCATGATCAGGGGTTTCCATTACATCTATGGGAAGAAGCATCCAACACTATAGTCTACTTGCAGAACTAGAGTCCTCATAGAATAATTGGTATGATCACACCAGAGGAAGCTTTCACTGGAAGAAATGTTGATGTGTCTCATTTTAGAAATTTTGGAGCTTCAATTTATTGTCATGTCTCCAGGGATTCAAGGAATAAACTTGAGCCTACAAAATAGTTGAGAGTTTTTGTAGGATACACCAAAACTCTACACAATTACTACGTGTATTTTCCTTCACTGAGGATGAAAATGGTGAGGAGAGATTCCAAGTTAGATGAGGACAAGGCTATGAGATTCTATCTAGATTGAGAGATGAGTATCCCACCAGAGCATGGTCTTCTAGCTCCAAAAGAGTAGCCTCACGATGAGCTTCAAAATTTTGTGGAGTAGCCCCATGCAGCATATTAGACAGTAGGTAGAGTGGAGGCAACCACTTAACCAGGATATTCCAGAGAGGGGAGAAAGAGAACCAAATAAGTTGATAGAATATTTCAAGATGCTAGGGAGAACGTGGGAAACCCTACACAAAAACGTAGGTGAAGAAGGTCACCTGATAGGTACAATGGTTACATGACTCTCATGAAAAGGATCGTTGAGTCAGAGCCTTCTTCATTTGAGGAAGTGGTTTCTCAACCCTTTTTGGGTTGATGCCATGGTGGAAGAATATGAATCCATCACGAAGAACAATGTATGGGAGGTGGTGTTGAGACAAGAGGGAAAATCAATGGTTGGTTCTAGATATATCTACAAAGTGAAGCATGCAGCTGATGGGAGCATCGAGAAGTATAAGGCCATATTTGTGGCCAAAGGATTCTCTCAAGTAGAGGGAGTGGACTATAAGGAAAATTTTGCACCATTTGCAAGATATTCCTCAATCAGATCCATTCTAGAATTCGCTACGTAGATGGGGTGAAAAATCCACTAGATGCATGTGAAGACCACCTTTCTCAATGGTGTTGTTGAGGAGGAAAATTTACATAAAGAAGCCAAAAGGATTTGAGGCTTATGATTAGAAGTCACATGTGTGCAGACTCAGGAGAACATTGTATGGTCTCAAATAGGCACCTCGAGCATGATACACTCAGATCGACAGTTATCTCAGTGGATTGAGCTTCACTAAAATTGAAGCATATGCGAAACTCTATCATATCGTGGTAGATGGTAATTTTCTTATTCTTGTTTTGTATGTTGATGACTTAATATTGACAGGTGATGAGAAACAGATCCACTCTTGTAAATAGGATATTGCAAGGGAATTTGAGATGAAAGACATGGGTTTAATGTATTACTTCCTTGGGCTAGAAGTATGGCAAGGTGATGGTGAATTTTTTATGTCTCAAAGGAATTATGCCTCTGAAGTACTTCAGATATTTCACATGGAGAGTTGTAAGATTATGACACACCTCTAGCTACAAACTGGGGGAAGGATAATGTCACTTCTGGTGAAGAGGTTGATGCTACCATTTGTAGGTAACTTGTGTGGTATTTGATGTATCTTGTTAACACAAGACCCGACATGTGCTATGTAGTAAACCAACTAAGTCAAGATATGGTGATGGCTACCAGGCTATATTATAAGGTAGCTAAGCATGTGTTACAGTACCTTAAAGGTAGTACTGAGTATGGATTATAGTACAAGAGGACAGAGGGAGTGAAGCTTCAAGGCTTCAATGATGTTGATTGGCTATGGAGTCCATCAGGCAAGAAAAGTACTTTAGGTGCTATCTTCAGTGTTGGGTCTGCAACTATTTCCTGATAAAATAGGAAGAAGAGGTATGTGGCACTCAGCTCAGTAGAGGCTGAATACATGGCTCCAAGTCAAGCAACATGTGGGGCCATATGAATGGGTAAAATACTTGTGGGTCTTTTCAGTTAGGATATGGATCCAAAAAAGATATATCATGATAATCAAAGTTGCATTAAGCTCTCTGAGAACCTGATATTTCATAACATGTCCAAGCACATTGATATTCGATATCATCATTTGTGGGACTATGTGCAAAGGATAACTATGTTGCTACAATACAATCCAACTGAGGAGTAGGATGATAATATCTTGAAAAAGGTATTATCAAGAGGTAAATTCGAATTCTATAGGTGCATGATAGGGGTGGTGAAAAATTCCTTTCTTGCTAAGAGGGAGTGTCAAGAAATGTAACAAGAAAGGCTCTATTTGACTTTAGCATTTGTCAAATTGAGTAAATCGAATTTCCACATTAGCAGGACAACTTGGAGGAAGTTAACTAGTGTGGCATGTCTCTTGTCACTCAGTTAGCTCAGTAAATTTGAGTTAGGGGCTTGGAGTTTAGTCATGCATGTGTTATTGCTAAATTTTAGAAATCTAGTTCAATTATTTTAATTTGTATTTAGTTAACTGACCCCTAACTATTGATATAGTCAGTTGAAGGTCAGTTGTGTAATGGGACAACAGTCTAACTCAAAGATCTATTAGGTAATTAATCAATGAGACCAAAATAGTTCATGCATGCATGGATTTTTAATTTCTCAACTGAGGTGGAGGAGTTAAGGCCAATGTAACATGAGTTGTATACTAGTTGAGTGTATAGTTCTTGCATGAGTCAGGAGATCAATTCCTTGGGAATTGTGGAAGGAAATAGGGACTTCCCTATTGATTAGGGGTTTGAATTTGCTCAGGATTGTGCAATGAAATAGGATGTTGGATGAGCCAAAATTTGTCTAAGTATTGGCTCGAGGCTCTCATTCAGTAGAGAGAATAATTATTCATTTGCAGGTTCTTCTTAGAGCAAGAGCAAGCAATTGTAATAGTTTCTCTATTCAATTGTTTAATGAAAAGAGGCTTGAGGGATTTCTCCCAGTTGGGTTCCCTTAGAAATACTTGTATTTTTGGTTTTTCTTATCACATGTCTATGCATGTTGTTATAAATTTGTGATTTCCATTCCGCTTATCAGTAGAGTAGAATTGCATCTCTTGTTTTTCAGTTTGAAATCTTGAGTAGTTGCAATTTATATCAAATTTCTACAATTTTCCTTGATATTCAAACTTTTATTGCTCTATTTCTTCTTCAGTATGTGAGATTATTGTCCCAATGATTATGGTCTAGCTAGGATTTTCAATACTTTTGTCCCATGTCTCCACTTTAAATTATATATCTTAGCTAATAATTGTAACCACACTCCCACCCCTTGATCTCATCTCGAGTAGTGGAAGGTGTTACTTGCTTGCTTTAACTCGACCCCCAAGGTCTACTATGAAGATGGGGTTACAAAATTCCTCTTATCTCAAGTTCGTGGAATTAAATTCTGAAATCACCATATTACTTAACTAGTCAAGATATTTCTTGTAACGCTCCATCCTAGCCTCGAGGAGTCTTCTAGGCTAAATGGTAGGTGTTATTTTTAATTAACCAAATCTCCATGGTCTCATATGTAAATGGGGTTAAAAGAATTACCCTTTCCCCAAAGTTAGGAAAATTAACTTTGGTTAACACCATCATGTTCAACTCGTCAAGGTATTTTTGGAGATATAAATTTTATCTTGATTTGATTCAGAGATCAAAAGTTATGCTCATTTTAAGTTTTTTTATTTAAGCCATACCACATAGGTAAGAACCTACCACATGACACCCACGTGGCTGACCCCACCTCACCCTAGTGGTTCCATGTCAATCCCTGTACTTATGTGGTCGCGGCTAAATCCACATGGTACCTACCACATCAACTAGCCCATGGGTCAACAACTTTGGCCCTCACTCTTTAATTCTTTATTTCATGTTATCACCATCTCCTTAGGGAATCCGATGTTACCAAAAACTTACACATGAAAAAAATTTTAGAATCTCGAACCTCCAATATACCTTCTATTTGTGTGCACATCTAATCCTAGCCCACATTCGATTCTCTCAGCCTCGCCTTCTCATGCTCACCTTCGATGCCCCAAACTTCTGGATGAATCTGCCTTCCATAATGAACTCCAGTTCCATGCTACCTTTCCATTAGAGGGTCCCACTCTAGATTTCCATTGAAATCCAACTTGCGATAGAATCTGACCCCCCGAGCGCTAACATGTGCTCCCAAAATGGGTCCCATGCCAGATATATATTATCTATAGGTTTTAACCCCATACATAAATTAATTGCATACAAATTCAAAAAACAAAAAATAAACAATGGCAAGAGCATAAAACATAAAACAGATACACACAGAGATTTTCCCATGGATCCCAAAATCGGGACTACCAGATTGATTTTTTATTATTATATTCCTTTCAATGTTACAATGCATATATATACATGCTAAAGCATCCATAAACCCCAATCCATTAACCCTAGATTAGAACATAATCGTAGTTCCCTTGACTGGATCTACAAAAATACCATGGACAGAAAACCATCATGCTCAAAACCATGTGCAAAAACTATGCACAAAACCATAGGTAGGTCCGCCCACCTAATATAGGTTATAAAATTTTTTTCCCAGAGCGTTGCCTCGGACCCTGTAGAGGGGGGCTACTACCCCCCTATAGGGGGAGCTATTTCCCCCCCTACGACCCTCTGGCTGCACCCAGTGCAATGAATAGGGTCACCTATCACCCCCCTGTGCATGGGGTTAGTCATGGAAAGAATATAACACACACCCAACATTCTCCCATTTGTTGTTTTCTTTCCATGGTGGGCCAAATGAGAGCTTAGACATTGGGCCAACCTTGCAACACCCATTGTTTCTCTACACCAAGAAATCTTCTCAGTGCTCACAGACTTCGTCAATGCATTTGTAGCATTCTTAAAAGTGTCCACCTTTACCATCAACACCATTTTTTCCTCAACCATATCCCTCACAAAGTGATACAGAAAACCAATGTTCCTTGTCTTTGAATGATAAGTAGGGATCTTTACCAAGAAAATTGCACTTTGGCTATCACACTCTATCCTTATAGCTCACTGTACCAACCTCATACTTGAACACAATCTCTGCAACCAAATGACTTCCTTTCTTGGATGAGTGGCTGCCATGTATTCTGCCTTTGTAGTTGAAAGTGCAACTAAAAACTATCTCTTGCTCATCCAATTGATTGCACCTTCAAACAGGTTAAATACATACCCACTTGTAGATCTTCTCTAATTTAGATCTCCAACCCAATCTACATCAACAAAGCCATGAATGTCCAAAAATTTGCCCAATCCTGGTCTTCCTTGGTAGTACAAACCATAATCATTGGTGCCACACAAATACCTGAAAACCTGCTTCACTTTGTCTAATGCTCCTTCCCTGGTTTTAACATAAACCTACTCAATACTCCCACTGCATGTGCAATGTTTAGTCTAGTATAGACCATTGCATACATCAGGCTACCGACTACACTTGCGTATGGAACACGGGACATGTCCTCTTCCTCTTCTTGTGTCTTGGGACACTGTTCAACAGATAAATTTACACCGATAGGAATAGGAACTTTCACTAGTTTACTATCCTACGTATTAAACCTATGCAATATTGTTTCGACATAATTCCTTTGGTTTAATCAGATCTTCCTTTTTACCTGATCTTGTTTAATTTCCAAGCCCAAAATATAGTTTGCAGCACAAACATCTTTCATGTCGAATTTGGAGGAAAATTGGGTCTTCAATTCATGGATAATTTCTTTGTTATTTCCAATCACCAACATATCATCCACATACAAGACCAAAGAAATAACATGGTCACCAATTAATTTAAAATATACACAATGATCTGCTTTGCTTCTGGTGAAGCCAAGTCCCCATATATATGTATCAAATTTTTGATACCACATCCTTGGTTACTGTTTTAACCCATACATAGACTTTTTTAACTTGCATACTAGTTCTTTCTTACCCTTCACTGTAAAGCTTTTAGGTTGCTTTATGTAGATCTCTTCTTCCAGATTCTCGTGAAGAAATGATGTCTTCACATCCATCTGTTCTACCTCAAAATCAAAAGCAACAACAACAGATAAAATTAATCTAATAGAAGCTACCTTCACAACAGGAGAAAAAGTATCACAAAAATTAATTCCCAACACTTGGGAATAACCTTTTGATACCAAATAAGCTTTGTATTTCTCCACTTTGCCTTATGCATTCATCTTCTTCTTAAACACACATTTGCTTCCAATGGGTTTCGTTCCAGCCGGCAACTCAACCAGATCCCAAGCCTCATTTTTGTGCAAAGATGCCATTTCATCAACCATGGACTCTTTCCAGAGTTCTCCATCCTCTGAATTTACTACTTCCCTGAAAATTCTAGGATCATCTTCAGTAATAGATAAAAATAAAATTGAACAGAAAGCAACTGGACTATACCTTTCTGGCTGCTTTCTTTCTTGAACTGATCTTCTCACAGATGTAGTTTGTGGCTCTTCGTCCTCTGATTCCTCTTCTACTGTAGAGTCTGATTCCTCCTCCTTTAGCTCAAACTCTATCTTCTCAGGTTCCTATTGAGACCTCGAAAATCACTACAACAACATTGGGGAAAACCACTCGGTCCAGACCTTAAAATAACTCCTTTTCCATTTGGGATAGTGGCTCCAACTGGTTCAATTAGGTCCAGTTACCTTTGCCCAATTACTATTAGCTTTAAATATATCTTTAATTGTTAATAGCTAGGGCCATCAGATCAATTCTTCAAGCTGATCAGGAAAGAAGAATGATCCTTAAGTTTTTTTTGTGGAACAACCAAACCAATCTAAAGTTTTTCCTCAAAAGAGGACTTCTAGAAATGTAGAATTAATCTAAATGCAAACTAATTCTAAAATGCAAGAAAAAGGAACTAAATCCTAATCCTATCTCAATTAGGAAGATATAGATCTAACCCAATCGAGAGCAAGATATTTAAATGATTTGGGATTTAAATATGTTTGGCTTATAATGAATATCAAGCTAACAAAATAGTTCAATTAACTGACATTATGAATACCAAAACATATTCTATTCAGAGACCTCTTAATTGAAATAATCAACCGATAACATTTAGGAAGTAGTTCACAAAATGATATTGATTGTTAAATCAATAATTCGAATAATTAAACAAGAATATGAGGAAATAGTTCACAACATATCATTATTTGTTAAATTGATCTTAAAAGATAGATTTCTGAGTAAATAGTTACTTAGAAATCAAAATTAAACACATAAGAGCAGAGATAAATAATGACATATGATTGAGACAAATTACTCATATCGACAATAGTGCACAAATATGAATAAAATGACACATTCCCGCCATTATAAAATGAAACTAGTATTTAAAACAATAGTATTAAAAATACCAATTTATTAAATGCATTTCTCAGGCTCTGGTCTCCAACAATCTTTTACAATGTTTGAACTTCTGCATTTAAAATTAGAGTTGTAATAGTACGTACTCTGCCCATCAAAATATAATTTAGAGTGCAAAAGAAAAATCCTCAATAATCCTTCAGGTCTAAGTTTTCTCCTCTATCCTACAACTCTAAATCCTTTATACAACAATGCCTTCAATAATTCTTGAATTGCAGAGAAGAGTAGAAATACCATGTAATAAGAAATTTGAAAAGATAAATTCACTATTTATTTATGAAAAAAATAGAGGCATAAAGATAGAAATACCAGATGCACGTTGCTTAGCTCATAAAAGAAAAAACATCAGTTTAGTCTTTCTCACAAATATGATTCCAGGAGTACAATAGTGCAACTTCTCAAAATTCTTTATGAAAATTTCTAAAACAACGTTGTAGTTATTATATTGAGAAAAGTGTGAAAGTACAATAGTGCGAGATTTCGTGATCCTTTCTTCATAAAATTCAAGACCCTTATTTGATACAACAAGTCATCTTAAATAACAGAAAACAACTGAATCTATTATGCGGAGCGTTGAGGGCATTTAAACAGATCCCTTCAACAACACTTAAAGGAAAGCAAATTTCTGGTAGAAGTTTCTGAAAGTGATTTGTTGTTTTCATTAGCTTTGTTTGTTCCATCAAATTGTCTGGATGTTTGTCTGCTTGTTTGATTTGATCTACCACTATCAACACAACTATATTTCTGTGTCATGAACCTAAACATGGAAAACAATAATCGATAAGATAAACATAAATGAGATGATGAAAGAATTTTATTTGAAACAAATCACTTTTGCAGGAAATCAGGAAAACATAGAACGCAATAAATCTGACATTGACGTCATGGAGAGGAATGCGGAGTGAGAAGGTGGAGCTTTATGACTTATCACAATAGGAAATCAGAGTTTTGGGGCAAATAATCAAACAGATGCAATCGAAATAGAATCAGGGGAAAAACTTCAGAACAATTGCAATTGGTTTAGACCAGGAGTATTTCATATAAAATCCAAAAGGGGGCCTTCTCAAATAAAATCGCAATCACAATCGGAATGGGCAGGAGTTAGAGAAACGATGTTCTTTTTTTATTCGCGATAGCCATAGACACGGGGATTTAAATGAATTGCAACATATAATTCTATCGGGTCTGGTCTAATCGCTATCGCAATAGGCAAGAGTCTTTGGAAACTGTGATAGTTCCGGACATGGGGATTTATGGAATAGATTTTATAATTCCACTGGGTCCAATTATATCGCATATCGCAAATCGACAGGGGTGAAGGATTTATTATAAGCTGTGTCCCTATGAAACTTGTGATTGCGGGGTCCCGGGGTGATGTTAAGGATGTCGTCATAGTGACGCCACTATGACGTGGAATGGTGACATGGAAAATGATGTGACAACTGACAAGTGACGTGGTGATGATGTGGATTTGACATCACTACTGATGTCATATCGCAATTGGCATTGGGATGAGGCATGAATTTTTAGAATTTTGTGATTGCGATATAGGTCCCAGATGCAATATTAATATAAATCGCAGTGTATAATCCCGACGGGTCTAGACCTTATCGCATATCGCAATTGGCAAAGGGAGCGGGGTATGGACTTAATTTTTTTTATTCATGATAGTCCACAAATGTGGGATTAATATGTATTTGCATGTATCAACCGTTTAGAGTGGGGTTGGACTTAAGTTTTTGGGTCTTTGTGATGTCCCGGATGTGATATTTTAACTTGGCGGATTTAAATTTGTGGTCGGGTCCGTAGTGATATCTCATATCGCAATCGGTTAAGGTAGGAGGCATGGACTTATAGCGGATCAATGATTGTGATTGACACGGATTTCTTTTTGGAATCAATTAATAACCCATTCGGGTCCGATCTTGCCTTATGTTTATTTCTTATGTGCGATGCGGGGTATTTAGATTTTTATAAATATTTCAACCTTTCGGGATAAAAAATCTGTTTTATTTCATTTTTTTATTAAATAACCCATAATGTTTAATACTTAAGCCTAAGTATAGTTTGTGTCTCGGGGGCTATTTAATTTGGTTTTTTGGATAATCAAAGACTTTTCTAAAATTGAAGGGTCCCTATTTTAATATAATAAATTTCATAGGAAATTTATAATATATTAAAATGGGGTTTGTTGAACAGTACAATAGTTCCTTTGCTAGGACTTCATGTTTAATAACATATTTCACCTCTCTAAACACCACATCATGGTTGTACACAACCTTCCTTGTTTATGTGTTCCAAATCTTATAACCTTTTAAACCATCCTTATACACAATAAAGATGCACCTTTCAGATTTACTATCCAACTTGGTTCTTTTCTCCTTTGGAACATGTAAATATGCAGCACCTCCAAATACCCTCAGATGTGAAAGAGAGGGTTTCTTATAAGTCCATACCTCTTGTGGAGTCTTAGCCTCCAACACTAGTGAAGGTGATCTGTTGCCTAGGTAACATGTAGTCTCCACTGCCTCTGCCCATAATTCCTATCCTAACTTGACACCATTGAGCATGTTTCTTGCCTTTTCCATAAATGTCCTGTTCGTTCTTTCTGCAACTCCATTTTGTTGAGGTGTGTATGGAGTAGTCTTCTACCGTGCTATACCACACTTCTTACAGAACTCTCCTAATTCATTCTTTCAAAACTCTCCACCTTTATATGTCCTCAACGCCTTTATATTCTTCTCTGTTTGGTTTTCCACTAGAGCCTTAAATTCTTAAACCTGTCAAAGACTTCAGATTTATTCCTGAGGAAATATATCCATGTATTCCTTGAGAAGTCATCTATAAATGATGCATAGTACATAGAATTACCCAGTGATGGAATCGACACAGGTCCAAATACATCACTGTGCACAAGCTCTAATATACGTTTCGCCTTCTTAGCATCAGAGGGGAAACTCACTCAATTCTGCTTCCCATATACACAATTTTCACATAAATCAAAATGCAGATAGAAAGTAGACATACCTTCTACCATACCATTACCATGAAGTATTTGAAGGCCCTTCTCTCCAATATGTCCAAGCCTTTGATGCCATAACATGGTCTTTTCTCTAGAGACCACTAGATTTTCTGCTTCACTTTCAAGAACCACAAAAATGTTACACCCATCAATAATAGTGCTACCCTAAAGCTTGTATAGAGTTCCATTCTGAACTCCCTGCATCAATACTAGTGCTCCCCAAACATCTTGCAGGTATCTTTCTCAAACACTATTTTTACAACTACATCATCTAGCTTGCTTACAGAAATCAGATTTATGGCAAATGGAGGAATATGCAGAACACTTAGAAGTGTTAAAATCATTCCACCTTGCAACTTCAACTTGAATTTTCGACGACCAATGATTCTATCCTTCTTGTCATCCCCTAAGAGGACCTCACTACCATAATATTTATCATACTCCCAGAACCACTCCCTATGGGGAGTGAAGTGAAAGGATTCACCTGATTCAATCAACCATGCCTCATGATTTACATGTGTACCTGAAGAAGAATCTAAGCACACATTCCCACCATCATATTAGGTGGTCTTCACTTCTGTAGAAGGAGCATCATCGGATCCCTTTCCTTTCTCAAGAGCTTTATATCTATTGTCCTTTTTTAGGTGCCATTCCTTTCCACACTTCCAACACACCTTTATAGGTTTTCCTGGAGATTTAGATCTCTCTCTAGATTTAGATCTCCCACTCGAGGATTTATTTTTGTTTCTGTTCTGGGACTGTCCTCGTACAGACAAGAAGTCACTATTTCGGCCCTCCATATTTTTCTGACACATCTCCTTCGACAACAAGGATGAGACTATTTAATCAAACTGCAAGGCAGTCACATTGCTGCCTATTGCAACAACGAGACTATCCCATGAATCTGGTAGAGAACACAACAAATTGATGCACTTATCTTCATATAAAATTTTTATATCAACAAATAAGAACTTGCTTACCACAGTATTAAAGCCATTCAGATGCTCTGTCACCGAGTCTCCATCCTTTGTCCTCATGTTATACAACTTTTTCCCTAGGACCAATTTATTCACCAGAGACTTAGATTGGTACAAAGTCCCTAACTTGTCCCATAAAGCCTTCGCCGAAGATTCCCCTGATACATCCAAGAATACTGAATCTGACATACATAGTCGTATTATTCTCTTTGCTTTCTGATCCAACTTCATCCAATCTTTAGCTGACATTGTTGTTGGTTTAGTACATGGATCTACCATGATCCACTGATCTTTATCTACCAGTAGATCCTCCATCTTGAGTGTCCACAACTCAAAAATCTAACCATTAAAATTATTGATCTTTATCTTTCCACTGCTCGCCATCTTCTTTCACCACAAGAATCGATCCTGTAGATCTCCTATTGAACAACCCCTCTGTTGGGAAGCGGAGGCCCCACGTAATGGTTGTGGGGCTTAGAACCTGTAATTTAGGAAATGATATTATAAAAGTTCCGTGAAGTGCACGAGACGCGAAATGTAATAGAACGAGTCAAAGGGTTGTCCACCCAAAAATAATATCAAATAATAGGAAGTGAGTCGGCTTGCCCATGGTCTGTGGACCATGGGAATGTATAAATAGAGTGAGGCTCTAAGGGTAGAGGTAGCTTTTTGAAAGATCTGATGTGTTATGGGTTTGTGAAAGTAATAGTTGTTCTGTGTCTGTAAGTTCGAGTCAAGGGTGTTAGTGGCTAGATAGAGGCTCCGCAGTTGGGTGCGTGGAGGCCTGATAGAGTCCGTAGCTGTGTGCGTGGACCCCTGCAGCTGTGTGCGCAGGGCAGAAAGAATATTGTACTAAAACAAAGATTTTAATAAAGATAAGTGGGTTCTGAAACATTGTGTTGATTTTGAGTTATTGCGGATCTGGTTATATTCTATTTTATGCGTTTGTTATATGAGTTTAAGCTTGTCATTATGAATGAATCATAATGATGCGCACTAGTCGTTATTGTTAAATTTTTTCTTAAAATGTAGATCAAATCTATAATAAATTCATTAATAAGAAAATGCCCCTGTGCAGATCTATGTGGAAGCTCGACAACAGTACAGAGTGGCGCAAGGCCGCAGAATGTTTTGCGACCCATCCAAACCACATCAAGACATCCCAAGGGTGTGGAAACCTGGTTCCAACACCCTCCCCTGCTATCTTGGGTGAGACCTCAATGTGCGCTCCATGGACTGTTGCCAAAAGGGACAGTAGCTGTGGGATTTATTTGGCTAATAACTCTTCTGAACCTGGGTCAGGGCCCAATAACCCAACAAATGGTTCCGTTGCCGAGACCAGGATCTACCTGAGGGATTTTTTGATGTCAGAATTTTGGAACCTTGTGGGAAAAAAAAAACGAGATTGAATATTGATTGGATCAGAAGTGGTACGAGTTCATAGGTTGCCTTAGCACACCTACGCGCAAACTAGAAGTTTAACATGGAAAATGCGATCAAGTTGCCTGTATTCAAAGGAGTAGGAAGTGAAGATCCAGAACAATTTTGGTTCGTAGTAAGGACAGTGTGGGAAGCACACAGAGTTACAAACAATAACATTAAAAAGGCTACCCTAGTAAGTGCACTACAAGATCGCGCACTGACTTGGTATATTAAGCACTCTAGTGATCACCCCAATGCTGGAATAGCAGAGATCCAGGATGTGCTAAACAAGGAGTTTAGTCGGCTGAAATTAGAGACACAGTCGATCATAGGGTTCAAGGAGATCGTGATGCTGCCAGGAGAAACCCCTTGGGATCTAGATCAAAGACTGAAGAGTACGATCTGAGAGGCTAACATGACACTAATGGATGCACAACACTGTGTGTGGTTGGTTTGTGGCATCTTTAAAGCCACACCTGAGGACAACGCTATCATAGCAAAAGATCCGACCTAGGTTGAAGCATTAGAAATAGCGATGAGGTTGCATGAGACTCCAATACAAGATCCTGGGTTGGGAGTTTAGCAGATCCACGTGAAAATACAAAATCTATGCTTGGAAATGCAGAGTTTGAAATAGGAGAAGGCGCCCAGGCCAGAAGTGCACGAGGAGGTGTGGTGCGTAAAATGTAAAGGCCAGGGCCACGATAAGGATCATTGTCCGATATTCACAAATTATTTTGCAGTGGGGGGACCAATGCTGTTGCGACCAGAGGCACAAGCGGGGCCAAGCGCAATACCCTTCCTTTGGTGCGCATTCTATCAGGTGGGAGGAAAGCACAACACGGACAACTGTCACCTACTGCAAAAGTTTACCCAAACCCCCCAGCAGCTATTTTGCAATTTTTGTAGATCGGTGGGCCACGATGAATGAGATTATCGTAGTTATGAATTATTGATGGATCGAACACCTGCCTACAGGATGCAGACTGAGGCGCGAGGTCAGGATCTAGCCGCGGTGATAGCATGCGGTGGGTTCCAGGGGCGAGGATGAGGATGGGGAGGAATGGGGCCAGGAAGGGGTCGCGGGCAGCTAATCTGTTACAACTGCAGAGGCCCAGGGCACTATGTGCATGATTGTACCAACCTGACCAAAATATCGTGCCCCTACTGCGAGCTGTTCGATCATGAAATGATAGACTGCCCCACACTGATAGCGTGGGTACATGAGAAAAGGGAAACACAACATATAATGATGTAGAACGTCCAAATGATGAGGTCCGAACCGCGTGAGGAAGACCCCAATGTAAACATGATTCTCAGAAGTCGCCCGGCCACAGGGAGGATAAGGAGAAACTAACTAAGGAAAACATAGGGGTTCGCAAGGAGACATGTCTAGAAGCTAGGAAGAGCTTTGCGGAGGTATCTACCCCAAGTAGTAAGGATCAACCCGAGCTGGAAAGGGATCCCTCGATGCTAACTCCCTTTTTAGAGACATGCATGAAATTGCTTCATGACAATAAGGCAGTTAAAGGATTACAAGAGATGATAACTAGGTGCGCAGGGTTAGGTGAACCTCGCGTGGTCTGAAAATTGGGGAAACATGCTTCACGTACTGGATGGGAAATGCGATTAACAACGCATATTGGTGATTATAAGATGGATCAGATCATTCTGGACTTAGGCTCGGATGCGAACGTGCTACCTAAATAGACTTGGGAGCGCATGGGCAAGCCCACAATGTAATGGTATCCTATTCAATTGCAGATGGTGAAACAACAGAAGATCCTACCCATGGGGAAACTGCAAGGAATCACAGTATATATAAAAGGCGTGAGCACGTAAACAGACTTTGAGGTAATAGAAATCGTGGATGACAGTAGCCCCTATCCTACGTTGTTAGGGATAGACTGGGCCATAGCTATGAATGGGGTCATTAATTTAAAGAAGCGAAAAATGATATTTGAGAAGAAGTCACTCCGCGTAGTCATTCCACTAGACCTGGTTGAAGGAGCGCGCTACACTGAACCCGTGCATGACGAAGGAAGTGATGATGAAATGGATTATATCTACAAGATCACTGCATGAAATCAAGATTGGGTAAATCCGCATGCAGAAGGAAGAATATCGTGGGAGCGTGCAGAGTCCTGCACTGCAGATTCAGATGAGGAAGACGAGTGGTGGCATAATCAGTTGAACAGAGTAACAACGTTAAACTGCAACATGATGACTAGGTCGCTGTATTGCGTAAAATCTCAGGATTGAGAACTGCCGATGTATGATGGGCTGACAACGGTAGATGAATTCCTGACCAAGTTTGAAAGCGCGGTACTCGAGCAACAATAGTTCGATGCGTTAAAATGGGTGTTGCGTGTGACACCTGCACATTGGTGGGGAATACATGAAGGAACCTTTGAAGACTGGCATGGCTGTTGACGGATGATGCAGATAAGGTTTGGGAAGCTGAAACTACGATTAACTAAGAAATATGATGGACGTGATGACTAGCGTATGCACCTCACCAGATGGACCTAGGCCTATGGAGAAGAGCCCCAACCAGAGTGGGTACACTTATTTTATCATACCCTGGATGTCATCCCAAGGAATTGGTACACTGAAACAGAGCTCTGACATGGTACAAACGAATGGGATATCTTGCGCAAAGGGTTTTTATTAACATTCTTGTTTTAGGACCAATGGATGGATACTGTTGACAATACATTGCAAGTTGTGAAGGCTGCCATTTTCAAAGTACCATTGGAACCAGAAGAAATAGTGAAGCCAGATTGGTCGCACCAGTTGAGATAGGCCCCAGAATGTTACAACATACAGGTAGACGATGATGAGGATGACCCCAGAAACATCAATATTCCAGAAACAGAGGGGAGTCACAAGGTACGCGGACCAGCGATCAAGGACCCCGACATTACCGCGCCACTAAAAATGAAACAGGTGAACATTGGTATAGAGGAGACGAAGTATGCAATGCTTGGGGACTATTGGGATGATGCCATGGTGGAGAAGGTCATCGAGTTACTTCGAGAATATCAAGATTTATTCCCGACCAAAATCACAGAGTTAAAAGGGATCCTCAATGACCTGGGAATGATGAAGATAACCTTGAAGCCAGACGCGAAGCCAGTCAAGTAGCGGCCTTATCGGTTGACTCCAAAAGATAAAGCAAAGGTCCACGAAGAATTGGATAAAATGCTTGTAGCAGGAATAATTGAACCAGTGGAGGAATTCGACTGGGTAAGTCCTATGGTTATACAAGAAAAAAATAGAAGGGAGAAATTTGCATCTGTGTGTATCTCAGGAAGCTCAACGATGCATGTGTTAACGATCCATTTCCAACCCCATTTACAAACAAAGTACTAGAAAATGTTGGGGGACAAGAAGCCTACTCCTTTACGGACGGTTTCTCGAGGTACCACCAGATAAAGATTGCACCAAAGGATAGGAGTAAAACAACTTTCGCTACTGAATGGGGCTGTTTTCAGTACACGGTGTTGCCCTTTGGACTAAAGAACACGCCAACAATATTCTCACGCGTTATGGTAGCTGCATTTAAGGAAATTATACATAAGTTTTTAGAGGTATATCTTGATGATTGGACTGTATTTGGGCTAGTTCAGAAACATACCGCGAGCTTATGGTTAATGTTAGATACTTGCTAAGGGCACCAAATTGTGCTAAATCTAAAGAAGTGTACTTTCCTCATCCCCTTCGTGAACTTGCTTGGCCATGTGATCTGCAAGCAAGTATTGATGGTAGACCCGACGAAGATTGCTGTCATACTCAATCTGCAAGTTCCATGAAGTGTTAAACAACTGCACGCCACATTAGGACACACTGGTTACTATCGAAAGTTCATAAAGGGCTACGCGTAGATCATGAAACCGATGGAACAATTGTTGAAAAAGGATGCTACTTATTATTGGAATGAGGAATGTAACAAAAATATGGAAACTCTCAAGGAAAAGATGGCATCAGCTCCCATTTTGGTCTTTCCAAAATGGGACATCGAATTTCATGTGCACGTTGACGCGTCATGTATTGCGCTGGGTGCGGTACTCACATAGGAAGGAGCAGAAAGAATTGATCACCCGATTGTGTTCACAAGTCGACGATTATCCAAAGCTAAGAAGAACTACTCCAATAGAGAGCGAGAGGGGTTGGATATGGTATACGCGCTCCAGAAATACCACCACTATCTACTCGGGGGACACTTTAAGATGTATACTGATCATTCCATGCTAAAATACTTAGTGAATAAGCCTGTTTTGGGGGGGCGCATTTGTAGATGGTTGTTATTGTTTCAGGAGTATGATTTCGAAGTCATCGTAAAGCCAGGACATCTAAACGCAGGCCCAGATCACCTGTCTCGAATTGAGAATGGCGAAGAGCCCACAAACTTGGAGGAAGGACTACCTAATGCATAACTTTATGCAGTGCGCATCGCGAATGGCCACTTTAAGGATATAATCCACTTCTTAACCACGGGAACTGCATCGTAGGGGTATTATTTTCAACAGAAGAAAGAATTGGTGATACGTGCAACAGACTTTGCTGTAATTGCAAGGCACCTCTACAAAATGGGCAACGATGAAATACTACACAGATATGTACCTGAATTTGAGTGAGGACAGATCCTTGCCAAAGCACATGGGGGTTTGCAGGAGGCCATTATGTGGGACGTGCCATAGCATAGAAGATTCTTCGCACTGGACTATGGTGGCCAACTCTGCATCAAGACTCAAAAGCGTACTGTCGGGCCTGCGACGTATGTCAACGGACTGGGAAACCATCACAGAGGGATGAAATGCTGCTCAAGCCATAGATGATGCTGCAACCATTTGAAAAATGGGCGATCGACTTTGTGGGGCCTATCACACCTCAAGGAAAGATGGGTGCGCGCTATATCATCACCGTGACAGAATACTTGACTTGATGGGTGGAAGCACAGCCGGTTAAGGACTGCACGGTTGCTACAAATGCGAAATTTTTGTTCGAGAATGTGTTGACATGGTTTGGATGTCCAAAAATTATAATAAGCGACTGCGGAACACACTTCTTGAATGAGACGATCAATGCACTCACTGAGGAATTCCAGATATATCATCAACGGAGTACGCCATACCATCCGCACGCGAATGGGACCGTTGAAGCGTTCAACAAGATTTTGGAGATTGCGTTGACCAAGGTATGTAATGCATAATGCAACAATTGGGACTTGTGCATCCTTTCTATGCTATGGGCATTTCGAACCACGTGCAAGAATTTGACGGGCCAGACACCTTTCCGGTTAGTCTATGGTATGGAAGCTGTCATGCCAATGGAATACATTGTACCTAGTTTGCGAATATCAACAAGGACAGGCATGGCTGACTACGGGGATTTGGAAGAAAGGCTCGCGCAACTGGAGGAACTTAAGGAGGAATGGTTTTTGGCTAGATTCCATCAGTAGGTACAGAAGCAGCGAGAAAAAGCTTGGCATGATTTCCATATCAAGTTGCGCACGTTCAAAGAGAATGATCTAGTATTACTATATGATATAAAGTTCGAGAAATTCCCTGGCAAGCTTCGAATGCATTGGTTGGGACCATATGTAGTCAAAGAAGTCACAAATGGAAGCGCGGTCCAGCTTGCCAAGTTGAATGGAGAGCCTTTCCTAGGCAGAGTAAATGGCAGTCATATGAAGCTCTACACAGATGGGCCAATTTCCTGACTAACTGACCAAAGGACAGTCTCACCGCTCCAAGCAATTGAAAGAAGGCATAGGAAGATAAAGCAGTTTAGGGAGGAACTGCGTGACAACAAGGGTGCACGTAGAATTGATCTGTCACAAGGATCGCGGTTGCATGGAAGGAGCTGCACCGCTACGTGGACAAGCCAAAATGTGACCATTGCTATCACTGTTCATGAAAAGATGTCTGAGTTATGGCGAAAAGGAGCGGGCGACCGACAATTAAGAGACGAGGTACGAGCTAGATCCGGAACGATCTACCACAAGCTTAATGTTACGGTGCCAGAAGAGGAGGGAATTGCTGAATTTGAATTTCAAAATGATTATAAATCATAGGGGGGCATCAGCCAAACAATTTGTGATTTTGAGAGAAGTAAACTATTGTGCCTTTCCATCGGTATGGAACTGTTCATCATTGACACTAAACGATTCATCCTAGGGTTTGTAATTTGGCCAATGGAGTTGCAGGACTTTCTGAATAGTGTGGTGTCGACGGCCGCGGGCACTGTGTAGAGTTTAGCACCGACGGTAGGGGATGTACCAGAAATTCTTAGACACAAAGTAGAATTGGTCTGGATGTTGCTGCCTAACCCTTGGGTTGGTCGACGACCCATAAAAGATAGAGGAAACACTGTGAAAATGGAGACAAATGATGGAATCATAGTTAACAGTTCGTCTCTGATGCACCTTGAAGATTGGGATCTCATGGACAACAACAATTTTCTTGCAAAATTGTGACACAAGCTACAGTAGACAGTGCGTATAGTAGACCAGAAAGTGGAAATTTGCTGCATTGGCACGAAGAGTTCCCGTATGCGACACCCTAGCTTGAGCTAAAATCCTATGAGTGGATGTTTTGGGTTAACTGAGCAGAGCAGAATGAGCATCATCGGTTTCACGGATTAGTAGAGGCAATGGAGCAGGAGCTTGAAGAAGCATTGCAGGAGATAAATTGGGAGCAGTAGAACGAAGTGCATCACTCACAGGGATGGTGGACCGCGAAGCCTTGGCAGCGCGTATCGCCGTACCACCGAGCGACTCGGGATGAGTCATGGTGATTGTGTTGGGGGCTTGTTAGGCAGCGGAGGCCCCACGTAATGGTTGTGGGGCTTAGAACTCGTAATTTAGGGTAATGATATTGTAAAAGTTCTATGAAGTGCGCGAGACGCGAAATGTGATAGTTGAGTCAAAGGGTTGTCTGCCTAAAAATAATATAAAATAATAGGAAGTGAGTCAGCCTACCCATGGTCCACGGACCATGGGAATGTATAAATAGAGCAAGGCTCTAAGGGTAGAGGTATCTTTTTGAAATATTTGATGTGTTATGGGTTTGTGAAAGTAATAGTTGTTATGCATCTATAAGTTTGAGTCAAGGGTGTTAGTGGCTAGATAGAGGCTCCACAACTAGGTGCATGGAGGCCTGATATAGTCCACAGCTGTGTGCGCAGACCCCTACAGCTGTGTGCACAGGGTAGAAAGAAAATTGTACTGAAACGAATATATTAATAAAGATAAGTGGGTTTTGAAACATTGTGTTGATTCTGAGTTATTGCGGATCTGGTTATATTCTGGTTTATGTGTCTATTATATGAGTTTAAGCTTGTCTTTATGAATGATAATGATGCGCACTAGTTGTTACTGTTAAATGTTTTCTTAAAAAGTAGATCAGATCTATAATAAATTCATTGATAAGAAAACACCCCTATGCGGATCTACGCGGAAGCCCGATAGCAGTACAGAGTGGTGCGAGGCTGCAGAACGGTTCACGACCCCTCCAGACCACATCAAGACATCCCAAGGGTGTGGAAACCTGGTTCTAGCACCCTCACCTGCTATCTCGGGTGAGACCTCAGTCCGTGCTCTGCGAACTGTTACCGAAAGGGCCGATAACTGCGAGATTTGTTTTTCTAATAAATCTTTCGAACCTGGGTCAGGGCCCAATAAGCCAGCACCCTTAACAACAAAGGCATCCCCTTGAAGCCAAAACAACTTTGATACCAAATGTAGGTTTTAAGCCCATACAGAAATTACCTGCATAAGGATTCTAACAACGGAAAATAAACAATGGCGAGAGCATAAAACATAAAACATATATACATAGAGATTTCCCCTGTATCCCAAAACCAGGACTACCAGATTGTTTTTTTTATTATATTCCTTTAAATGTTACAATACATACATATACATGCTGAAGCATCCATAAACCCCAATCCATTAACCCAGGATTAGAACATAACCGTAGTTCCCTTTACCGGATCTACAAAAATACCATGGATAGAAAACCATCATGCCCAAAACCATGTGCGAAAACTACGCACAAAACCATAGGTAGGTCACCCACCTAATATAGGTTCCAAAGCGAAATTTCTCCAGGGCCCTGCCTCGGACCCTGTAGAGGGGGGTTATCGGCCCCCCTATGACACCCCCCGTTGTGCTCGGCGCAACGAACAGGGGTGCCTGTCACCCCCCCTGTGACCCCCCCCACGCGTGGGACTAGTTGTGGAAATAATATAGCACACACCCAACATTATCCAAGTTACCTACATCCAATTCACAATTGTATCTAACCTATCCAAATCCAGTCCTACCATGACTTACCACATGACATTTATCTTAGACATCTAGACTTTCGATATCTAGATAACTCAAATTCAACCTAGATATAAAGGAAACAATTTCCTTATTGACTCAAAATAATTTTATGGGTTTCCTTCAAGCATTTAGGGATTAAACCATGGTTCTCCTGAGAGCCTGGTTCTACCCAAACATGAAAAACCATAGGAATAGATCCTTACACCAACACAATGAAATTTGAGTGTTGACCATTAAAAAAATACATTCATAGAGATGTAAATTTACCCAACACTCAAGCATTTAAATAAGCAGATACATGGCTATTGTACTCTGTAACTCCAACTACAATAGTGCCATACCCTTTTAAGATCATATATAAACAACTACATAAAATCCCATGGTATACTTGTGTATAATGCATTATTTCATTCATTACTCTATAAGGAAAGCAACAATTAGTCATGCACAATATACATCTATGTTAATTAATAACATGCCATATACAATGCTCTAAAAATTATAGAGATCTTATAATAGTTATAGAAATTTAAGCATGGAATTTCACACACCATAGCAATTTAATGGATTCTTAAACAATCATTAGAAATCCTACAAGTAACTCTACAAATTAGGAAGTATATTATCAATTACAAGGATCTACAAGTCCCTAATATCATGACAACAATCCTACAACAAATCTCATTGTAACTACACAAGAAAACACATTCCTTTACAATTTGTGTTAATATACATACAATGTTATGAAACATAACATCATTCATTGTTGACAGTGCAATATAAGTGAATACACTTATCTCTATAGCTTGAATGACTAGCAATTGAGAGAGGGACTTCAACTCTCCACCCAACCGTAGGCCACATACACCTTGATATTTCTTGCAGCTGATCACCACTGAGATGGATTTAGATTCTAAGGAGTTAAGTGATCAAGGTTATTTACACTAATAACATTCCACCAAATAAACAAGAATAGGAATCCAATGTCCAGGTGGTTTATCAACTGCATCAAGTAGTAAGCATGATATTGGCGCTTGATTCAAATCAAAGTTGTCATATACCAATAGGGAGAATGGCCCATTGTCTAGGTGGTTTATCAACCGTGTTTAATAGTAAGCATAATAGTGATCTCTTCCTCAATATAAAACAATAATAGGGAATTCACCCAAGGCTTAGTGAAGTGCATTTCAATTCCAAGAGGATGAATACACTACATGGGTGGTTTATTCGATGTTTCTCTAAGCTAGCATTGCGAGAGTCAAGATCCCACTATCCATGTGGTTTATCATCTTATTGAACTAGCACATAGGTGGTGTATCATCCCCAAGGAAAGAACTTAGTGCTTCATTACCTCCTTTAAATAAGAAATTGGGTATCTCAGCCTGGCAAGTGGTTTATCAACTTACTTTTAGCTAGCACCCTAGTGGTTTATGATCCCCAAGGCTAGCACTAGAGGATTCAAAGGTATAAGGAGAAAATCCATGGTGGATTGCTTTTTGTGATGTATTTAAAAGCTAGAAAATCATGTCGGCCTACCATTTCCTTCAATGATTGTATCAACACCTCTAGAAAAAGCATTACTCACTCTGCTTTCATCAATTTATTCACCCCAATTGTCTCCAATTCCGTAGCTAAAATGCATCACGGGGGCTTCATTGGGGGAGAAATACCATACCACGTGCATTCATATTGGGGGATATATATTGAGGAAAATATGACATATTATATTGAGCATGTAATAAGGGTTAAAGATTTTTATATTAGTCTGGATAAAAAAATGGAGCTAAAAGTGAATGAAAAAATATAATGGGGTATAAAATATGTTAATGAAAAATGGATACCTACAATATCTAGTGAAAGTAGGGGTTTCTTAAATTGGGAAGGTGTATGGGTTCATATTGGTAGGGGGTTAAATAATTTGATTTTTAGAGGTATTTTCCAATAATGTAGTCAAAGTAAGGGTATTTTTTAGTATGCCATGAACACACATGATATGTCAAAGGTTCATTAAGTGAAACCCCTTGAAATGAATATCTAAGATGATTTTAAAAATTTAATTTTCAATTGGCCAAACTCAATGTTGAAAGACCAAGTTCTCTCTCTAATTTGGAGGTCCTCACAGCACCAGAGTTCTTGATTATCTCAATTTTGGGATGCTCAGATTAGCAAGCAATGGAGTCTGTATAGTCTCATAGAGAAATGAAACCCCACTATAAATTTGAATAAAAGATCATAGCTTTCCTATCATACCATTTGACACAGTCTTCTGTAATACACAAGTTATCCTCCTCTTCCTCCTTTCTTGTGAAAACCATAAATGAGACATATTCTTCTACCATGGTTGACAACTTACAAGCTTCTCCTCATCTCCCAAGGAAAAAAGTAGAGGCATCGAATCCACATGGGCTTGCAATTGTTATTATGCATCTCATGTTACTTGAAGTTTGTTCACATAAGGTATAGAAAAGAAAATCATTTTATTTTACGACTAAGGACAAAAGTATTATTCATATGAGGGTGAAATTGTTGAGTAATCTTTTCTTATTTAAATGAAGGAGTTGGCTGAGGAATCCTTTTCTAATAAAAAAATGGCAAAGTAATTCTTGTTTATTTAAAAGCAGGAGTTAGCATAGGAATCCTTGTGTAATAAAAAGGAGCTTATGTTGTTATCATTATAGGAGGTGGTTATCATTACATGAGGTTTTTTAATCTTTTTAAATATTTTCTGTGTAATTTGTAGTAGTGATTCTATCATTTGCTCTTCACTTTTTGTTTATCTTTATTAGTTCCTATCTCTGCGAGGGGATATAGCGATCAACTTTCAGTGGAATTCCCTTGATTGTGGATTTTCCCTAATTTTTGAAAATCTTATTTCTATTTTTCCATTGGCTGAGAAATCCTTGATGTAACATAATTCCCTTGGTGGATCGAAATTTAATTTTAGTATTTGTCAGTGCCTGATTAATCATTTTAAAATTAAAATAAGACTAATTTTGTAAATGGTCATTCCATTGGTGAATTCTCTAACACTGACACTAACATAGTTCTTTGCACAGGTCCTTTATGTAAGCGGGGGGGTTGTGTTTCGTCGATAATTTTTATGACACTGACATTGACACTGACACTAGCACAGACACTCCAACAATTGATTTTTACCTCTTTTTTTTTTCATTTTAAGCTTTTACAGATTCAGTTGTGTGGGAGAGTAGGTGTATGGAGCTAGGGATGTGTGCATAATGAAGGATGTGTGGAAGAGGTGGTATGTGTAGGAGAAAGGGGATGCAAAGGGAACTTTCTTCGACACACATGAAATTATTTTAACTTTAAGCAAAAAATTAATATCCACTATTAAATGAAGTTTCATTTTAATGTGTGCAAGGGAGAATTGTTGTGCGAATCGTGGAACAAAATCTTTCATTTGCAATGTTCCACATCTTTGCATACATTCTCCCTTTTCACACTTCTTCCACACACTTCTCTCCCAGACAACACTACATATCGATCAATTAATTAGTGGTTTTGGCTTCTTAAATTTTGGGGCATGAAAATTTTGGTTTACATGTATATTAGGTGCAAAATAAGGGTGGGATATTAACTATCCCCACTATTATGTCGACATGGGCTCATTTTATTTGATACCGGGAAGGAAAGGATCTATGCCAAAACTGTTTTGCGGAGATCCGATGAACAAATTTCAAAACTATGTCTACCAACTTTGATCATTCCACTATAATCATTAGTTGATATCAAGTGCGGGGTCCCTCCCCTAACCTCAATCAACTTCCTGCTCTGCGGACTAGAGCATATTAAAAAAGTAATTCAGGATTAATATTATGATTAAGTAAATGTCCCTTACCAGTAAATGTAAGTCATTTTGGCATTTATTCAATGAATTGATGTGTAATTAGGACATCATTTGAGTGCTTAATAACATTTACTCTAATAACTTGCTTCATTACTAGCCAATGTTTTACTTTGACTAGATTTGTGATCAATATTTACATGTTTATTTAAAAACTAGTCCTCCTAACACAAATTTTCTTCTGCAGTGTTCCACTCCTCCACATACATTTCCCCTCCACACACTTCATCCACACACCTTCCTCTCACAAAACACTACATATTAATCAATTAATTAGTGTTTTTGGATATTAAAGTTTGGGGCATGAAAAGTTTGGTTTACATATATATTGGGTGCGAAAGAAGGGTGAGATATTAACTGTCCCCACTACTATGTCAACATGGGCTCATTTTATTTGATATCAGGATGCAATGGTGGTATGGCCCAATCTATGTATGTTTCTATCTATTCTATTTCATTATAACCGCAGTCTCGTTGAACTGCCTATATCAATTTTAATATTTATGGTATTCTATCAGTTTATTTGGTTGGGGAAATAGAATAAAAATTAATGTGATATGCATGCATCAAATATAATTATGTAGATTTAAATTTCAAATATTTCCATTTTAATATAAGTTGTAGTTGAAAGTTATTTTATCTATGTATTTTCCCAAAGAAATGTTTTGAAATTAGAAATCAATCCACATCATTGTTTGAAGACTCTAATTAGTCCACCCGGGGGGGTGTCCGTACTCCACTTTTCACTCTTTCTTCCATCAAATTAAAATCATTTCACACTCAATTTATGGCTATTGATGATATTGGGCTTCTTGTAATGTAAGTGAGAAATATTTGTCATTAGCTTATTTTGGTAACAAAGGTGCTAATTCAAAGATGTTGATGCTGATAGAAACAAACATGACAATTTTCTTGAAATCAAAAATGTAGAGCCATATGTAGCGTTTCCCAATCATTGCAAATTGCTTATCTGTTTCATCTGTCAACCATATTCCATTTGTGATTTGAAATGTGGGATGCCATGTGGTTGTGGAATGATGAGTTAAATTTGGTAGCAATGGTGCTAAGATCATATACCTTAGAAAATTCAGGCTAGCGAGTATTATGAACGCAACTCCAAATTTGTCTCAATATGTTAATGTTTTTCGAGCAATAGTAAAAACATATATGATGGTGATATCTTTCACCTATGATATTTGAGCCAACATATGCTGATTAAGTGCTAAATAAATGCCAAAAAGACTTAGAGTTACCAATAGGAAAGCTTTGTTAATTATAGGATTAAGGATTATTTAATTTTTTAATATGCCACTAAGCACTTGAAGGATGTCCCGATAATGTGTTGATTCACCAAATAAATGTCAAAAAGCTACTTCTTTGCATAAGGATATGCAAAAGAGGAGTATGTGCAGGAAAACCTTTATCTCCCCATTTTCACACCCCCACACACATTCCACCTCTGCACATTTTTCGACACACCTCCAACCCACAAAAACTTCTAAATGTTAATTTTCATGTTATTTTACACATATATTTTCCCATTACGCGATAAATTTTTATTGTTATTTACATGCGCATGTTAGTTAATGATTTAAGTCAATTTTTTTGAATGATATGCAATTATATGGATAAACTATGTTGTATGATTTCACTGCACATTTGATTTGAAATAAAAATTCATGTCAGTGATATATGTTTTTTTTTGGGCTCGATGACACTTGAAAAATGCAGGACCAAAGTCTATTTGTGATTGCTAGATATGAGTCATGAGAATAGCATAGAGAGAAGCTAATGAAGATTTAAAAAGTAATGTGTCAGAATTTGCATTGGCTAGGTTTTTATCATGCAGTTTTTGGCATGCACATTACCAATGTATGTTCGATTAGCTCTCCAAGGGGCTTGTTATGAATTCTTTTCTCCAAGTTCTCTGCTAGGTTGTTTTTTTTCTTCTAGTTATCGTAGTGAGAAGTGAGTAGTGTTTTGCTAAGTGCTTTGCAATTTGGTCATTAGCATAAGGAATATGCAAAGAAACAATTTTTAAAGACAAGGGAAAATTCCATGATATATTTATTTGGTACATTGCGGTTCCTTTGTTCTATATGCAAGTGTTTAAAGCATTTACACAATATACATTACATCCCTGCAACACTCAAGTTTTCCAATTTGTAATATTTTTTTTGATGTGCGTCTACTCATAAGTATGCATAGTGCTTGCTCAAATATTATTAGTAATCCATTTTAGATGTATTTTCAATTTTGCATTGTGGGGCTTATTTTCTTGTGCAATGTTAGAGTGACATTTAGAAGTAAGTGGGGTTGATGAGAGCCACAACTTAATTTGTTACAATTCACTTCCAAATCTGGTTGCTGGTTATGTAAAGACCAAAATAAAAATTGTATGTGTACATAATGGATGGAAATCCATTTTGAATGAATTTAAAAGTTGTATTGAGTAATGTAGGTTTATAGGGAAAATGAGTAATTATAGTAATTGATAATTCATTTACCCGATGAGAAGATTGAGTCAAGTAACTTTAACGGATTAGAACAAAATAACAGAGGAATTTATCTTCTCTTTTCAACTAAAGTTGCATCATCAATCTGGATATATGTGTATGCTATTAATGTATATATTCTATGTTATCTTATGGCTTTATCGTCTATAACTATATCATGTTGTTCGTGATTCTGATTGTTCTTTATTCCAGATTTGATGTCTCAGAGATATTGGAGTTGCATAGACAATCAGTAATACAGATAAACCAATGAATTCAAAAAGCATTAAATTATTTGAGACTAGGTACTAACTGAATAGTAGAGTAATCAATAGTCACATGAGAACAAATCCAGAATGTTTAGTTTCTAAAGAGTAGTTGTGTTGTGCTTATCATGGAGCGATAGGTCATAGTGAATTTAGAACATCTTTGAAGTGTGATTGCTAAGGCATCAATGGAAATCATATGTTTGTTATAAAAAGGGAACATACAGATGCAATTCTATACCATCATAATCTATTTCATTTAAATAATTTTGCATATGCTATAGGAGATTGCCTATTTGATGCTATGCAAATTCTATTGCATTTTAGATACATGTCAATAGAATTACGAGAAGGAATGATAGAACATTTCAGGAATTGTTTATAGTGATGGAATTCTAAAGCAGTATTATCTTATCAACATTAATCGAACATATATGCATTGATAGATATGCAGGGTATAAATAGCCCAAATAATTATTTGGAAAACATGACAAAATTAGCTTCAACTTTTATAATTTTGGAAGAGCAAGGATTATGGGGGGACATATTTTGTGTACATTGGTTATCGAATAGGCTAAAAATCCCAATAACACTTTTATAAAAGACAATAATGAAAGTCTATTTGCATTTTAATTCAAGTTTATGTGAACACAATTACGACATATTGTTCCATGATGAAAATCCAGTTGCTAGACATTTTGAGCCACTTTTGTGCAAGAAAATAAGTTTAATATTAATTGATCGTGAACATATGATGAATATAAAAAATACAAAGAAATAGAATATAAATGGATGAAAATAGAAGAAATCATGAGGAGACATGGATTTAAGAGAATGTCTGGGTTCAAGAGTATTTATGGTGAAAGTTGTTTTGAAACAATATGCCAATTGACATAGAATGAATATGATGTGCCCTATTTATGACACATAATTGCACAGAATTTTTGCAATGCAATTATGCATAATGATTCGTTCACATCAAGGTGCATAGAAAAATACATGAAAGAAAATGCAATCATGCAATTCCCTAGAATAGTAGATTGGAAAGGATACATTCTACAATTGGCAGTTCCATATGAAAATGGGAATATAGATGGTGGTCATTTTTTTATGATTGGATACGCTATATATTGAATATAACTATATACAAATGGTTTCCTAATATGTTTATTGCTGTAGCTAAATTTTTCTGATTCAAGGAAGGTGCAATGATATTGCATGATATCCAATTTCAAACCAATATAAATCATTTGAATTTTGAACATTTGAAAGAAATAGTACAAGAGAAAAACATTTGATATTGAAGTAGTTAACGAAGAGAAATATATAGAAAAACCCTATAAAAAACATAATGGGGGTAATACGAATGGCTTTAAAAACATGAACATAGATGAAAATACCATAGAACTTAATACAAAGCTTATTAATGAAAACAATAGATCACTCTTATCATTATATCAACCTAGAAAACATATAAGTAACAAGGATGTTGTTTAAACAACTCTAATTAAAAAACCATCAAAGTGATCAATTTTTTGAACAAATATAAATAATTTTCCTTTTGAAACTATGAAAGAAATAGCAAAAGATAATTTTTTTTACGTGATATTGAAGTAGTTAATGAAGAGCAATATATAGAATAACCCTATAAAAAACATAATGGGAATAATACAAATGCCTTTAAAAAAATGAACAAGGATGACAATACCATGGAACTTAATACAAATCTTATCAATGGAAACAGTAGATCATGCTTATCATTGCATCAATTCAAACAAAACATATAAGAAACAAGGATGTTGCCGAAACAAACCTAATTAAAAAAGCATGAAAGTGATAAAAATCAAAATAGAATGTGATGTCCTCAAATACACATTAAGAATGTTTAAAAATGTTCGATTATACATTCGAAATAGTAACCGAACAACAATATTATTAAAAAATACAATATATAACAATTTATGATTGTGTAATATGCAATCAAACTTGTTTTAAAAATATGTTATATAAAGACAATTAACCAATGTTTCCAAAAATAGGTGTGTTTGCAGAAAATGAAAACAAACATCAAACAATGACAAGACTATCAAATTTGCAGTTCCAGAGTAGATTAGGCGAAATAAAAAAATATCCATAGTGAAAGAATTGTATGAATTGGAAGAAATATTAATATCACTAAGATTACCGTTTTTGAAAATAAAGGAACTTGGGAAGCGTTTTAGAAAACAACAATTGGCGTTGACTGGTGGACTAATCTATTTACCTGCTGACACATCTTAAATTCAAACTGCACTTCCTTGTGACATAAATGAATCTAATACAATGGTTGTGACAATTAAAAGACGTTTAGTGTTTAAATATGCATTTGTTGTTCGGCAAATTTGTGTTCATAAAATGATGAAGGCATTGAGATGATTGTGTAAAACTTTGCTTTATAAACTAGAGAATTTCAAAATAAACGAAGATTGGAAACAAGTCTTTGATTAAAACAAGGATGCATATTCATATGAGATAGATACATAAATAAATGATGACAATGATGACTATAATGAAGAACCAGTCACAAAAACGCTATTACATGAATTTAGCAATTTGTATAGTATTTATGATCTTCATAATAATTAAATAAACATTGCTCTTGGTGAAGCTATAGGCCTTTGGGCATATTCAAAGATAGATATTTGGAAGATATGAAATTTTGAAATTCTTTTATGGGAAAAGTGACCAGACAATGTTACAAAGGAATTTGCATACCATGATATTTCGTGATGGGTAGTTTTGCATTAAGGTCATGATTTTGCATACCATATAATGAATTTGTTTTACAAAGAAGTGTGAATTATCCTTAGTCAAGTATTTAATTGTATTTGGATTCGAATAAGAAAAGGACAATTAAAAGGAAAGAAATCTAACAACTAAAGATGTTAGAACAAAAGAAAAATTGAAACGCATTTTAAAATTGAACGTTGGGTGTACGGATCTTAAACGATTACAAACATCATCAAACTATTTTTTGCATTTGTGCAAGAAATTATATGCAATGATTCAACAATCAGGTCCACTAAATTTCTTTGTTTTGTTTAGCAGTGTTGAGCATCTATGAGAGCCTTTAGTCACAAATGAACTCTCACAAAAAATTGGTATAAAATGTTCTCGCTTTCTCCAAGTTATATGGGCCAAACTCTTTCACATAAAGTGGCATAGATCCTCTTAGAATCTACTGCTTAGACTCAAGAATATTTGAATATACATGTTCTGCCTTTTACAAATCTCGAAAGGGGAAAGTCAACAATAAATGAGACTTACATTGGTTTCTATGCCAAAATGCTCCATAAAGTGCTCAAAACTTAGCAAACACAACACCAAGAGGTTGTATTTTCATTTTGCAAATTTGGACTATGAACACAACTAGCTTATGAAAAGTGCATCTATGTCTTGAAATTTGTACCAAGCATTAATGACACATGTGGGCTTCTGCCATGAGCGCTCAGATCCACTACTTAGATCCAATTTTTGTTTGTATTGTTGGAATCATGTCAAAAAATCATGAAGAATGACTATAAACTTCATATGGTTCCATCACCTTGACCTCTATACCCCTTTGAGAATCTCAACATTGAAAAGCATGTCACAGTAGTATAATATTTTGGGAATATTCGTCAAAATATCCCCCTAGAATCTTCCTCAAAATTCATGCCCACTTTGGGCATGGGACCCTAACTAGGCCACTTGTTATTCCTCTCGCACTCCCATATGTGGCTTCTTTGTTACCCTTTACTAATCAAATGTCTAGTTTAAATAACAATAGGAAAGAAAACCTTCCAAGGTCCCATCCATTGGGAAATGGGTTTGTGCAATGTATTATAAGTGTTTATTGCTGGGATCATCTGGGGGTCCCAGAGTCAAACTCGTGGGGCCCCATTCTATTTTTTTAAATATGTAACAAGCATGGATTAAAATAGAGCATGAAACCTCCATACTTAACATGTAAAAATGTTTGCACAATGGTATGTACTTGGTTGACATTAAATTGAGGTTGGGGGTCCGACCCTGATTGTTTCCATAAAACTTTTTTAGCATATATAAAATTGGCCAACCGCATGGTGCCACATGACACCCAATGATTGGGCCACATGTTTCTCACGGATTGGTCTATGCCATGACACATTACGCTAACTTGTCTACCTATGTGTCTACCACATCATGCTGACTTGTCTGTTTGCACGTCTCCCACGTCATGCTGACTAGGTGCCATGTGCCCTCTTTTCCTGGTGCCATGTGGCACTGTCAGTGCCCCTATTTTACTTGTTTCCACAAAACTTCATAAGACCATAACTTCTTCATATGGAGTTCATTTGACGCAATTCAAATTGCATTGAAATTGTCCCATTGAGCTCTTAGACATACCATTGTTTCTATCAAATTTTGTGTTAGGAAAAATACTCGGGGGAGGGTGAATCAATATTTTTAATTCACTTTAACTTCTAATTTCACATTTAGAATTCTATGGGGTTCTGTTACTCATGCAACCCACATGTTTATGCGACTTTAGTGAATGTAAACTACGTATGTTCAAATTACTTTATTTTTGAGAACTTCCATCATATGTTTAACTTAATCATTGCATTATAAGTTCATTAGCCATCCAATATGCAGTAAAGACCAGATAAATCTCAAAACATAAGCAACACATCAACACATATGAACACCAAGATTTTAGGTGGAAACATAATTTTGTAGAAAACCACCGTTGAATTTGTCTCTATCTTCTTTCTTATTATATAAAGAAAATATTCATTATATATTGTACTACTGTAGACTCTTACCAGCATGCAGGCACCCACCTGCAGGAGGCTACAACCTCCACTAGTTCGCCAACACCAACATGAAGGGAACTACGACCCCCTGATCTCATTTATCGACTCCTACTAGAAGGGAGCCCCTACCCCCTCACTAAAGGCTACAACCCTCAACACCTTATGGACCATGTTTCATAATATTTCATACTAGATCCACTTGTCTCAAACAAACATCAAAACATGTATGCCACCTTTCATCAAGTTTTCACAGTGGACCCACAACCAACATTATGCTCTATACCAAACTGAATACTGAATCATAGAATTTGAAATAAAATCACATAAGTGTTGTAAACTAGCTAGATCAATAAAACATCAAGCCATTGAATAATGAAGCAAACCAATCACTGAACTGAATCTTAACAAACGAATACAACCAGATCAAATCAATGCAAAACCAATCCATAATAGATACAAACCATCCCAATCAAGACATCATTGAAAAACAAAAAAAATACAACATAAATCATGAACTATCATCATCAAGAAGCACTGAAAACCGTGACTAGATTTAACTCAAAATATATACATGACTATTATTAAGCATACCTACATATATACGCGTTTATCATGTACAACATCCTCATAAAATTTTTAATGTATGGAAAAACATATCTCATAATCTATGCGCGATTAAATAGAAACAAATCCGTGTATGTACAAGACTATCAAGAAACAAACCTGTGTACAGAACTCACACTTTTTCTCCTAAGACAACTCACATTCTGCATACTTCATTGTCAAAATCACATATCACTATAAGCACATTCATATCATACCATCATTATAACCATAGGTCAAGCAATATTAACTACTCAACCATTGGTAGATCAAGCAAGTATATTAATTAGTTTTCACTTCACTTTCAGATCTAAGCCATCCCCTTGCTTCCTAGTACACACCTGTTCTAGGTCAAATCACACATGAATAAACCATTACTTGCACACTTAACTCCTTGATCTCCATATCCTTATATAGATTTTGCCTTTTCCAATACCTTATGCAAATCCTTTGGCAATGTCATTATTATTCATTGATATGATCAAATAGATGTTTTTGCCACAATTACTATGGGAATTTACCATGGTAATGGCCACTGGTACCCATATTTCCATGGTTCAAATTATGTACGTGACTTTTGTTCACAAAACCTGTGTATGTACACGACTCTTCTTCACAGAGGTCACATATACTTTTCAATCTTCACAATTTTCTTGCATTCCATAACTAAACTTCCATTTCTTTCCATATCCTCTATAACATTTGTACCAATATTCCTGATATTTGCATTAGTTCCATAACCATAATATTATAAGCAAGTTTCCTTCAAGTACATCTTTTTCAAGTAGGTTTCCATTAAGGACAACACATTATCCATAATGAAACAATCCCCCCCTTTGGACTTTATGGCAACCACTCTGGTGTTTGAAAACCACCTACAAACACTTGAAAACACACATGTAAACACCAAGTCTTCTCTCCCCCCTTGACATCAAGGGAAAAGGGTTGAACCATGTTTGAATGAAGTACTTAATGTTATAATGATCATCATTGTAGTCAGATTTGCTAATATGAATTATGAAATTTGCACACTGACCATGCTCCCCCTAAGCATATGTTGGACCTTCTAAAGATATACAATAAAAGTACAAGGCTTTATGACTCAAAAAAATATGACCTTTCCTATCACCAATGACTCTATGCTCTCAGGACTATGTGAATCACCAAACGTAATTGGGTTACAAATTTGACCCAATAGCCCATACATGACTAAATTTTACAATGATTACAACATGGGTCTTTTCATGACCTTTACATCAAGAGACATACATGACATTCATAATCATAAACAAGGATTTCAACCATGATAATTAACAACAACCACCATGCGTCATATAGTAATCTGCAACATAACCATATGATAGAAGAAACATAAATTTCATAATAGAAACATGAACATCCTTTTCATCAAGAAGTAATAAGAAAATAAGACAATGTAGCATCAATCTCTTCAATGTGACCAAATATGAAATGCTTTCAAGCATCACTAAGAAAATGTAGCAGAAGCAAAGACTATGCAATAAAGCTATGTCAGCAACTCATCCCCTTGACTTCATGTCATTAAGGTCAATGCGCTCTCTTCATATATAGGAAGAACCAAAATCCACAAGAAAAATTATCAACTTGAACCTCAACACCATAGGTAGAATATACATGTATCAACGACATATTTGCACACAAAGAGTACCTCCAACATCATAGGCCATTAAGTAGAATATAATTGACCGAAAACATCATCAACCAACATCTTCAGTGAACATATCTTCAATCTTTAATAACAACAAGAATAAGAAACCATTAAAAACTTCACCAAATGTAACTCAAGCAACATATATGCATTATCCATAACTTCACCACAAGCAATCTTATGCATTATTGATAACTCATGACATAATCATATATATCTTCTCATCAATGAAATATGCTAACAAACAATGAGTAAATCATGAACTCATCATCATCAACCAATGTCAGATAAGAAGTGCCTAATAAGAGACCATAATGCCAACAATGAACCATTGGAAGCATAGAAGATGTCCCCCCTGAACTTGTGCCAACTCTTTATTACCAAGTCTGATCACATTATATCTTTTTCATCAATAAGAAAATGCACCAAAGAACCATTTTAACAAGAATAATAATATAAGTTTTTACAAAAACTCATAAACTCATCATGAACCAATAGGAAATCATTATTAGACTGCAACAAATCAATGTTAGAACCAAAAATCCAAGAATGAACTGATGGAAGCATATGATAAGCTCCCCCTGAATCTATGCCACTTCTTTTTCATTACTGAGAAGCATATGCGACTGTGTAGATCAAATATCGCGTATTCACATGACTTTCTTTCATAAGAACTGCATACAGAACATAAGATGCTCATGTTTATAGCCACATCTCCCCTTGAACATGTGATTTTTGTTCCTGTTCATATTTTCTTCATCAATACAACATCAATATAAAATGAATAAAATCATATTAAATCATGATCTAAGTACACATGCATATCTCCCCATGAGATCATACACTAATGATCATGTGGACCTAATAGTCATTATATGTTATTCATGAGGTTATGTACCTCACATTTACTTCTACAGTCACTATTAGAAGTATATTTTTAGGAATAATGGACTGCAATAGCAACAATATTCCTTATGTCTCTAACTAATGTTCCTTATTCCTCCAACTTTTGCTTGCAATTTCTAATCATGTGCTCGAATTTGTTAAAATTATACCATCTTTTGCCTCCATTCCAAATTCTTGACCCACAATCAGTGACCTTATGCCTAATTGAGTTACAAGAAAAAAAATATCTATGAAACCATCTTTTATGCCGAGGGACCGATCATGACTCTGATCTGGGTGATTTCTTTTCATATCAGTGACTTGAAGCAATTTTCTTTTGAAAAACCTTATGTTGGTTGTTCTTCTCATTACACTTTGAATTTGAAGCCATGTGGTTGTATCCAATGCATCTCTTTATTAGAGGAGAGCATTGTTCATTGATAATATTCTCTAGAGATTCAGATGCCTTTACCCCTTTGTTGATTTTCTCACAATATTTCCTTAGAGTTACAACTTATGATTCTAATTTTCCACAACGCTCTTCCTTTTATTGTAGATTTTTTGCTAAGACATTTTTTATTCTATTGGTTTCCTCCAAATTCATCCTTAACATGTTTGTTTTCTTGACCATACTTCTTTCTTTAGTTTCGAATTATTTGTTTGCACTCCTAAGTCTATCAATTAGATCATTTTATTCACAACTATCTAATTCACTAGCTGATTGATCTTCAAGAGACATAAGTCTTTGTTAACAACTGTTAGAATCTGAATCTGAATCTTCTTTATCATTAGAAGTTCTTTGACTATCTTCATTAGAATAAAAACTTTTTTTGGCATAATACTTCTTTTTGGCATTTTTCTTGTCCATATCCTTTCCTTTTTATTTCTTATCATGATTTTCTTTATATGGAAATTTTGATGCAATGTGCCCTACTCTTCCATAAGAAAAACACTTAAAATGAATCTTACCTTTGAATTTACCAGTTCCCACTTGCAACTTTCTCATGAAATTCACTTCTTCCTCATCTGAAATGTAGCTTGTATCTTTAGTATTTTCTTTTTCTTTCCCTTTGTATGTGGATTTGAAGGTTTCTTCTCTCATACCTAATGTATCCCATTTTCTCATCTCATAGGCTATTAAGATCCCATGGAGTTGTTCAAGGGTAAGGTTCTTCAAATCCTGCATTTCTTCAATGGCAGAGACTTTGGAATCGAACTTTGGGGTTAGTGATCTCAAAATATTCTCAATAACAATAGTATCCTTTATTTTGTCACCAAGACTTTTCATTGTGTTAACAATCCCATCTACTCTAAGAAAAATCTTGCAATGCTTTCATCATCATGCATTCTAAGAGATTCATATTGAATTCTATATGTTTGAAGTTTAGCACTTTTTACCTTAGTGTCACCTTCATAGCTTTGGACAAGCTTATCCCATATTTCCTTTGTGGTGCTCAACTGCATGACTTTCACAAACTCAGATTCAACTAATCCTCCCAAGATATAATTTACTGTCTTTTCATTGTTTTCATACTGTTTCTTTCGTGCAGTATCTATGGGAATTGAGGTTGTGTATTTATATCCACCTTAACCATCTGCCCATACATCAACTCCCAATTATCATAAATACACTCTTATTCTGACCTTCCAAAGCATAAAGTTAGTTCCATTAAAAAATGTGGCTTGTAAGAAAATACTCCCTTTTGATTGTTAATTTTGATAGATCTCCCTTTAAGTGATCAAGCTTCTTCTGAGGGACCCACTCTGATACCAATTGTTAGGAAAAATATTGAGAGGGGTGGGGTGAATCAATATTTTTAATTCACTTTAAGTTCCAATTTCACATTCATAATTCTATACGGTATTTTTATACATGCAACCCGCATGTATACGATACTTTAGTGAATGTAAACCATGTATGTTCAGATTACTTAATTTTTTAGAACTTCCATAAGATGTTTAACTTAATCATTGCATTATTAGTTCATTAGTCATCCAATATGCAGTAAAGAACATATAAATCACAACACATAAGCAACACATCAAAACATATGAACACCAAGATTTTAGGTGGAAACCCAATGTGGGAGAAAACCACCGTTGTCATCATCTCTGTCTTCTTTCTTATTATATAAAGAAAATATTCATTACATCTTGTACTGGTGCAAACTCTTACTAGCATGCGAGCACACACCTACAGGAGGCTACAACCTCCACTCATTCTCCAATACCCACTTGATGGGAGCTACAACCCCTAAATCTTGTTTACCAACTCCTAAAAGAATGGAGCTCCTACCCCCTCACTGAAGGCTACAATCCTCAGCACCTTGTGGACTACTTTTCATAATATTTCATACTGGATCCACTTGTCTCAAACAAACATCAAAACCAATAGGCCACCTTTCATCAATTTTTCACACTAGACCCACACCCAACATTATTCTCAATACGAAACTGAATACTGAATCACAAAATATGAAATACAATCACTGAAGTACTGTAAACTAGCTGAATTAATGAAACATCAAGCCTTTGAATACTGAAGAAAACTAATCACTAAACTGAATCTCAACAAACCATTGTAACCAGATCAAATCAATGCACAACCAATCCATAACGGATACAAACCATCTTGATCAATAAATCATTTATAGACACCAGAAAAAACAACTGAACTCATGAAATGTCATCATCAAGCAACACTGCAAACCTTGACCAGATTTAACTCAGAATATATATGTGACTGTTATTAAGGAGATCTATGTATATACAAGTTTATCATGTGCAACACCCACATATAGTTTTCAATGTAATGAAAAACATATCTCAGAATATATGCGTGACTAAAGAAAAACATATCCACATATGTACACGACTATCCAGAAACAAACCTGCATATAGATCTCAAATCTTTGCTACAAACACAACTCACATTCTGCATACTTCACTGTCAAAATCACATATTATTGTAAGAACATTTATATCATACCATCATTATAACCATATATCAAGCATTATTAACTACTCAAACATAAGTAAATCAAGCATGTATATTCATTAATATTCAGTACACTTTCAAATCTATCAAACCTGAGCCATCTACTTGCTTCCTAGTGAACACTTGTTCCAGATCAAATCACACATGAATAAACCATTACTTTCAAACTTAACTCCATGATCTCCATCTCCTTTTATATCTTTTTCCTTTGCCAATACCTCAGGTAAATCCTTTGGTAATGTCGTTAGTATTCATTAATAGGATCAAATAGATGTTTTCGGCACAATTACTATGGGAAATTACCATGGTAATGTCCCCTAGTATCCATATTTCCATGGTTTGGATTATGTATGCGACCTTTTTTTCACAAAACCAGCGCATGTACATGCCTCTTCTTCATAGGGGTCATGTATGCTTTTCAATCTTCACAATTTACATGCATTTCGTAACTGAACTACCATTTCTTTCCATATCCTCTATAACATCTATCCCAATATTCTTGATATATGCATTAGATCCATAACCGTCATATTAAAAGCAAGTTGACATCAAGTACATCTTTATCAAATAGGTTTCCATCAAGGACAACACATTAGCCATAATGCCAACATTTTGAACACTTTGATTTTTGAGGTTTCTTGGAGTCTCTTGGATCAACTAACTAGGACACCATAATTGACAGAGTAATCACAACAAGTTTAACAACTCTCGATGACTCAACAATTTTAAAAAGAGAAACATTTTCCAAATTTTGCAACACAAGGTGGTAATGTCCATCACATGAGTCAAGACTTATGGAAAAAGCTGACCATATTAATGTGACAATACACATTCAATGGCAGGTGGTAGATGAAATTAATGGAACACTATTCCATAGCTATAAAACCAAGAGAGTGACCAGACTCACCACTTATTGTTTCCAAAATTTTTCCAAGTGCTACATTTGAGCTCACTGAACTCCTAGACCTCCTGAGTCCCACAATTTTAGTTTCAAAGCTTCTCAAGTGCCTTAGAGGATAGAAATACGAATAGGATTTAAAAATTATGAGCAAAATATTCCACTTTGAAGTCAAATATACCCCCACAGAGCCAAGAACTAATGATCGATTTGAAAAAATCACAACAATAGAGTTTGAGGTTTGACTCCATAATATCAAGCAAGCTAAAATGGATGAGCTAGCCTGGGACAAACACTTTGAAGATTTAAGGAAATGGGATGTTTTCTATAAGAAATTAACTATGAAAATTCTAATGCTTCACCAAGCTAGCATACTGGATTATTTTTGGTCACCATTAGTCGTAGAATTTCAAAGCCTAAAGGAGTAAGCCAAAAAGTTGATCATCAATTGATATCATGATGGTACCATGTGGTTGTTAAAACCACTGAACATTATAGCATGACTATTTATAACATCACATGTCTTTCTCACACTAGGGATAAAACACCAAAGGCCATTAACACGACTTCCTAGATTAAAGAGTTTACAAGTGGAATGACAACAAAAAGCTCCAAAGTATTAATTATCAGTAAAGTCTAGAACCCTCAGGTGAAATGGGCATGCATCATCGTCTCCCTGTGTCTCACTCCACCTAGATGAGCCTCTGACGTAAAAATAAACATGCTTGAATCCATCCACCAGATCATAATGTTAGGAAAATATATAATTGGGAAAAGCATGTTGTCAACACGATTTTTTTTGTTTGTTTTTTGTTCTTTTTGTTTTGTTTTTGTTTTTTGTTTTTTGTTTTGTTTTTTTTTTTAAATCTTGATTTGGTTAGCCATGATGCAGGTTTTGCTAGTCATTTAAACAATATTTACAAGGAAGAATGTCCCCACGATGAAGAATAAGATATTTGAACATGGTTGGTCTCCCCGCAAGAGTTATTCAAAAATTGGTTGATGAATTTAAAACTTGGGACAAAAAAATGGATGGTCTCGTAGCAAATTTTACGCATGATGGCAAGTGATTCACGTATCCAATTAGAAATCCACAAGATGAAGGTATAGTCCCTTGATTATGATGATGTTCAACCCAATGAACTCCCATGCTAGCCTTCAACTCAACATATTTTGGATCAACTTAGTCGAAAAACAAATACAATATTCTTGATACCATCAACTACTTAGCAACCATAAACTATATTATTTTTTCCACTAAATAGACATGGGACATGAAGAAGAAAGGGAGGCGTAAATCTATTCAGTACCTTTCAAAGTAAACTTGTTAGACCCTTGTTGGAATCCTCAATGAAACCAAGACACAAAGAAGCCAACAAATTAGTTAAAGTTGACCAACAAGTAGTCAAAAACAATTGGTAGAGGTCTTAATTGATATTGCACTTGATGACTCACAACTACAACAACACCTCGACACAATAGAAAAATAGGTGCTACAAGAAACAATAACAAAGAGAAAAGCGACGAAGCAGCCAAGAAAGATATAAGTGTTTTTGGGGTCATTTGTTAGCCCAAACATTTTACAATCTTTAGGTCATGCCAAAGAAATTTGTATTGAAATAGTTAAACAAAAGATGTCGGTGGAACAAGATAAAGAAACACCACAATACAGAACTCTAGCGCAGTTGTGTGCCTAAAGGGGAACTCCACCATATAAGTCGACCCAAGGTAAGTCGAGTGGAGGTGAAAACTAGAAAGAAAATGTCCCCAATATGGACCTTACAACAAACTCGCCAACTGCCATTTTGACACCAGTTGTAGGAGTGAATGGTGGCCAATATATGAAGAATTACAAATAGGTTTATGCCCAAGAAATATCATCAAACCAAGTTGATCTAGTTTAATTGGATAAAGGAACTCCCATAATGATTGAAACAGAGACAACAGACACACACGCCACACCCCAAACACAATAACAAATTACATAGTTAACCTCGATTCAGAATAAACCCTCTCTACCCTATGATCATACATATGCATCTGACATACTTGTTTTTTCTTTCTTAGAATATACAACAAAATAAGCTAGGGATATATGGAAAAAGAAAGGGATTAACAATGACAAATTAAGACAAAGGAAGCAACAAGAAGAGGAGATTTGGTCAAAATGTAAGAGACCAACAATAGAAAAACTTAACTTAAACATTTTGGCCTAGATTGAAGATCCACTTGCCACTGTTCAATAGTTGGTCTACCAATTGGTAGACCACAATGTGCAAACAAATGAGCAAGTCTCCAAGCTATGGTAGCAGGAAAAGAAACAAGGAAATCAATAATTGTTAGTCATCATCCATCAAGAATATAAAGAATTTATGAAGGCTAAATAAAGATTAGAGAAAACCTTGGATAGAGTGGCCATACTTGGACAATTTTGAATAATTAGTCAACTTATGTGTCAAATGCATGCATTCTACTACAAGCACAAAAAATGCTAATATGTGACTTGTCATCACAAAAACATACCATCTTTGAAATTTAGGCTAGGACTGCATGAGAAAATTAAATTTCATAAGAAAAGAAGTTAGAAGTGCAATTGGTGTAGGAGGAAAAATAGTGGTTGAGGCAATGAAAGAAGGCATATATTGAAGTAGGCAATTACGCTGAGCATTTACAAAACATCAATGATAAAATCCAATAGTTAGAATAACAAGGTGCACCCAACCAATGGTTGATGTAGTAGAGTTCAGTATCCGAAAAAGTGTAGTACTTGGTAGACATGAAAAATCTAGAGGTTCAAGCTCAATAGTGTGTAAAAGATTGGTTGATATTCAACTAACATCTTCAAAGACTTGTGCTATTAATTTATCAAATGGCCTTTGGAGAAGCACTTGTCCAAGCACCATTATCTAAATTGAATCCTCCTCACCCTAAGTTTTAGTTTTTTGAGGCAAGTATGTCAGAACGCAGATTGGAACCTCAACAATAGTCTGAAATTCTACAGTTAGAGGTCGAGGGTTTGAACAGATCATCGAGGGAGAAGCAAAGAAGAGAAATTCACATTTTGATTACCCATGGAGGAGAAAAAGTAACAAAGGATGACTAGTCTACAAGGTCTATCAACTAGCCAGTTTGCAAGTAGCTAGAAGCACAACCATTCCCATCAACAACAAAGTGATTATCAACCAGCCAACATTATTCTTATTCTCTCTTATTCTTCTATCCTCTTCATCATATTTCTAGAACTTTTTAATTCTCCAAATATCCCCCTTATTCAAGGTGAAGAAGGACTTAAGGTTTGGGGAGATGTTTGAGGGGTTAGTCGATTCAGTCAACTAGCTAATCGAGTCGAAACACTGAAGAATGTGTTGTAAGTTATCCAACTCCCTAGTCGAGTCTACCAACTGATTTGGTCTAGTGAAGTTAATTCAATTAGTTAAAATGTCATAACCATCTCTCTCTCTCTCTCTCTCTCTCTCTATATATATATATATATATATATATATACTTGACTCTATGTACTAGTTTTTATTGGTTATTGTTCTCTCTCTCTCTCTCTCTCTCTCTCTATATATATATATATATATATATATCTATATATATATATATATATATATATATATATATATATATATATATATATATATATATATATATATATATATATATATATATACTTGACTCTATGTACTAGTTTTTATTGGTTATTGTTCTCTCTCTCTCTCTCTCTCTCTCTCTCTCTCTATACTTGACTCTATGTACTAGTTTTTATTGGTTATTGTGGATATATAATATAAGCATAGATTTGTTGGCTTTCCAATACTTTGTGTCTCTTTACTCTTCCTTCATTGCATATGGTTACATAGTTTACTTGTTGTTCCTTCCTACTGGTAACTAATGCACACTTTTAACTATATTACAATAGTTTTCATAATAGGACAACTTGAAGAAGGAAACCCATATGTGATGTACGATGTTAGTAATAATATATCATCAACAAAATTAAACTATATAGTAGCTAAAAAGGAGTTCCCTGTGGTTATCTACACAACAAATAAATTTCAATCAAATAGTATTACATACTTACCATGCTGCTATCAAGTATTTAATGAATAAACCAACTACCTATGATAAAGTTACCAGATGTTTATTATTATTACAACCAGCCTAGATCCATTTTAGCCTGATATCTATCAAGCGTCGAGAGGGATCAAATCTCTTGAGGTGTAAACTTCTTGTTTGAGTGCAAAACATGAGAAAAGATTTGCAACACAAGAGATTTTATCCATCTTTACGCTTGATAGATTCGAGGTTAAGATGAATCTAGGTTGGTTTCATTCATGCACGGTCATGGAAAATTTGTTGAAAATCTAATTTTTATGATCATTTTAAATATGTTAAATATATTTAAGATTAATCTGGTTATTTTAATTTTAATTTTACTTAATTACCTCAGTATGTTGAGATGATAGATATTTTTAATAACTTGAACAATTAAATAAAAATTTTGAAATCAAAGTGACAATATCATAGTGTTGAATGGTATAAAATGTGAACAATAAAAATCTAGTCAATTACAAATAGTCTTGAAACTATTTTCTTCTACTATTATTTGTTGGTCACTTTAATTGCTTATTGAATTAAACAACAAAGTGCGACAGTAGTTGTCAACCCAGGGAAGTCTTGTTATTTCAAAGGCAACTGTGTACTATATGCACTCGATTTTAAAAGCAACAAAAATTGTAGTACCAACAAATCACACCTTACTTTAACAAACTGAAGCTCCACTCTGCATTACAACAATTACACTCTATTGCAGATAACTATCAAAGAATTCTTAATTTCATTCAAAGGGTCATATAATGGAAAAAAATCAATCCGCAAAGAAAAACAATGGCTGTGCTATAACAAAGAGTCAGGACCCTATCCCCAGGGCGGGAATCTCTAGCACCTGCGTGTGATTAACTAGCTTGCCAATTCACTCTGTAACTTAATCACCGGCGAAACACTCATGAATTAACTTTGAATAATACAATAATCAATTGAGAAAGAAATAGAGTTTCAACAAAGGTATTATAAACAATATTCAGAAAATAGTACTTGTTAACAAGGCATGAATAAAAGACACACTTGACACACTGCAGAAATATAATGGGTGAATCTTGTGATGAAGGTGGGCCCTGTCCTTCTCACAAGATTCCGTAGGAGACAAGAACTAGAAAAAGATGTTCAGAACAAAATTTGATTCATCCATCAATATTAATATTACAAAAAGAATTCTAGTCCTGTTCTTTCAGCTGAATCTCTTTTCCACAGTCTATCCCCCTCTAATGTAGATGTCTCCTCTTTATAAAGAGGAGACATCTATTACAAAAGATTTACATTATTTTAACCCATTATACAAAAATAGGGAAATCAATTTCCCGTCAACAAAATGTTGTTACAGTAATACTGTCTTTAGATTATAGGCATTTCATCCAGTGTAACAACTTCCTCAGTGATTAGTCTGGTTCCTTTGTTGCTGTCAAATTTAGAATGCAAATCTCAACTGTTTCAGCTTCGAGATCCGCATGCTGTTTCTACTGTTTTAGCAACTGCAAAAATAGTCTCACTAACTCCAGGCTATTTCAACAACGCAGACTGCACATCATTCTTTAACTGTTCAACACTTAACAATTTTAAAGATTAACTATGAAGATATCGTGATTATATGATAAATAATTAAACGTATAGTGATGAGAAGAATCATTACATACCTTTGGGATAATTGGGTTAAAACAATAACAAGGACTTTTAAATGTAAGTTGAAAAGGATGATATCATGGCAAAATGTATGATAAAAAAGGGACAATATGAGGTCCTAACATCCCCCCCAACTGAAGCAGTTGCATGTCCCCATGCAACATTTACTCTGAGTCTGAATCAGAGTACTGGGATGTACAGTGAAAATTACTTATACAGTAAGTATAGAAGGTGCTATCAGTCGAATCTCTGAAGCCCTGGACACTCTGTAATCTCTGCCATGCTGCAAGCTCCTCCTTTTTGGACACCTTGAAGTAGGCCTTATATTGCTGTACTGGAAACCAGAGAAGCGGGAAATGAAAATGATAACCCAACCATTTTTCACCACACTGCTGAACACATTTAACATAATTAGGCATTCGTGAAATTGCTGCGTGAAGATTAAGAGGGTTAAAGGGATGGTATTCCCTTCTCTCCTTAGGGCAATGTTCCTAGAACAGATTGTTTGCCTGTATGGCAAGAGGTCCTTTCTTTTTGACATACTGTTGACATTCCTCTAACACTGCTGCCTGTAATTCTTTGATATGCTCAGTCATTCCTGGTTCTCTTATAACCCGATGATGTTCAACAATGAAAACAACAACATTTGATGGTTTAGCTCGGATCCACAAAAGGTGATTTTCTTCGTTATGTTTTGCCGAAAGGAAAGCGTTTTGCCACATGAGCTGATTGGCCATAAAAGAGACAAAGGCTCTAATATGAATGTCACCAGCCGCAAGAATCAAATTAAGCTTCCTATCCTTCGGCATGGCTTCATTATGGAGATAGAGTTCACATAATAGATTCTGTTCTCTGATTGGTGCTACTACAAAGGTTTCAATAAACTGCTGGGGTGTAGACACCTCATGAGTTCGTCCATCTCTGATTGCTTTTACCTAAAGGAATTCTAGGCGTTCTTCTAGAAACACAGAATAGTTAAAGGATGGTTTCCTGGTGGCCAGAAGTCTTTGAACTAGCTCAAAGATAAGAGACAGTCTAGTTTTCAACTTCTTATTCTCCTTATGCTGTGCATGGAACTGTTCCAGGACTCCCCAATTTCTATATACATGATTTTGCCATAATGATTTATGTTCCTACAATGCCTTTTCTTGTGACAGGGCATACTCTTTCTTACATATATCCCTGAGTTCTTGAATGCTTAAGGTATGAGTGAAGACAGTCTCTACACACCGAGGTTCAGTCTGGGTAAACACTGTCTTTTCAGACTTTGGTGCAGGATTTTCAGTTTTAATGATTAGGGTAGGCTGGGATACTTGCGGTTTCACTTCTTCTTTAGAAGTCTTTGAAGGCCCTGCTGGTTCTTGTGTAACAGTAGGGCGTTCCTTTTTAACTACAACAGGAGTAAATGTAGGAGTGGGTCCAGGCAATGTGACTTCTATTACCCTATAACCAGCTCGAGAATAGAGATCGCCACATTGGCTGCACATGTATTCATTGTATTGATCCTTTTATGCACTTTTCTCATCTGTAGATGCTACGTGAGCTAAAGTATACAGATTAAGCTCTTTTTCATAAGCTTCCCTTGCCATCATTAACTCTTGCTTATAAACTTGAATCTCGACTTTCAGAAACTCATTTTCTTGTTGAAGGGAAGCTAAGTGACAGGGCCTTCTGTAGCAGTTGCAGTCTCTGTAGCTGGTTCAAGTGGATGGGAGGATCGTTTTTTTGTGGCAACTTCATTATTTGTATCTCCACCAGGTGGTTCTTGTGTGACAACTGCTGGGTCATCAGCTAGTTCTGTAACAACTATATCCTCCTGAACATGGGAATTTTGCATATCAGCCGACTAAGTGGTTGGTTCTTCCGTAACAACTATATTTTGTGCAGTGCCCTGGTTATCTACACTTTGCTCATCAACAGGTGGCTCTTGTGTATCAACCGTTGAGTTCGTAGCAGCCAAGTCTTGGTCTGTTTTCTGGTCATGGTCATCAACAGGTGGTTCTTGTGTGACACTTGCTGAGTCAGTAGTTGGTTCAGCTACATGTTGATTATCTATTTCGTATTTATCAGTAGGTGGTTCTTGTGTAACACCTGCTGAGTCAGTAGTTGCTATGTCTTGATGTGTTTCCTGATCATGATCATCAACAGGTGGTTCTTGTGTAGCACCTACTGGACTAGTAGCTAGTTCTTGTGGGGCAACTACCTCTAGGTCATCTAAATTTTGCTCCTCAACACCTATTAAGTCAGTAGATGGTTCTTGTGGAGCAGCTACCCCTAGGTCATCTATCTTTTGTTCCTCTGTAGGTGGCTCTTGTGTAACACCTATTGAGTCAGTAGCTGGTTCTTGTGGGGAAGCTACCTCTAGGTCGTCTATCTTTTGCTCCTCAGCAGGTGTGGAGTCAGTAGCTGGTTCTTGTGGGGTAGCTACCTCTAGGTTATCTATCTTTTTCTCCTCAGCAGGTGGTTCTTGTGTAACACCTGTTGAGTCGGTAGCTGGTTCTTGTGTAACAACTACATGATGTATATCGTCTTGGGTGTCTACTTTTGATAAATCAACAACTGGTTCTTGTGGAGCAACTGCGTCTTCTGAAAGGAATGATGTCGCAAAATCCTGAACATTTTGCATTTCGGTACCCGAGGGTGAGGAAGGTAAGGATTCAAGGTCTAGGGTTTTAGGATAATGGGTGGGGAAATTGGGGTGGCGGTCTCTGTTGCTGGTTCAAAAGACGTCCTCCTTCGTCTTTAAGGTAAGGAGGTAAGAAAAGCAGTGATTTTTCTTTTATGGATGGCCTTCTCTGGGGTAGGAGGGACATCAGAAGTGATAGCTTCTTTAATTGAGGCCCTTGTTCGTCTTTTTGATGGGGGCACAACCGTTTCTTGCCATTTCCTTTTCCTTTTCAGCTTGGCCAGGGGAATGTTGTCGTCTGAATCATTGCTGGGGATATGGACAGTGGGAATGGATGATCCAGGTAAATTATGGGGTGGGTTTGATGCAATGGCGGGGTCAATTGGACTAATTGTCACGGGTGGCTGGGGATTTTTAGCATTCACTTGGGGAGTTTCGGTTGCTGCTTGAGAAATTTCAGCAATTTCTTGAGGATTTTCGGCTGCTGGTTGAGTAACTTTAGCAGCTTCCTGGGGGTTTTCAGCTGCTGGTTGAGGGATTTCAACAGCTTCTTGGGGTGGGTTGTTAAGGGGAGGAGGATTCTGTAGGGCAAAGTCCCTCAGGATTAAATGCTGAACCAAACGATGGTGAGTGAGGGAGAGGAGTGGGTACTTTGCATTGGTGGAATAATGTGACATATTCTTTAGACACCCAAGAAGATAGTATGGAATATTTAATAAACGACCATGTCTTAAATGATTCAACAACACAAAGTCATGCTGGTACACTACCTGGTAACATCCTTCGCAGGTGAGGTAGTGTTTGACAAACTCTGCAACCTTTGGCCATGGAGGTGGTAATGAATGCAGTGCAACACCCATGCCTTTAGGTTCGACCCGCTCCCCAGGTAGAAGAAAATCTTGCTGTGCGTTCAGAATAATGTGTTTACGGCTGAACCAACGGATGCCATCGGCTGGTAATCCTGAAACCTGCGCTACATCCTCCTCTGTTACTGGAATTCAAACTCCCTGAAAAATAGAATAACCTTCCTTTAAAATTACGTGCGAATTCTAGGACTTGCTAAGAATCAAATTCCTGGAGCCTTCAAAAATAATCCACCCAGCCTGCTTGCAGAAAAATTTGATATGCTTCTGGGTGTAATTCCAATAGAGCCATTGAACCAGGTTCATTTTGAACAACGTTACCTCCCATAGTTACCAGTTCAGTAAAATGCACAATACAGAGCCGAGTTACCGCAGCCGAGACAGAGTAAGATATTGCAAATGAGGTTATGACATAATAAGACAGAGATGGGGTGACGAGACACGGTCGTAATAAAAATGACGGTGATTGGCATATCGGGTAATGATTGCAAAATTTTGATATTCCCCCCAACTACGGCTAAAATGATAAGTTTTGAATGTATGACGATTTCGGCAATCATATCAGAATCTTCTCATTAACTATAGTTTAATATTTACACATAAAAACGCATACCTGACGTTTTACCTTCGATTGTTGTGCTGAAAGTATAATTTCGTCGTTTAATAGATCACCAATAGTTATGGGAAAGGGTTGTAAGATATGAGGGTATTTATATGAAAGGCTTTTTCTATTCACAGGAGGTAATAGTGAAGGAACACAATTATCAGGATGAATGGTTGATTCTCTCAATGGAAAGTGATATGTATTGGTCGATTTTGAGAGGAGTTGATGCCTCAATTATGGAAAAATGGGAAAATTGATTCTTTTTCAGAAAGATGGAAAAAGTTGGTGTTTTGGAAATGGAGAAATTGGTGTCTCAGTAATGGAGAAATGGGGAAAAGTTGGTGTTTCAGCAACGGGGAAAATGGGCAAAGATTGGTGTTTCAGCAACGGTTGAAACTGGTGTTTCAGCAACGAGAAAAAGAGATGCTGCTGTTAAAGAAGAATAGGACAATGTTGCTGAAGGGTAGTATGAGGGGATGGATTATGAATTGAAGTGGAATAGCAATGTTTCCCAAACTGAAACCTGATCCTGCTTGTAATGCAATCGTTCCTTTAGCTAGCCTTCGAATCTAATACCTGCAAAATAATAAATTGTAATATGGCAGCCCTTGACAGGGATTATTAGTTAAGTAATCTAATCTAATAATAATACAAGAATATATAATGTAGAGATTAAGTGCAATGAGGGGCAAGAGGCTCCCCCAAAAAGGTATAATGTGAATCTGCCATGCAAGTGGCCTTAAAATCCTCCTTAGAAATTGGTTGCTGGTATAGACGAAGCCGATACACATTTACTAACAATGGAGTTCTAGAACCATCAATTGTTAGGAGCCTTACTGTTCCATTGAGAAAAACAATATCTATCTCGTAAGGTCCCAACCACCTTGTTCGTAGTTTCCTCTGAAAATTTTCAAACCTGGAATCATATAATAAAGCCCAATTACCTTTTTGGAACTGCTTATGCTTAATAGTTTTATCATGCCACCTGGTTCTTTGCTGCTGAATCATAGTTGTTTGATGGATGGCATCCAACCTTTTTTCATCCAATTCCTGCAGCTACTGCAACCTAGCTGTCTGTGCATCAGTCAAATCAAGGTTAACAACTAAAGCAGCTCTTATGGTTTTAATTTCAAATTCCACAGGAAAAATAACACTTTTACCCTAAACCAATTCATAGGGTGAAAAACCTGTAGTGTTTCTCCAAGTAGTTTTGTAAGCCCATAATGCCTCAGGCAGTCTTTAAGACCAATCCTTCCCATTCTCCTTAACTGTTTTTGTTAAAATAGCTTATATGAATTTATTTGTACTTTCCACCTAACCATTAGCTTGGGGGTGGTAAGGTGTAGTCATTTTATGGTTGATATGATATTTTTGAAGAATAGCCTTAAAACCATGAGAATTGAAAGGAGGTCCTCCATCTGTGACTAGTTCTCTAGGCACCCCAAATCTAACGAAGATTTCTTCAAATAAAAAGGTTAAAACAGATTCTTCATTAGCTTTAATAAGTGCCTTAGCTTCCACCCATTTAGTCATATAATCTGTACAAACCAATATATAAACTCTTTGGTTGGATGGAGGATTGATGGGCCCTAAAAAATATAGAGCCCATCTTCAAAGGGTTCAAGTATTACCTAAGGGTTCAGTGGCATTTCATCTCTATGATTGGGTTGGCCCATTCTCTGACAAGTGTCGTAGGCCCTAACATATTTCTTTGCATCCTTGAAAAGTGAGGGCCAATAATAACCCATCATGAGAATTTTATGTGGTATTCTTTTATCAGCAAAATTCCCACCACAAGGGCCATCATGACAAGCCTTCAATATATCATAAACCTCATCTTCTCTAATGCATCTTTGGATTTCCTGATCAAGTCCTGTATGAAAAAGACACCCACTTATCCAGCTATACCTAGCACTTTGTTGAATGATCTTTCTTTTCTCCCGATGTGATAGGTGTGATGGTAGCTTCCCTGCAACCAAATAATTGGCAATATCTGCATACCATGGTGAGTGAGCAGATACTGCAAACAAGTATTCACCAGGAAAGGAATCATCTACTGGAGTATTATCATCATTTTTTATCCGAGAGAGGAAATCAACAACTACATTTTCTTTACCTGGTCGATCCACAATTGTAATATCAAACTCTTGCAGTAAGAATAACCACCCGGTAACTCGAGCATTTGTAATAGATTTATTCATTAAATACTTGATAGTTGAGTGGTCAGTATGAACAAAAGTAGGATAACCAGTAATGTAATGCTGAAATTTATTAATAGCATAAATAACTGCTAAAAGTTCTTTCTCAGTAACTGTATAATTAAGCTCAACAGGGGTCATATTCTTACTAATGAAATAGATAGCATAAGGACGATTGTTTTCTTCTTGACCCAAGACATCTCCCATTGCAGTATCCGAAGCATTAGAGGATATATGAAAGGGAAGTGCCCAATCAGGTCCCCTCAGAATAGGAGTTGTAGACAATTGATGCTTAAGTTCATCAAATGCTTTATGACAGGCATCAGTCCACTTAAATTCAACATTTTTCATAAGTAACACAAACAAAGGAGAAGCTATTTTAGAATTTTTTTTGATAAATCTTCTGTAATATCCAACATGTCCTAAAAAACTTCTTACATTAGTTTATGTTTTAGGAATAGGAAGGGTCTGAATTACCTGTACTTTGGATGGATCCACTTGAATCCCAAGGAATGAAATGAAGTGTCCTAGTACAATTCCTTCGTTCATCATCATATGACATTTTTTGGTACTTAAGGAAAGATTAGCTTGTATGTATCGTTTAAGTACTTTCTCAAGGTTTTGTAGTGCATCTTCGAAAGTCACACCATAGGGAGTGAAATCATCCATAAATATCTCCAAATAATCATTATGCATATCAGAAAATATTCCTATCGCTGCTCTTTGAAACGTTGCTGGAGCATTACATAGTCCAAATGGGAGAACTCTATAAGCAAAAGTCCCCCAAGGACTAGTAAAAGTGGTCTTGTCTTGATCTTGAGGTGCAATTATGATTTGGTTATATCCACTAAAACCATCTAAAAAGGAAAAGAATTTCTTTCCTGACAAGCTGTCCAACACTTGATCAATAAATGGAAAGGGGAAATGATCTTTTTGGGTAGCTTTATTTAAGGCTCTATAATCTACACACACTCTCCATTTCCTGTTTTTCTTAGGTACTATTACCAACAGAGAAACCCATTTGCTGTCAGATATGGGGTATATAAACCCTACATCAAGCAACTTTTGAAGTTCTTCCTTAACAATTTCCCTCAAATTGGGATTCATTCACTGCTGGGGTTGACAGACTGGTCGGGTCCCCTCCTTAATATAGATACAATGAGTACATAATTCAGTGGAGATCCCCTTCATGTTTGTGTATTCCCATGCGAATGCTTCTTTGTTTTCACGGAGAAACTTCATTCGCTGTTGTGTTTCAACATCTGATAAATTGGGGTTTATGTTCAATGTTTTGCCAGGTTCAATTTCTACTGTTATGCTTTTAGAGGAGATAGCAGTTGATGTTTGAGGTAAATTTTCAAACTTAAGCTTTTGCTGCGTTTTAGGATCTAGAATTACAGTTAACTGATTATATGTTTTAGAAGTAATTAAGGAAGGTTCAGAAATAAAATTACAAATTACTTCATCTTCTGTGGTATCTTTAAGAGTTAAGGCTTGTCCAATGGTCAAAATGGGTTGAGTATCATTATCCTCATAGTCTAACCATACATAATCATCATTGTTAATTATAGGTGTAGCATGAGGGTATAGCGTAAGCTGCTTATTTTCACGTCCATTAGAAATTTTCATTGAACCTGATCTACAGCTCATAAAAGCATCTGCTGTAGCCAGCCAGGGTCTCCCTAAAATCAGAGGATGCCCCCCCAAATTTTCTTTAGTCTGTAACACAACAAAGTTAGCTGGGTAATTCTAGGATTCAACTGAAATGATCAGATCTTCAATAACCCCCTCTAGTTTGATTGTGGAACGATCAGCTAATTCCAGGATAGTTGGTGTCTCGCTAATTACATTTTTCAACTGTAACAACTGTGCAGTTTCAAGGGTCATAATATATAGCAGCACCTAGGTCTACCAGAACTCGTGAAACAATAGTTTTTCTGACCTGTACTGTGACCATGGGGTGACGCGGATCACCATATTTTACAGGGGGAACTTTTCCTGACATTAAAGCAGCTAGATCACCCATCACATGAACTGTAAGGGGATCTTTAGCTTTCCTACTAGGTTTCTTGATGCAAATGTCCCTGACGGTTCTGGCATAGATTAGCACATATCTGAGTGCTTGTAAAAGTGGAATTTTAACATACAGATTCTGCAGTTTCCGTAAAAGGTTAAAAGAAGGTAGCTCAGGCGTCTTAGTGAGAGCCAAACGCTTAGGGAATGGTGGCTCTGATGTTTCAGCAGTTTCATTATAGGATGGCTTGACTGTTTCAGCATCCTTATTAGATGATTTATTCTTTTCTGTCTCTTCTTTATCGGAGTCAGAAGAGGTAATATCATCTATAATCGGCTCAGCTACTCTCCCAAATCGTAAATGAATATCATTACATTGCACAGGAGATGTAGGCAGGTTCTGTATGTCGATGACTTGCACAGATTTATTATTATTAGGGTTAGGGTTTGGTTGTACAGGCAGTTGAGACTTAATGGTTTGATTATTTGGTGGGCTGCCTGACGGGAGAGAAAGTTGTTGCTGGAACTGAGGAAATTGGTTTGTGAATGGAGTTTGTTGAGCTCTCCAGTTTCGGTTCCATTGGTTAAAATAGGATTGCTGTAGAAGCCAGGGAGTCCACATTGCAGGGTCTATAAAGGGAGGGTTTGTTTGCTGCATGGGTGGGAAATTCATTTGATTAAAGGGTAGGTATTGCATTTGGTTAAAGGGTGGGTAATTTTCTTGGTTAAAAGAAGGATAATTATTCCAACGATTAAATGGAATACTAGAGTTCGTACCTTGTCCTCGTGGTTGCCATTGCCTCCTTTGTGTCAGTAGATAAACTGCTTCAACTTCCTCCTCAGTTGGTTGTAATGCTACCTTTATCCTTGGTAAAGAGGGGCATTGTTGAGTTTCATGGTCCTTATCACAAATGGTACAGATTGGTACCTTGTCCAGTGGCATTCCCTCAGTGGGTGTTTTTCTCTACATTTAGGGCAGAAAATGGCCAAAGCAGCTTCTGCCTCTGCTTGGATCTTTTTAACCTGCAAGGTATCAATCTGTGAAGCAAAAGAACTTAACATTTCAGTCTTGAATTCCTCAAGTAGATTACCTATTTAAGCTCTTGTTGCTCCTCCACTCGCTGATTTCTGGACCCTTGAATAAGTACTATCCCTACTCTTTGATTTATTTGCAGCTCCTCTTGAACACCTCTTGTAGAGTTTAACGATTTCATCATACGATTCTTTAGATATATCCCATTTACCAAGCATATTTAACATATCTAAACAAACATCCCTTACCCCTTTCAATAATATTGTTTTAAGGATATCTTTACTTACATCAAAGTGATCATATCTCTGCAAATTATACTGGAGTCTTTCCATTAAGTCCTCCAGGTTTTCATCCTCCTTCTGAACCATCTTGAATAATTCCTCCCTTTTTTCTCTCGTCTGGCAATAGTCTTGGTATTTGGCCATAAATTTCTCCTTCATCTGATCCCATGTTGTGATCACATGACCTCCCAAGCTCATAAACCATCTTAGTGCATTTCCTTTTAGTGTTGTTGGAAACAACTTTAACTTTTGAGCATTATTAACATAATCATAACTTCTGCAAAATATATCAAACTCGAAAAGAAACTCATCAGGGTCTTCAGAGGATAAACCATGGAAGTTAGGTAGGGCTGAGAGTGGAATATTCTTCATAGGAGTTGTACCTCTGGGAAGTTCCTCAATAGGGAATTCCAAGGTGGAGAGAGAATTCTCACCTCTTCCTTCACCTCTACGTCCTCCACCAAAGATTCCTTCATTGTTTCCATCCATTGGTTGCTTTCCTGATGCACTTGCCCGGTCTTCAGTGTTTTCTGTTGGACTCTCAATGTCCTGAACTGGTTCTTCAACTTCAATATCTTCTATTGGTTCTTCAATTTCAATATCTTCTACTGGCTCTTCAACTTCCTCCATTGGTTCCTCGGTATGTTCAGCTGTTTCTACAACCCTTTCAGGTCCCACTAATTCCTCTGTTTGGTGGTCCGTTTCGAGAGAGTGCTGAGTCTGTGGCCTCCGAGAGCTTAGCCTCTGGGATGTCTCAGCTTTTGAAATAATCTCATCGATGAAAGTTTTTCTTCCTCCTCTTCCTTTTCCCTTGCCACCTGTAGGATTAGTTTTCTTGCGTCCTCTCATGCATCCTGCATATCTACAAGAAAATCATCAGTACTTTTAAAATCTATAATTTCCTTCCCCGGCAATGGCACCAAAATGTTGGTCACTTTAATTGCTTATTGAATTAAACAACAAAGTGCGACATTAATTGTCAACCCAGGGAAGTCTTGTTATTTCAAAGGCAACTGCGTACTATATGCACTCGATTTTAAAAGCAACAAAAGTTGTAGTACAAACAAATCACACCTTACTTTAACAAACTGAAGCTCCACTCTGCATTACAACAATTACACTCTATTGCAGATAAATATCAAAGAATGATTAATTTCATTCAAAGGGTCATATAATGGAAAATAATCAACCTGCAAAGGAAAACAATGGCTATGCTGTAACAGAGAGTCAGGACCCTATCCCTAGCGTGGGAATCTCCACCACCTGCCTCTGATTAACTAGCTTTCCAATTCACTTTGTAACTTAATCACTGGCGAAACACTCATGAATTAACTTTGACTAATACAATAATCAATTTAGAAAGAAACAGAGTTTCAGCAAAAGTATTATAAACAATATTAAGCAAATAGTACTTGTTAACAAGACATGAATAAAAGACACACTTGACACATTGCAGAAATATAATGGGTGAATCTTGTGATGAAGGGGGCCCTGTCCTTCTCACGAGATTCCCCAGGAGACAAGAACTAGAAAAAGATGTTCAGAACAAAATTTTATTCATCCATCAATATGTCATATTACAAAAAGAATTCTAGTCCCGTTCCTTCAGCTGAGTCTCTTTTCCGCAGTCTATCCCCCTCTAATGTAGATGTATCCTCTTTATAAAGAGGACACATCTATTACAAAAGATTTACATTATTTTAACCCATTATACAAAAATAGGGAAATCAATTTCCCGTCAACAAAATGTTGTTACAGTAATACTGTCTTTAGATTATAGGCGTTTGATCCAGTGTAACAGCTTCCTCAGTGATCAGTCTGGTTCCTTTGTTGCTGTCAAATTTAGAATGCAAATCTCAACTGTTTTAGCTTCAAGATTCGCATGTCGTTTCTACTGTTTCAGAAACTACAAAAATAGTCTCGCAAACTCTAGGCTGTTTCAGCAACGCGGATGCAAATCATTCTTTAACTGTTCAACACTTAACAATTTTAAAGATTAACTATGAAGATATCATGATTATATGCTAAATAATTAAACGTATTGTGATGAGAAGAATCTTTACATACCTTTGGGATAATTGGGTTAAAACACTAACAAGGAATTTTAAATGTAAGTTGAAAAGGATGATATCATGGCAAAATGTATGGTAAAAAAGGGACAAAATGAGGTCCTAACATTCTTATTGTCACATCTATCGCAATTACAATGAAATCAATGCATCCAATGCAATCAATCAAATAGGATTAGGAATCAACATCTACACTAAAATAAATGCATCTACTTCAGTGAAAAACCAAAATATTCATGGCTTCTAAATGCAAATTCTTTTACCTTTTGTAAAAGTCTTACTTACTCTTCCTATATGGTTAACAATGTTCAATATTATATAATACTATATAATATTTTTATTTGTATATCAATGCATCTAGTGCAAGCAATCAAATAGAATTAGAAATCAACATCAACATTGAAACTAATGTGTCTAGTGCAAGAAATCAAATAGGTTTATAAATAAACATCTACACTGAAATATTTGCATCTAGTGCAAGCAATCAAATAGGATTAGAAATCAATATCTAAACTAACATTAATGCATATAGTTCAAGAAATAAAATAAGATTAAAAAAAAACTACATTGAAATCAATGCATCCAGTGCAATCAATCAAATAATATTAGGAATGAATATCTACACTAAAATCAATACATTTGTCTCTCCTTATTTGTCTCTCAATCTCTCTTTCTTCCCCTTACCTCTCTCTTCCCTCCTATCCTCTCTCCATCTACCTCTCTCTCCATCTCTCCCTTGTCACTCCCTCTCTCTCTTCACGTCTATCTCTCTTTTATTTTTTCTTACCTCCCCCCTCTCTCTCGTTCTCTCTCTCCCCTCCCTTCTCTCTTCTTCCCTCTCTCTCCCCCCTCCATCCATATGATTGAAAATTGTCACTCTATGTAATCAATGATGTATGTAAGGTCTAATATAAAAATACTTGTAATAGATATGATTATTATTATTATAACATATCAGAATAAAAATAATCAATATTATTGATTATTATAAGATTAATAATATATAAGGGAATAACATGTTAAAGAAACAACAATATGTTAACTTAACATTATAGATAGACCAAGTTCTTCTAATAAAATTGGTAGCTCTGTGCCTTACATTTCACATTTATATATGTTTTAATTTGAATATTAATTAAAACATATGAAGCCAAAATTTAATTTTGTGTGTGTGTTTCTTTTTTCTATATATATTTTTCTTCGCACTAAAAGAATGTTGAAAAACATACATACTTACCTACATTACACCTGCATATATCCCCTATACTAGGTTGTAGAGCACTTACCGGAAGAAGAATATGATATCACCATTCTAAACAAACAAGGAAAAGATAATGTTGTGGCCAATTTTATCTCTAGATTCACATCTAATTAAAGTGACCCTCCCATAGAAGATTATTTTCTTAATGAGCACCCGATTTCTACTAACTCTCCATGGTTTGTAGATATCACTAACTACTTGGCTACAAGTGGACTCTCACACCATATTTCACCAAAGGAACATCAAAATATTGGGAGATAAAGCAGATGGTTCTCATGGATTGATGGATGTGCTTATTACATAGGCCCCAACCTCATCATTTGGAGATGTGGAATAAAAGATGAAATCTATGAGATCCTCAAAGATTTCCATGATGGACAATGTTGGGGCCATGTTTTTGATAAAATAATAGGGCACAATGTACTTCATAAAGGTTACTATTGGCCCACCATATTCAAAGATTACAAGGAATATGTAAAGCGGTGAGACAACTACCAATGCATGGGAAGATCTGTGCAATCTAATGAGATGTTTCTACAACTACAACTATTATTGAATCCCTTTAATGGATGGGACATTGAATTCATTCATCCAATCATGCCTCCTTCTTACCACAACACCTACATCCTAGTATGCACAGATAAAGTCATGAAATGGATGGAGGCCAAAGAACTTCTAGCTGCAAATATATAAGAAATGGCATAATTGATTCATGAGAAAAACTTCACCAAATTTGGGGTATCGTGGGAGATAGTCATAAATGGATGAACCCAGTTCACACTGAATTTCAATGAAAATTTAATGGAGAAATACAATATCCAGCATAAACTTACCAGACCATATCATCCACATTCCAATGGACTAGTGGAAGGAAAAATTAATTCTTTATTCAATTGGAAGATATGTATGAGTAGCCTACATATGTTGACACACCACCACAAAACTATAAACATATCAAATTGAAAACACACACTTAAATCAACTACAATTAACTAGAACTAGAAGCATTAAACTAAGCATAAAATAAAAGTAATTGTAACTAAACAAAGCTAACAAAAAAGGAGAAACGCATCCATTACATAGGGGTCCCACCTAGCTTGGTAAAGCACTGCTAAAGAGTCTGCATAAATCAAGTTAACTCATCACACATGCATTGGAAAAGAGCAAGGTGTTGTTTGATATTAATCAAAGGAGAAAAAAAAATTCTTTTACATTTGATTCATAAACATATGCTTAACACTTAACATATCCTCTTCATTCTTCTAGCTCCAACTTCTCCCAAATGACTAATATACTTTCATATTTGTATATATATCTCATCCTTCATTAAAGGAAAATGGTTACCACAAGATAGAACCAATCCCTAAATAAGTAGATTTACAACCAACTTATCTTAGATGTAGGATAAAGGAGATAATGTGAATTTGTTAGGAAGATTATGTTGAGATCATATGTAGATCATGTGGAGATCATAAGAGGGTAAAATGGCATCAAACCCCCTAAATTCCATGTGCCCAAAATTGTACAAAAGACTTGTTGGTCAAACGAGGAAGTGAAAATTCTAGGAAACAAATTTAATAAATCCCTTTTGAAACCTCATCCAAACATCCCCTATTTTCTGCTTTTTGAGAATTTCGCTCACCTATCACCTAAAAACCCATATTCTACACAAAATCCATGTTTTATATTTTCTTGATTCATATTCATCAAATTTAAAGTGACTTTTATAAACTACCTCTCCAATTGTTTGCTACAAAAACATTCCATAGCTACAGTATGAACCTTCTGTAGCTATAACAAACTTTTTAGAAGCAAGTTAGAAAAGGTGAAAAACCATTCTAGGTAACCATAAAATCATGGAAATCAACCATATTAATGCTCATATGTCTTATGAAGTTTGTATGAGATGAGAATGGACAAATATATGGTAATGAAGGTAATAATGAATGAGGAATAAATAAAAATTTATAAAATATTAGGTAAAATGACCTTCGAAATCATGTCAAAACAAGGGCCCAATATCTCCCTCGCACCAGAGATTTTGTATGTCCTCATGCAAACTAGAGAGGTAACTGCTAGACTAAGGATTATATTGAGAAGGGGGGTGAATCTGTGTAATGAAAAATTCTCATCAATTTGAAAAATTTAGTAATCAATCAAAATTGCAAACATAATCATGCATCATTAAAGAACATCGTCACACCATCATAAGAGAACACCAAATGTACGTGGAAACCATTACATAAGAAAAGCACAAATTATGTTTATCTTCTTTAGTTTTGATTACATATATTAGTGGGAACCAAGCTATTAGAGGCACCAACCCCAAAAAATATATTTGTAGGCACCAACCTGCTGGAGGAACCAACCCCCAAATTGTGTAAGCACCCACTTGTAGTACATTACAACTTGATTGAGGCACTAACCTCAACGATATGAAAGCATCAACTTGCAGTATGTTTCAACTTAACTGAGGCACCAATCTTGATGGAGGCACCCACCTCCTTCAAATTGTTGCGGAGCACTTTTCACAATATTTCAAACTAGATCCTCGAGCTCAAATCATAATCAAAGCAACCTATCTTTTATGCAACTTCATCGTCACAAAAACTTGTTCATAATTTCATACTGATAATAAACATAACCCTCTGTTTTCAAAATCCATTTATAGCTCCCCTTTTTAAATTACAAAATAATTACAACCATAACCACTGTTTTCAAAGTCCATTTATAGCTCCCCTCATTCAAATTACAAAATAATTACAACCATAACCCCTTTTTCAAAATTCAATTTGCCTTCAAATTAACCCACAAAAACATTATAAAGAATAACTATTCTACAAATTGCACATTTTTGGTTTGTTAGATAATGCACCTTTTTGATGGCCATTCTACAAAATGCACGCCTCCAATCTACTTAACTATTCAAAAAATGCACTGTAATGGGGAAAAATAAGAAATGCAACCTACTTGACTGAACTTGAACCCTTAACCTCCCAGGGTGTCACAACACCCTTCACCAACTATGCTACTGAAATCCTTGTTCAATTGCCTCAACGAATATTCATATTATTGCATACATTGGAGATCCCATGTCATGCACCAACCATTCTTAGTGCGCCAGCTAGATCATTACTCATATTCTAGTTAAGAGGAGGCAGGCCATACATCTTGTTGGGAAAAATACTAAGATGGGGGGGGGGGGGGTTAATCAATATTTTTAACTTAATTAAACTTTTTAATTCTTATTCTGAATTATGTATGCTACTCTTAGTTATGCAACCCACGTATGTATGCTTTTTAAGTGAATGCAAACAACGTATACCTAGTTTACTTATTTTGTGATTAATTCCCTTAGTGAATTAACTTAGCGATGGAATTATTCATTCATTTACTATACAGAATGCATTAAGGAATAGATAAATCATAGCACATAAGCAGTCACACATAGAACACTGAGATTTTTAGGTGGAAACCTAATGTGGGAGAAAACCATCAGCGTTACTGTCTCTTTCTTCTTTCTTATTATATAAAGAAAATATTCATTACATTTTTGTACTGAGGCAGACACTTACTAATATGAAGGAAACCACCTGCAAGAGGTGTTGGGATGGGGTCCCTTGGGTTAGTTTTGGGCTTAAGATAGCCCAAGTTTTGATACAGTTTTGAAAATGTAAATTCTCCATGATTTGTGGATGCAGAGCATGTAGATGAATATGAGTCAAAGGGGTTTAGCCCCTTGTTTTATGTAAAGTTTGAGTTGGTTTTGAGATCCACCCATGGCCCATGGACCATGGCATTGTATGAAAAAGGCTGTAAATAGGTGTGTCTTAGAGAGTCTAATGCAATTAAGAAGTAGTATGATGGTGTAATAGAGAGAAGAAGTGGGTAAGAAGGAATAAGAAATGCTCTATAGCTGAGTGCACAGAGGCCTCGGTAGAGTCCATAGATGAGTGTGTAGACCCCTACAACTATGTGCGCAGGGTTGTTTTGAGTATGCAATCCTGAAATGAAGATCAATAAAAACAATTTATGAAGAATTCTTACGTATTTCTGTTTATTTTTGTTAATACTATGTGCTGTCGATGAATGATGTGTTTTATGAAATATTGACTGAATGTTGCACGATCCTCTTTAATAAGTGTTAATGATGTACACAATGCATGTTTAAGGAGTTTCGTGAAGACTCTGATGAATTATTTGATGTTTACTAATAACTTAAACAAATTTTTATGAAAATTAACTTAGAACGAATTTTTGATGTGCGTAAATAGGTGAATAAACTGTTAAAAGTCCATAAAGGCCGATCGTAAACCTTCGTGAAGGTCTGAAGGCCATTCTGACAGAGTTGCTAGAGTGTGCCCTAGGAGTGTATTTATCTGTGCAAAGGTAGATCTGAGGTGCTAAAATACATCACACTAGTCTTTGGATGCAGAAACTTGGTTCTTTCATCCCCCCATACTGCTTTGGGTGAGATTGTAGCCTGCGTTATGCAGGTTGTTTCCGAAAGGTCTAGTAGTGTAAGGTTTTGTTGGTTGGTGCAACTAACTCCGAACTTGGGTCAAGACCCCCTAAGCCAACAAATGGTTTTGTTGCCAGGACCGAGATCTGCTTAAGGACATGTGTGATGGTGCATCATTGGAATCCGACCAAGAAGGAAATTGAAAAGTGGTTGGATAGGAAGATTCACGAATTTGCGGAACAAGAGAACAATAATATGCACCTGTTGAATGAAGAATAGTTAAATAGGTATTTGTATACAAATATACATGATATTTTCTTTTGCACCTATTATCACTCCAGGAAACTCTCCTAGGTTGTAGATTGGAGATGCCTGGTAACATATAATCTTCAATATTGTTCTCTGAACTATTGGAAAGAATAATGGTTTGGATCAAGTCAGATAATCATTTCAGCTCTATTCTCACTCAAGACATGCATGAACACCCTCAACAATACAAGGCTTTAGACTACTAATGGTCAATGCAACACTAGGAGGAAGATTTGATCTTGTTTTACAGGAAAGGCATTGATTTGTGACCCTTGAAACCACACAGGGAGGATTTCATCCCCAGAAGGAGACAATGTTAGCTTTGTTGGCGTTTGGCCCAAAAATGGATCCAACACACTTCCAAAGTCTCCAAAGTTTGCTTAAAATCATGCAAATCGATCCAAATATGCTCCAAAGCACACCATAAGTCTTCAAAAGTGCTTAAGATCATCCAAAGATTGAAACAAGCAAGGGAGGAGAGCCCTTGGAAGGGAAAAAATGCATTATCGGAGGAAAAAAATGCATTAAAACAGTAAAAAAACCATTATCGCAGGCTTAGAACTGAGAAGGCACAACATCCGTTAGATCTGGTCGATCAATAGCCCAGATCTAAGTGGTGGATCGCATCAACGAATCTGATCAGCACAGGCGAGTAGTGGCCATCAGCGCAAGACATCGTTGATGATTGGATCGGCAGGTTGCATCGGCAGAAATCGGTGCGGGCCCAAGGGAACTTGCGATGGCGATCACCGATCGCTATCGGGGATTACTACGAGTGCTAACCATAGGCCTTTAGCTTGGGAGCTATGTGATTGCAATTGGATCACATCGCTATATTGCATCAGCACTATACCATGGGCGGGGCCTATGCACAAACATATGTACGACCCGATGACCGGACTGGACGGTTATATACACCATATTGCATAGATTTTCAGGTCCGAAGAAAGCCACTTTTCAACATTTTTGTAGTTTTTCGTTATTTTAACGAAATACAAAGGGAACGGGGGACAACGCCAATGTGATAAAACTCAGAACCGAAAGGGTTTCAGAATAAAAAGATATATAATTTTAGGTCCGCTAAAGCCCATATTTGAATGTTTTTGTGTATTTTCGTCGTTTCAACAAAATAGAAAGGAAGTATTGGGGCCTTGTAATAGTGATGAATCCCGGACCTAATGGGTTTCCAGAATAAAAATATATATATTTTCAAGTCTACCACGACTGTTTTTTCATGATTTTTAGTGTTTTTCGCCTTATTGCAAAATACAAAGGGAAGCTAGGAACATGCCATCAACAACTTGCGATAGCGACTCAAAGGGTAGATCCGATGGGAGAATAGGCCATATCTAAGGACTTTTAAAGTCCAAAATGAATAGTTATGGGAGGGATTTATCAGTGTTGCAGCGTTTTTGCTATTTATAATAGAAACAGTCACTGTTTGCAGTTTAAAGGGAAAAACAAAGGCCCAAAGACCCATTCCACCATATAACAGAGCCCAGGAGACAATTCGCTGTTGGCATTTTGGCACAGGAGTGGTGCTATGGTACAGGTGTTGTCCTTGATGGCAACTCTCTTTGGTGACAGATCTCAGTTCAGGCGCTCAGAATGAAGGAAATCTTGTATACGCAGGTTCACCTTGCCAAACACGCGTATACACGCGGGTTATACGTTCAGAAGTCGCGTATGCGTATACACGCACTTTTATGCACAGAAAAGTGCGTACATGGTGGGAAACTTATTTTTGGTCCATGGTTGTTAGTCCTTGGAATTTGAACCTATGGTTTTGGACCACGATATCTCGTCAGAAGTGTTGACCCCAGGTTTTGGGCCCTTGGTATTGGTTTATTATGGTTTTGGACCGTGGTATTGTGGAAGGCATAAAACTATAAAAGAGGAAGGAGATCATGTGACAAGGGTGCATCTAAATTATTATTGAATATCTGATAATGTATGAGATCTGGAATACTGGTGATTGGGTTATGGTGCAGATCTAGATCTGAATGAAGGAGGAACCTGAGCCCAAGAAGGATAAGGACTATTGATGGATCAAAATCTCAAGACTTGAACATTGGTATCTCTGTATGATTTTGATCTATTATATGTGGCGCACTCTTGATCTATAAATCTGGGTTAACTGATGTCTGAATGCTTAAAAGAATAAATTATCCTTTATAGATCTGTACGAAGGTTCAATGAATTGCAGGTGCATATACAAGCTTTTTTTGCGAATGAAAGAAGCGTATAAGCAGGTTGGTTGTGGTACAGAGGCGTATACTCGCAGGTTGCTGAACAGTGAAGTAGCGTATATATCTTGATTTATGTTCTAGCTGCTTCTGTTTTATTACTGCAGTGTTCTGGGTTCAGAATTGGTGTTTGATTACAGTTACTGTGTTCTGGGTACAACAATCAGAGAAGTGTTTATTTGGTTCAGCTTTTGATTGGTGAAAAGGAGTTTGGGTTATGAAGAAATTCCTAATGTTTGATTGATGTTACTTGTGGATCCAGTCTGAAAATTAATGAAATGAGGTCCCTGAAAGCAAAGAGAAGGTTGCAGCCTTCTGCAGGTAGGAGCCTGCGTACTAGTATCTCAAGCTAGTACAAGAACTTAGGGGGTTGGAGCTCCCTTCCAGGAAAGCTGGAGAATGAGAGAGAGTTGTAGCTCTTTGCAAGTTGCAGCCTACGTACTGGTAAAGACTGCACCAGTATAAAACATTGTAAAGAGAAGTTTCTAATTAAAAATAAGATAGAGACGAATTGCAGCAGGGGGTTTTCACCCACATTGGGTTTTCTCCTTATATCTTGTGTTCTTGTGTGTGACTGTCTTCTGCTCTGTTTCTGGTACTGTTTATTTGTTTCTGATACACAGATTAATAACTGACATCTGAAAGATAAATCAAATTATAAGTCTACTTTGTATACGCGGGTTTCTTTATCTGTAGTTGCGTATATACGCGGTTTTTATTAACAGAAGTAGTGTATATCATCTGGAATTGAAAAAGGAAATATTTAACTTGATAATACTGATTCACCCCCCTTCTCAGTATTATTTCCAGCAATTGGTATCAGAGCAGGTCCTTCTGAAGAAGCTTGATCGCTTGAAGGAAGATCTTTCATCATGAGCAACTACGAGAGGGAAGCATCAATCAGGCCACCGGTTTTTGATGGGACAAACTTCGTATATTGGAAGGTAACAGTTACTGCCTATCTTCAATCTTTGGGTACAAAAGTCTGGGATATCATAGATATAGGATATACTTTTCTAGCAGCAACTCCTACAGATCTGGCTGAGAAGAAGAAATATGAAACAAATGCAAAGGCGGTCAATACTCTATTGGGATGTCTATCTCAATCAGAATTCGTGAAAGTTATGCAGTTAAAATCAGCAAAAGAAATATGGGACAAGATTGTCCTAATATATGAAGGAGATGATCAGGTAAAATGAGCAAAACTTCAAACCCTCAGGATTCAGTATGAAAATCTCAAGATGTATAATGATGAAAGTGTGGCTAGCTATTTTCTTCGTGTAGATGAGATTGTTAATTGTATGAAACATTTGGGTGAAGAAATAAAAGAGGCTGTTGTGGTTGAAAAAGTTGTAAGATCTTTGTCCCCTAGGTTTGAATCTAAAGTTTCTGCAATAGAAGAAAAAGAGAATCTACAAAGCCTTAAAATGTCACAGCTGCACGGAATTCTAACTGCTTATGAAATGAGGAAAGGAGGACCATCAGACAGGAGAGAAGCTGCCTTCAAGGCTTCAGGCAAAAGCGAGTACTATGAGTCAGGACACGTGTCAGAAGAAGAAGAAGAATCAAATTTTGTCAGAAATCTTCAACGGGGTACTGGACGGTTCCGAGGTAAGTTACCTTTCAAATGCTTTGCTTGTGGAAGAGTCGGTCACTATGCTGCCAAATGTCCTCACAAGGATAATATTGACAAAGGGAAGGAACCTGTTAGATGGAACAAGAAACATAATGCAAATAAGAAAAGCTATTACACTCATGAAGATAGTGATGGACTTTCAAATAGTGACGAAGATGAACGAGGTAATAATTATAAAATTTTAATGGCTTTTGAAGATGATGACTACATGGATGCTATAGATGTAGAAGGTTATTATAAAGAGATATCTAATCTCAAAATTTTCTTAGAAGAGAAAAATGCGATTATTGATTCTCTGCAATGTCAACTGGCTGAAAGGGAAAAACATCTTGAAAAATTGGAATGTGAAATTGTTGGTCTTAGAAAGGAGATTGAGAAAACAAAAGCTATTAATCTTAAATTTGTTAAAGGATCTGAGACTCTGGATGAGATTATCAATGTGCAGCGTTCTCCACTAATCAAGACAAGTCTGGGATATAATGAAGAAACTTCTCAAGAATCCACCTCCAAAAGTTATCTTGATGCAGCAAGGAGGAGCGAGCAAAGGCCTAATAGAAATCATCAGGTATATCAGGGACAATTTACCTCAAGAACAAACAAAGACTATCAAGAAAATCGGGGGCAAGCTACCTTAAGGACAAATAGAAGCTACAAAAGACCTCAGGTAAAATCTTCCCAATTTGCCTCAAGAATGGATGTCAGTAGAAACTACAATTGGTTGGATGATAGATTTGGTAATCACAGGAGTTTCTTCAATGGCCAATGATTCTCTTGCCATAACTTTGGTCACAAAGCAGCCCAATGTGTTTCCTATAAGACAATCATGACTAGAGAAGCTCAAAAACAAAGGAATATGACTGGGATCACGAAAAGGACTTATAACAACTTTTCAGCCCTTGAAAATGAAGTTGAATGTTATATTTGTAATAACTTTAGTCATGAAGATTCAGAATGCAGGAGCAGGTTTTGGAAGAAAACTCAGAAGGAACAAACCTCAAGTGCCAGAACATGGAGAATGAAGGAACCACAACCAGAAAGATGTGGGATAGCCTTTTATGCAGAAGGACAAGAAAATCTATGGTATATCAACAGCGGATGTTCGAAGCATATGACAGGTGATAAAGAAAAACTTGAATCATATACTGCATTAGAAAAGGGAAAGAAGGTTTCTTTTGGAAACGATACCCCTACAGCCATAAAAGGAAAAGGCACTGCTCAGTTGAAAGAAAAGGTCAAGGCTGGAAATATTTTGTATGTTGATGGCTTGAAGCATAATCTACTAAGTGTTAGTCAGATGTGCGATCAAGGAACCGAAGTAATATTTCGATCAAATGGATGTAGTGTTCGTGATCTCGATACAGGAGAAACAGTGATCAAAGGCAAAAGAACTCCAAATAATCTATACATATTTGAAGAAGGACAACAACAATGCTATTTAAGCAAGGATGATGAACACTGGTTATGGCACCGGAGGTTGGGGCATCTAAGCTTTTCACAAATAAGGAAAGCATGCAAATACCAGGCAGTTCGTGGTCTTCCAGATATCAAAATTCCAGACAACACCATATGCAAATCATGTCAGTTTGGTAAGCAAACCAGAACTAACTTTCCTGAGAAGGAAGGATCAGCTAGCAGGCCTCTTCAGCTAGTCCATACAGATGTATGTGGTCCATTTAGGACAAGGTCACCTCGAGGAGAAGAATACCTTATATTATTCATTGACGACTTGTCCAGGTTTGTTTGGTTAGGACTTATGAAGCACAAAGACGAAGCATTCAAAAAATTCAAATCCTTCAAAGCCTTGGCTGAAAATGAATCAGATTACAAAATTAAGTGCCTCAGGTCCGACAGAGGTGGGGAATTTACCTCAAATGAATTTTTTGATTTCTGTGAAGAACATGGAATAAGAAGGGAATTCTCTACAGCTAGGACTCCCTAGCAAAATGGAGTGGTGGAAAGGATGAACAGAACAGTCCAACAAATGGCTCGTGCTATGCTTGATGAGTCTGGAACTCCCTCAACCTTCTGGGGTGAAGCTGCATATGCTGCGGTTGTTATTCTCAACAAGACAAATGTCTGAGTGAATAGAACTCAAACTCCTCATGAGCTCTGGTATGGTGAGACTCCTTCGGTAAAGCCTTTCAAAGTTTTTGGGAGCAAATGCTATATTAAGAATACTGATGAGCAGCTTGGCAAACTTGAACCTAGAGCAGATGAAGGCATTATCCTTGGTTATTCTCCCTACAACAAAGCATATAAGTGTTACAATAAAATACTTGGAATAATTGTTGACAGCATTGATGTAGTGGTTGATGAAAAAGGATACATCCCTAGGGAAGTGAATCATGAAAATATCAATGAGGATGAAGACTACTCTCCAAATCAGACAGATGATGAAGAAGAACCCCATGAGGCACCAAAGGAACATATAAGGATAGATGAGAAGACTCCATCTAGGTATGTTCAGAAGAATCATCTAGAATCTCAAATTTTGGGGTAGAAAGAAGCAGGTATACAAACAAGAAGAACAATAGTAGAAGCTTCAAGCTATTTGGCATTGCTCTCTTCCACTGAACCGCAAAATGTAAAAGAAGCATGCAAAGATGAGTGTTGGGTTAAGGCAATGGATGAAGAGCTTGAGCAGATAAAAAAGAATAACACTTGGGAGTTGGTTCCTAGACCAAAAGATAAAAATGTCATAGGAACAAAATGGATCTTCAAAAATAAGTTGAATGAAAATGGGGAAATGATTAAAAACAAGGCCAGACTTGTTTGTAAAGGGTATGCTCAACAGGAAGGAATATACTTTGAAGAAACTTTTGCTCCCGTTGCTAGACTTGAGGCCATCAGAATGTTCCTTGCTCTCTCCAGCTTCCAGAAGTTCAAAGTATTTCAAATGGACATAAAATCAACCTTTCTGATTGGAGACTTAGAAGAAGAAGTGTACATAGAGCAACCAGATGGCTTTATCCTTGGGAATGATCCAAATCTTGTATGCAGACTTAAAAAGGCTCTCTATGGCCTTAAACAAGCTCCAAGGGTTTGGTACTACCGCTTGGACAAATACCTTCATCAACAAGGTTTTTCAAAAGTATCAGCAGATAGCAATCTTTATATAAAAATTGAAAATGACAAATTGCTAATACTTGTTGTGTATGTAGATGATATTATCTTTGGCAGCAACGAAGAAGGTATGAGTCAAAGCTTTGCCTCGGTGATGTAGAAAGAATTCGAAATGTCTTTGCTCGGAGAACTAACATACTTTCTTGGATTGCAAATCCGACAAAATGAAGGCGGTATCTTCTTGTCTCAAACCAAGTACCTCAAGCAGATTCTGAAGAAGTATGGCATGGAAGATTCAAAACCAGTATGTACCCCCATGGTTACAGGATGAAACCTCAGTGCAAATGATGAATCGGTAGCAGTGCATCAACCAACCTATAGATCCATGATTGGAAGTCTACTTTATTTGACAGGTACCCGACCAGACATCATGCATGCAGTGGGAATAGTTGGATGATTTCAGGCAAATCCAAAGGAAACTCATCTTCAGGCAGTCAAGAGAATCTTCAAGTACCTTCAAGGAACTTAAAACTATGGCTTATGGTACCCTAGAGATACAGATCTCGCACTTCATGCTTACACAGATGCAGATTAGGTCGGAAGCGTGGATGACAGGAAGAGCACAAGTGGTGGTGCATTCTTTATGGGTTCCAGATTAGTATCTTGGTTCACCAAGAAACAGAGTTCAATTGCTTTATCTACAACTGAAGTGGAATATGTGGCTGCTGCATCTTGTTGCACTCAACTTCTTTGGATGATGCAAACCTTGCAGGATTTTCAAATCACTTGTACTCCACCTGTCTCTATCTTATGTGATAATACAAGTGCAATAAGCATTTCAAAGAATCCTGTCATTCATTCAAAGACCAAGCACATACCTATCAAATATCACTTTCTTCGGGAACAAGTGCTTGAGAAAAAAGTCAAGTTGGAGTATGTTCCTTCCAAGGAACAAATTGCTGATATCCTTACCAAACCACTGCCCAGGGAAATTTTTGAATATCTCAGATAGAAGCTGGGAGTAGTTGATGCTTCATCCTACTGTTGAAGCTTGTCCGTTTCAAAGAAAAGTTGGTGTACGTGAGTTGGATGAGGGGAATCTGCGTAAATACGTAGATTTATGCAGGTGCAGTCGCGTATATGGTATTTTGAATAAAATTAGCAAGAACAAACTTTGGTTGAAGAGAGTCTGATATGGGTCTGTCAGAGACCATCAGGCACAAGTTCAGGGGGAGCAGATAATCTTCTAACAATGCATTGTTGGCATTACCTTAAAAGCTCTTGGTTCTAGTACTGAAGCTGTTTTTGTTTCAGGTGGATCAGCTGCAGAAAAGAGAACAACAGAAGAACATGGTTGCTGATATATACAGTGATTGTCAGATGTTGCTGATAGTAGTTATTGGTGATTTGCATAGTCTTGATATTTCGTTTCTATGTCATGTATATCTTTTTATCAAGGTCATGTAACGACCTATTTTGGTTTCCCCACTATGCTTGGGATGATTGATGCAATGAGATTGGTTGTCATATGTAAATTTCTGATGTATCCCCACTTGGTTGGGTGATGGATGTATGTATTGAGTCTTTTGGTGATAGGAAGGTCTTTCATAATGTATATGTCTTGGTTCTTCTTGAAGAAAATCCTTTTCAAATCTTGCCTATAGTCAGGGGGAGCATGTTTAGCACAACAGAGCAGAGATATATACATGTACTCAGGGGGAGCACAACCCTTTGCCCTTGATGACAAAGGGGGAGAATGAATTTGAGGATCTTGGGGTTGCCATCAAGTCGAAAGGGGGAGATTGTTGGCATTTTGGCACAGGAGTGGTGCTATGGTACAGGTGTTGTCCTTGATGGCAACTCTCTTTGGTGACAGATCTCAGTTCAAGCACTCAGAATGAAGGAAATCTTGTATACGCAGGTTCACCTTGCCAAACATGCGTATACATGCGGGTTATATGTTCAGAAGTCGCGTATGCGTATACACGCACTTTTATGCACAGAAAAGTGCGTACATGGTGGGAAACTTATTTTTGGTCCATGGTTGTTAGTCCTTGGAATTTGAACCTATGGTTTTGGACCATGGTATCTCGTCAGAAGTGTTGACCCCAGGTTTTGGGCCCTTGGTATTGGTTTATTATGGTTTTGGACCGTGGTATTGTGGAAGGCCTAAAACTATAAAAGAGGAAGGAGATCATGTGACAAGGGTGCATCTGAATTATTATTGAATATCTGATAATGTATGAGATCTGGAATACTGGTGATTGGGTTATGGTGCAGATCTAGATCTGAATGAAGGAGGAACCTGAGCACAAGAAGGATAAGGACTATTGATGGATCAAAATCTCAAGGCTTGAACATTGGTATCTCTGTATGTTTTTGATCTGTTATATGTGGCACACTCTTGATCTATAAATCTAGGTTAACTAATGTCTGAATGCTTAAAAGAATAAATTATCCTTTATAGATCTGTACGCAGGTTCAATGAATTGCAGGTGCGTATACACGCTTTTTCTGTGAATGAAAGAAGCGTATACGTAGGTTGGTTGTGGTACAGAGGCGTATACTCGCAGGTTGCTGAACAATGAATTAGCGTATATATCTTGATTTATGTTCTAGCTGCTTCTGTTTTATTACTGCAGTGTTCTGGGTTCAGAATTGGTGTTTGATTACAATTACTGTGTTCTGGGTACAACGATCAGAGAAGTGTTTATTTGGTTCAGCTTTTGATTGGTGAAAAGGAGTCTGGGTTATGAAGAAATTCCTGATGTTTGATTGATGTTACTTGTGGATCCAATCTGAAAATTAATGAAACGAGGTCCCTGAAAGCAAAGAGAAGGTTGCAGCCTTCTGCAGGTAGGAGCCTGCGTACTAGTATCTCAAGCTAGTACAAGAACTTAGGGGGTTGGAGCTCCCTTCCAGGAAAGCTGGAGAATGAGAGAGAGTTGTAGCTCTCTGCAGGTTGCAGCCTGCGTACTGGTAAAGACTGCACCAGTACAAAACATTGTAAAGAGAAGTTTCTAATTAAAAAGAAGATAGAGACGAATTGCAGCAGGGGGTTTTCACCCACATTGGGTTTCCTCCTTATATCTTGTGTTCTTGTGTGTGACTGTCTTCTGCTCTATTTCTGGTACTGTTTATTTGCTTATGATACACAGATTAATAACTGACATCTGAAAGATAAATCAAATTATAAGTCTGCTTTGTATATGCGGGTTTCTTTATCTGTAGTTGCGTATATACGCGGTTTTTATTAACAGAAGTAGCGTATATCATCTGGAATTGAAAAAGGAAATATTTGACTTGATAATACTGATTCAACCCCCCTCTCAGTATTATTTCCAACATTTGCTGGGAAATAGAGGCCAAAAAAAAAAAAGAGAAGGGCCACAATATGTTGCAGCCCGAAACAGATACATCATGGTGCATCAATAGGCTAGCGCAGCTCATCAAACAAACATCATGGAGCATCTCTGGCACGAGAGAGCTCCTAGGCAGCACAAAAAACTACTCAAAATATCTGAAGGTGGTTATTCCTTTTTCAGAAGGAGAAAACCTCTGAGCCATGCTTGCCTATTCAAGGGATCAAATGGTTAAGGGACAAAGAGGACAGATTAAGACTCCAAGCCTTTGAGAGCTCAGAAGCATTGTAAAAGGCCTATAAAAAGCTGGAAACTAGATGCAACACAGGGTCAACTTTTGGAGATTATTACTACTCTGTTCCTTCAAGCTTCTCATCTTCATTCTACCAATATAAGCTTCTTTTATTGTTACATGTTCAATTCCATTTTCTTTGCTATTCCATGCTTGCACATGAATAGGTTATTCATGTTTTCTGCTGTGTCTATGCCAGATAACTGTAATCTTATCTCTGCATTGATAAAATAGATTTGCAAGTTTCATTTGCTTCCTGTAGTTGGCCATTCATAGATGTTTATGTATGCATTTTCTAGTACTGTCAGTATTCTCCATCTTTCCATTGAATCTATAAACTATTGAGCATTAGTAGTCTAAAGCCTTGTATTGTTGAGGGTGTTCATGCATGTCTTGAGTGAGAATAGAGCTGAAATGATTATCTGACTTGATCCAAACCATCATTCATTCCAATAGTTCAGAGAACAATATTGAAGATTATATGTTACCAGGCATCTCTGATCTGCAACCTAGGAGAGTTTCCTGCAGTGATAGCCTAATTGGCGCCACTGCCGGGGAGAGGAAACTGAAGCTCAGTTTCCCTAGGAAACGACATATATCCAACTTTGATGATAGACAAAGTCTGGACACTTTTTTGGTTGTAATAATCTATCTGGCGACTCTACTGGAAGCCAAAACTCTTGGCAACTCCACTTCATTGTTCTAGCTTAGTTTGTGAGGCATACTCAGAGAAATCCTCAGAAGCTACAAGCTGACCTAGTACCTGACCCTGAAAAAATCATCAAAGAGAGAAAGGTATTGCAGAAAGGAGCATCAGGTTCGGGTAAACCTGAATAATCTCTGTCACACGGAATGAGTCGTTAGTGCGGACACAACTGACCTGCCTAGAAGCCTAAGACTTTCTAGTGACAAACAAGACAAATAAGAGCAATCCTTCTCTAAATATGCTTTTACAATATGAGAAATCAAGTGTTTAGATCCTACCTGTAACCCAACGCTGTTGTAGTAGTGCAGCTTCGTTGATCCGGATGAGCTCGTCCTTCACTTCGAAACTTGCATTCACTAACAATCAAACGATTAAATAGCACCTGAATATCACATAAAATAAAACATATTTAACATATAGACCAAGGAGTATATGAAACAACTCATAAATAACAAATTGTTGAGAAGAATGGACTAATTTGTATTAAAAGGTAACAAAAGGAACCATTACAACCTGAGCCTTGGTGTTGTGCAAGTCCCTCCCAGGGTCCACAAGAGTTCTCCTTTACTCTGATCAGCTCACCCACTTCCAAATAGAACAAGCAAAGATGGTAATCTCTCCTCACAAGCTTCTACAAGGAAGTCCTAATTCCAGCAGCATCTACCCTTAGGAATGTTAAGCTTTCAACCTCCCCTCCCTTTGGCCCAATGCCTGTATTTATAGTGCTCTAGAGGAAGTTATTCAGGTCCACCATCAATGGGATAAGCCCCTCTTTGGATGGGATAGCTCCCTTCTTGATGGGATAAGTTCCTCTTTGGTAGGGATACATGAACCATCTGGAGGCGCTTCATACACGTCAAACAAGCTTCTAGAAGAATCTAGAAATGACCACAAGTAACTTTTTTAAGATGAAACTCTCGCCTTTTTACCTTTACAGGGGTACGCACCCACCCCTTTACATACAGAGCGTACAAATATGCAGGTATTGTGAACTTGGGTTGCGTACACGTAGGTAAGGCTAAGAGAAACTGCGTACTAGAGATAATTGACTTTAAATGACTTTTCTCTCTTTCTTGAAGTTTGACATGAAGAGCAGAGGCATGAGACTTGCCAAGGAGGATAGTATGACAGTGGATGGAGCCATACTAACTGCAAATAGTCATGGTGACATTTTTTAGTGTAACAGATTGCCCCCTAAAGTGCGAAGCCTGTAGTAGATTAGGGTTTTTTTATGATCTAGGAAGGGTGAAGTACTTTATCATTTCAAGGAGTATCTCGCGGAGAGCCCGGTCAGAACCTGCAAATATTCAACACAAAATACATATATAAGACGATATCATCGCTGAGGTAGGCATTCCCATACTCAGATTGAAAACTTTAACTAACAATCTAACTACTGCTCTGATACAAGAATGATTTTGCAGTACATCACAATCGTAGACTTTTGTAGACACAGTATGGACGCAGCCATCTGTTTATGGTTAGTCTACTATATAATGAATACAAAAATCCTCGCAGCCTGGATGGTGGAAACTAGATCCAAGGTCTTCATCTCTACTTCCTGAATTGGTACGATTCTATCCATGCGAATAAATGAGTTGATGTCGAACATGCTAGAAACCACTTGATTACCAGTTGATGATGTAAACTGTTAACAAGTGTGAGAGAGACCACCAGTAATGTCAATGGTTCTCAAAGTACCTAGTACAATCCATGAAATGTGAATGAATAGGTTGATGTCAAACACGTCACGGAATCCTTTGATCGAAAGTCAATGATGTAAACTGTCGTCAAAGGCGAGAAACCTGCCATTGATGCATGCAGACTTCAAGGTACTAACGATTTCTAAGTCATCTTTCTAGATAATGTGCTGATGTCGATAGAAAGCGACCCGTTGCAGGCAAGCCCACAACACGAAATCATTGTTCAAGTTGAAGAAATGTTGCTGTAAGGACTGACTCAGGGATGGTCAAATGGATGACAAGTATTTTGCATATGAATGGTTTATTTGCAGAGACCTCTTGAACACATAACGACACGACAGATGGCTTGGTGACGATCGACCCAAAGTTAATGCCCAGAAACGGTTGAAGACTTTCAAAGTGGTTTTATCAGCTTTAAGGCAAAGGATTTCCCAACCTAGGTGAATGAAACGTGTCGTGTTCAAGAGCGGTGATAAGTTTCTTCTGTAACAAAGGATAACAAATAGGTTCATTCTTCTCTCTTTTCCCCCACCATTTCTGGCAAGTACCTCTTTATTTTTTACAAGCTTGAGGAGGATAACATATGCTTGATTATAAGCTCATCCTTTGGATGATTCCAGCTTAGTTTAGATTCGGACCCTAAGAAGGAGTGGTCCATTTCTGTTTGTAATCGAACAGGTCCTTTACTGTGAAATTTTAACGAGTCCAGTATAGGAGAAACTCGGCGTTTTTCAATTTTAGAGAGTCTGAAAAAACTAAAGAAGACTCCAAGGTGAACTTTTTCGTAAATTTGTGTCTCCCAAGCCCGAAAAAGTATAAAATAATACCTGAGAGAACCGCTTGATCTTGCGACCAAGGAGTACTTTCATGATTAATGCCTTTGACCTGAAAAGTAAAAAGCGATCAGAGGCATGTCGTTTTATTTTCAGTATCGAATTTGAAACGACAAAAATCTGACAATCTTTTCTTGTTTTTACGGTCAGAAAAGGGCTGTAAGAGGACCGTCTTTTAATTCCATTTTAACGAGTGTAAAAGAAACGCTCGGAAATCTTTTCATGTTTTAGGAGTCAGAAAAGGGCTTAAAAGATGACTCTGATGTCTTGGTTCGTGAAAAATGATGATTTTACCCTAAAGTCCTTTTGTCCTGCACAAAAACAACACATTACTCATACCTGTTTAAGATGGGCAAAAATACATTGAAAAACATCCCTTCATGGTGAAGAATAAACAAACTTAGCATTCATTTATCCAAAAAACCTATAAAAAGACTTTTTACCTTGTCATTTTTACCATTTTGCTGTTGAGGGTGAGAAAAGGGCTTTTGGCAAGAAACTTCCCGTGGACTTTGCGGAGAATCCGACCGTCGGAATCGAGCGCCGTCTCTTTCAGGTATTTCACAACATCCTCCTCTTCAATTTCATCCGTTTAGAATTCCATTTTAAGTTCTAGTTTGATTTTTTGGAGGGTTTGGGGTTTTAGAGTCCGCTTTTCGGGGGACGCAGGTGCCCCATGGGCGACCTGCGTACCCCGACATTTTCTTATATGGGAAAATGGTTGGAGTACGCATCCCACCTTCAGAACAGCTGCGTACCCACACTCTATTTTCTGAACGTGGGGTGCGTACTCCGTGCAAAGCGGATTTTCAAAACCCAACCTCAAAATCTAACCGTTAAAAATTGATTTAATGAATTCTAATCAATGTTTTTTGGTGTGTAGATTGCCCACCATGCTAGATTGGCGTGAAAGAGAACACGAAGATGTCGATTTGGCCGCAATAGGTCATCAACCTTCCATTGATGCTTTAAAGGCATGCAGTCTCTACAAGTACTGGGCCATACTTGGCATGAGGGACCAGGTGCCATTCTTAGAGTGGCTGGTTGAAAGGTGGAACATTCAGGATCAATGTTTTTACATCGGAGAACACCAGCTCGAGATAGAGTCCTCCGACATATATTTTCTCACTAGCTTGCCTAACAGGGGCGAGCAACTCTCTCTATTCGGGACTAGGCCGGGTGGCCAATCCCTTGCTAGTCTCCGGCTAGAGTGGTGCAACAATCAAAACCAGGATAAGGGGATATAAATCAAATACATATCCTGACCTGAACTTATGGTAATTGCCTTTATAGTTACCAGACTTTGCGGTGCTGCCACTTTGCACATAGCCACTGGTTCCCAAATGCGGATGGCTATAGATTGCTTCCGAGGCACCATTTTCAACTAGTGCGATGCTGTGCTGGCCAATATGAAAGGCCAACTGACTAGGGCAAAGAACGGACAATTGAATACCTTTGGATATGAGCCTTTAGTTGTGAGCTTTGCCCTAGAGAGAGTTCCAATGCTGATCCCCCAACATCTTACTGTTCCAGTTGGGCCTCCTCGGGAGCCTAAGTTGACGCGATGGGTTTCGGTAATGGCCCGGCATCCTGATGAGGGAGCGGGGGTTGTCCGATTTCCTCCGGGTTACTTTCACTGGTTGGAGAGCCAGGTCTTTTCGATTCAGGATTTTCCTTATGCCGGAGTAGATTTTCACAATGATCCGGACATGGTTCTTCCATAGGGAGAACAATGGGACGACAGAGGTACTTCATTTTTCACAAGTTTTTAAATTATCTACTTTTTTGTTTTTTATATATCATCTCAAAACTGACAGCAAAAATTTTCAAAATGCAGATGTAGGCCCACGGCGTCTGGCCAATCTCCGGGCTTTTGAGAGAAGAGTACCAGCTGTACCAGCACCAGCCCCACAGGATGCGGCCGCAGAGACCTTAGTCGAGCTGGAACAAGACTTAGAGCGTCTCACAGCAGGCATACCAGAGACGACTATAGACGATATTCCTATCCGACTTCAGCGCTATGTGGTCGCAGTCCCAGGACCTTTCAGGAGGTTCCTGTGTAGAGTAGCGCGGGGAGTGGTCTCATATAGAGAGCACCACCAGTGATTGGCTAGTCACTTTTGTAGACACATGTGACATTTTTGGTTTTTTGTACTTATCATTTTTGTCGATCATAAGGTGTTTTTCAACCTATGATCGAAGACGATGTATATTTTTTGACACACTTCTATCTATATATATCATTATTACCGGCTTATTTTGTTAAACATGTGTGATGAAATGTTTATAAATTTGCATTTATGATTGTTACAAATGTCTATTTAACATTCGAGACGCCATTGCATCTGCTATGTATTTAAAGACCTTGGAATATGCTGATATTCAATGTAATCAAATTCACGTTCCAAGAGACGCACCCTCAAAAACAATCTTAATAACACTGGATTTCTAATGGCATAGACTCTATTAAGCTGTAATACAATGAGTTCAGAATCTAACCTCACTATCAAACTCCGAATTCCAAATGAAATAGATTCAGATAATAATTCAATCACTGCACTGTATTCTGCAATGTTGTTTGTTATTTGACCGAGGCTCACCCCATGCATAGAAACTAACTCGTCAGAGGGCGAATAGATAACCCAAGCTGCAGAAGATATATTCCGTGTACTATGACAAGCACCATCAGCAAATCCAATGTACGTTTGGAGAGGCATCGACATCTGCAATATCAAGAGTAAAACCAAGATAAGCCAGAATAACGACGAAAAACACACTCTCTAAGCTAAGCACACTGTCTAAACTAACAAAACACACCAGCTAGAAAGAAAAATTAACCTAACTGAACTAACTGAATCTCCATACCCACCATTTAAGCATAATACCTCTTTAGGTAAACTCCATTTCTGGGCTTACCCAAAGAGTCCCCATCAAAATCTACCAGCTCATAGGCCCCTTTTGCTAGCTTTCGCTTGACAATGTAGGGCCCATGCCACATGGGAACGAATTTTCCAGCACCTAACTTATCGTTAGCTTGATCATATAATAGCACTAGGTATCCTTCCGAAAAATTACGAGGAGTCACGTTACGATCATACTGGGCTTTCATTCTTTTCGCGTGAGTCTCGATTGCCAAAGCAGCATCACGTCGAGTCTCATCTAATTTAGCTAAGTATAACAGACGCTTCTCCTCTTCGGAAGTAGCTGGGAGTAATTCGATAGGCATTTTAAGTGATGGGATTTCACATTCAATGGGAAACACTGCTTCCAAACCATAAACTAGTTGGAAAGGAGTGAACCCTGTTGATGTTTTCACTGAGGTTCGGTACGCCCAAAGCGCTGAAAATAACATGTTATGCCAATTCGACCGATGAATACCAATGATTCGTTGGATCATGATAACTAGAACTTTGTTGATGGATTCAACCAAACCGTTTGCTTGAGGATAATAAGGAGTAGAACTATCATGGCGTAAACCAAGCTGGCTTGTGAGTTCTGTCATCATAATGTTTCGAAAATGGCGCCCATGGTCAGTAATTATCGCTTGTGGGACACCAAACCTAGCAATAATATGATTGAATATGAAAATTGCTACTGTCTTGCCATCTGCCTCGAATGTAGGCATCGCCTCGGCCCACTTAGTAAAATAATCAACCGCAAGGATGATATACGCATGCCCCCTGGCCGAGTGAGGGTTACATGTAATAAAATCGATACCCCATTTAGCAAAAGGACCAACGACAATTATAGGGTGGAGAGGAGCAGGTGGTGCGCGCATCTTGCGATCAAACAGTTGACATTTGTGGCATTTCCGGACCGCAATGATATAATCTTTAAACATGGACGGCCAGAAATAGCCAGCATGCAACACCTTCTGAGCTATGGCATACCCAGACATGTGACCGCCACATGCTCCAGAATGACAGTCATTCAGAACCCTTTCTGCCTCTTCATGAGTTAAGCAATGACGAAAAACCAAGTCTGCCCCACGACGATAAAGAGTATCTCCAATAATTTTGTACTGTTGGGACTGGAATCGAATTTTCCGACGTTCCGACTTTGAAGCTTCAGGCCGAAAGGATTGGGTTTGGAGATAGACAATTATATCCCCATACCATGGATCTAAAGTGCTGATGAGAAACAGAGATTCGTCCGCAATGGGCTCCTCTGCCACAGTTTCTGTGTCAGCACGCGGGAAGTCACACATCAATTCCGCAAAAACTAAGGATTTCTTAGACTTAGATTTTTCGAACTCCAAATCGAACTCCTGCAGGATAACAATCCATTTGGAGTACTTGCCCCCTAGCAATTGTTTAGTCAAAATATAGATCATAGGGTTGCAATCCGAAATCACTGTAGTTTTACGGAGAGGAATGTAATGACGAAAATGCTGGACAGCCTGAACAGCTGCCAGGGCCAATTTCTCCACATGCGAATATTTTAGCTCAGTGGGATTTAGCGTCCTACTAAGATAATATATCACATGTTCCGTTCTGAATTCGTCTTCCTGAACTAAGACCATTCCAATGGTGGAGTGGGAGGCGGCGAGATACAAAAAATAGTCCTGGTTGTAGTTGGGAGGATGCAGCAACGGTGCATGGGTCAATGCGTGCTTAAGTGCATCAAAAGATTTCTGAGCTATCTCATCCCAAGAGAATTGAGCATTTTGTTTCAACAACCGGGTGAAACCTTTTGTAACCTCGGCGTAGTTAGGAATGAATCGACGTAAAAAGTTTGCTTTCCCCTGCAAACTTTGGAGTTGGCGCAAACTCGAAGGAGGAGGCAATTTGATGATAGCTTCAACCTTCGAGGGATCGACGCGAATGTCGGCTTTTGAAACGACAAATCCTAGCAATCGTCCCACTTCTATGCAGAAGACACATTTGTGTGGGTTCAACCGAATTCAATAATGCCGACACCTCATAAAAATAAAGCGTAAGTGAACAAGGTGATCAGCTCGATGTAAAGAATGAGCAGGCAAATCATCGAGATACGGTTGCACAATGTGCTTAATGTCGTGAAACGCGTAAGACATTGCCCGTTGGAAAGTGGCTCCAGCGTTCTTAAGTCCAAAAGGTAATTTGCAGTAAGCAAATGTCCCCCAAGGACAAATGAAAGCCGTTTTTGGTTGATCGGCAGGTAGAATATTGATTTGGTTGTAACCCGAAAAATCGTCCATAAAGGAAAATATTTCACTACCGGCACAATCATCAATTATTTGATCGATATAGGGTGTAGGATAATTGTCTTTTGGACAAGCACGATTTATATCCCTATAGTCGATGCATATTCTTATTGTTCCTTGTTTCTTGTTAACCGGAACAATATTCGATACCCAATCCGTTAACGGGATTAGATAAATGAAACCTGCTATCAACAGCTTCTCGACTTCTGCTTTAATCACAGCTGCTTTTCTAGGGTGTATCTGACGCAGACGTTGCCGAACGGGTTTAGTGTCCGGGTAGGTCTTGATTTCATGAACAACAATGGAGGGATCAATTCCTGGCATTTCCTCATAGGATCAGGCAAACACGTCGCAGAATTCTTGAAATAGGACCTTGTATGTTTGAATTTCGTTATCTGTACATGAGGCACCTATATGAATGTTCTCAATAATTCTGGTTTTGACTGAAATGTCAATGGCAATGGTTTGGGAAATGTTTCCCAAATTCAACTCAGAATTAGGATGTTTCATGGGATTCTGAGCGTCCCTGACATATTCAGCTGTAAAAATTGATGAAAAATCATTTTCAAAGTCATCACCCTCAGGTAAAAACGAAGATCAATGATGAAGATCTTCCCATGGTAGATCATCTACACTTAGGATGTCGCGAAGTTGTTCGTCAGATGACACAACTTCAGGAAACGTTATCCGTTCTGAGGTTGATGTGAAAAGTGATTCCTCACGGACCACATTCATTTGGTCGATTTGGGTTGAACTTGAGTCGGAAAAAGACTGCACGACCTCATAAGCAATTTCATATGGACTCAAAGGCATTGCATTACCGAATGAGTCTATCTCAGATTCAGATGGGACAATCCAAGGATCATCACAGATAATAGTGTCTGAAGTAATCATATGAATGGTTGCGAATGAAGGGTCTGCGTTGATTGGAGGGAAAGGAAAAGTTCCCAGTAAACCAGAATCTTTAACTAATCCTACACCAACATCCTTGTAAGGGATAGTCGTTTTACCGACATGTTGGATACTCTCTGAAGAGGCTGGGTCAGATGAAAAGTAAGTCAGCTGGTCTATCGTCACGATTTTACCATTGTGTGGAAACTTTATAACTCTGAAGACCGATGACATGACCGCTGTCATAGCGTAAGACCAACTGCGACCCAAAAGAAGGTTGTAGTCTAGAGGGGCATCAACCACCTCCACATCCAGACTAACGATTTTTCCTTCAACCCCTATAGGAAAATCCTGTAGAATGCCAAACGGATGGAACCCACGGCCATCAAAGGTGTTAAGAATCGTCGGGGATTGGTTCAGTGAAGGAGAGCCAAGCGATCTCCAACACTGAATCGACATAATACACGTAGAAGCTCCTTCATCAATTACAGTCCGATGAATTGGCCTGTTTTTGACTATCACTGGAATCTGGAAAGCCATCTGATGAGGGAGACGCGGTGTACTATTTTCTAGATCAAAGATTATCAGGCTCGGATCCTGAACATCAACAGCTCCTATAGCCGACAAAAGTAATTTTCTCTGTGCTGGGCATGATTGCAGCACTTCCAAAGCCGACGTTGCTGAGGGTGAAACAGCTAAATCCTCAACAATGTTGTAATTCTGGGCTGCTCTCGCATGTGGATTGAAAGCAGACCTTCGAAGTACACCCTTGGTGGGTGGTTTTATTACTAAGTCAGGGTTAGGTTTCTCGATCTGTAGTGGATCGGAACCGGGAGCTGAGGTTGATGGATTTGAACGAGAAGATTCTGCTTCTTTCGACCCATCAACAGGACTTTTACTACCATAATCTTGTGATCGAGTCGCAATCCGTACATGAGACATCATCAATATGGATTCTTCACTGGCACTCGAGGAAGAACCTATCATCTTACTCTCCTGCTTTGGAAATGGATCTTTCAAAACAGCAGGAGTTGGAGAACCTTTAACGATTTTCACAACCTCTGCCTGATGAGGGCAATCTCTTGTGAAATGATCTTCTTCACAAATTAAACAAGGATAGCGATGTTTGCGCTTTTCGTTGTTAGATTCCGACTTCTCTTTTTTCTCCTTTGGAGTCTTGTCTGCTTTATCCTTCTTCTTGCCTTTCTTCTTACCACCGTTTTTTGATTTAGCCGTAGATGACTCTACAGCGTGAATGTCGGCGGTAATTTCAGGAGAAGATTCTCCTGTCGGGGAGTCAGGTAAGGTTATTATTGGAGAAGAATTCTTTGAGGATTTCTTCTTACTTTTAGTATTCACCGTACCAATCATGCCATCAGCAGCATGAGACCCCGAAGGAGCAGCAGCAATTTGATTCGACTTAGGAAGATCTGGGATCTTCTCGTGCAACGTACCCGACTGAGTGTAAACTAAGTCAAGGTACTGGGCTTGAGCAATGACTTGCTCCTCAGTAACTACTCCGGCCTTAGCTACATCTTCAGTAATCTTCGGTAATAATGATTTTACAAACCATTTAGCTAATATTTGGTCCGGGATAAAAACTTTCACTAAACGTCTTCGACGTCTCCATTCATGGATATGATCGGAAATATAAGTGGAGGTCGACTGTTTTAATGAGGTTAATAGCTCTGTGCCGTTATCGTATCTGACCGGCAACTAAAAATGAGTTAGGAATGAGGTAGCTAACTGGCTGAAATTGTAAAAAGAGGCCCGTGGTAACTCAATGTACCACTTGGCCGCGAGACCAATGAGCGTACGCTGGAAAAGACGTAAACGGATCGAATCATCCGAGATGGAATTTGAAGCACACCAGAGGTGGTAAGTCATCACGTAATTGGACGGATCCTCTCCAGACTTACCTTCGAACTTGGGTATATCACTGGGCAACTTATTTGGCATTGGCGGTCAGAACGGAAGATATTGTATTGGATCGTTCGTTAGGCGCGTCAAGTCTGGTAAATCCAAAGTTGCGATAAACGGTAACTGCCGGTTAGGATCTCTAAAACTTTGAGTCACAAGACCAGTCCCAGGAGGAGGATATCCAGGATAACTTGGAACAGGAATCGCATTCGGGATATTATATCCTCCTGGAAAACCAGGATTAATCGGACCGTACTGGGGTTGTTGAGGTTGTTGATAAATGTACCCAAGATACAGTTGATACTGGTAAACCGGTTGTTGGACAGCAGGACCAAATTGGTACTGTCCCTGGTACTGTTGATAGGTAAATTGAGGTTGACTTGTTACAACAGTACTTAAACCAGGCTGCCCTACAGGCATCTGGACCGTGGTTTGAATCGTAGATCCGGACAACGGTAAAGATGTCTGAGGAGTGGTTGCAGAGACAGTAGAAACCGGAGCTGTCGATACTCCAGAAGTAAGTGCGGTAGATGTTGCGGTAGTTGCAGCAGTCGTTTGAGATGGAGTACTAGGTGCAATTGGCGGCTGAGTAACTACCGAAGTTACAGAAGTTTGAATATTTGACTGGACAGGTTGCGGTTGCTGGGGTGAACCAGAAACTACGGGTTGTCCAGTTTGAGGTACCAACTGTATACTTGGCTGCAACATCTGTTGACCTTGTGATGGATCCCACACTATCATTCCGGGGTATTGACCCGTAACAGGTTGAGGATACTGAGATCCATAACCGGATTGAGGATAGGATTGATAATTGAAAGGCACAGTTCCCATACCTTGAACATATGACTGACCTTGAGGTGGTTGATAACCTTGACTCGAGTATTGACCTTGAGGTTGATAACCTTGGGGTAAATACTGATACTGGGGTTGACCTTGACCTTGAGGTTGATACCCTTGAGGTAAATATTGATACTGGGGTTGACCTTGGGGTACATATTGAGGCTGGGGTTGACCTTGAGGCATGTATTGTACTATGGGTACATACTGTCCTTGAGGTTGCCCCCCAGACACGATTTGCGTACCTTGAGGTTGTCCCCCAGGCGTTAATTGAGGCTGCCCCCCAGGCGGTAATTGGCCACCTTGAGGTTGATAAACGGGAACTGAACCTGACATCATGTAAATGTCCCCTACACCGAACGGTTTATTACCATTGTTTCCAGCTAATAACCCATGATCAATGGGTTGAGGAGATGCCCCCGCAAAGGTACCAGAAAGTGACTGATACCCGGCGGGAACAGAAGGACCGCCGTGCAAGAAAGATTCAGGAGACTGAGTGAACACGGACGACTGACCAGACATATTTACAGGAGTATAAATACCTCCAGGTGGAAAAGGAGTACGAGGTGGAGAAAAACCTATCCCTGAGTTGTCTAAATAATTGGTTAACGAAAGGTACCAAGTAGTACTTCTAGGAGGACTGTAAAAGATAGATTCACGCTCCCAAATCAATAGTAGGTTGATCTTCAAGGATAGATACGCCTAATTCTTCCTCTGGAGCAAGTTTTTCAATAGCTATCAAACCAGTAGGAAGATTTTCGGTGATGACTCTTTCTACCCTAGGTGAATCTGGTGCACTAGAAGTTGGAGTAACAGGTTCAGATACTTCAGGTTCTTTGCCTATATCACTAGTAGATGAAAAACTACCAGCAAGCTCGGAAACTGCAACTGCTTCAGGATTATAACCTGTTTCTAGACCTTGGTAATCTGGATGGACTACCAATGACGATTCTCCTTCTTCAGGTGAACCTACTTTACTGCCACTAGGAGTTACAAGGACCTTTAAACCTTCGTAATGACTTGGGACGTCTTGAGGAGGTTCACCCCGAAGTCTACGGGATTTCCTCAACAATTCGGCCACAGAAACAACCTCAGGAGACTTGCCCCGAAGTCGACAGGGCTGTCTCGGTAATTCCGCCACAGTTAAAAACTTTTAACTACTGCACACGTAAACAAAGTAAAATCTCAAAGCAAACCACCTAAAGTCTCTAAAGAACCAAACAAATTTGAATCACACGCCTAAAGAATCTAGGGCGTCAAACCAAGCACAAACAGTAGCCTTCCGGACCAAAAACGCTAGTTGGAGATGAAACCCAACATCGCCGGATTCAGTACAGAAGTGGCGGGTGGAACAGTTACCCCGGCAACCTGCTTAATGAATAGACCGGCACAAGTTCCTCCACTTTAACCGTCTCGAGTGAAGTGAACCCCCCGGAAAATCCAAGTGAGTCTAGCCGACGTCTGCTCCAGGTACAGTGGGATCTTCCCTCCACCGTCACCTCGGTAGAATCCTAAAGATAATGGTCACTAAGGTTACCAACAGCAACAAATGCACCTAGGGGAACAGTCTACACTCCGACAGCACGCAAGGGCAGAGTATCAAGCTCAATCCCCTTGCCGGCTCCTTGACAATAATCCAAGGTTTACCGACAAGTGACCCCTGGCTCCTCGACGATGGTTAATCCGAGGTTTACCGTTTGTAATACGTGCGTGTCTGGCGTCGTTCCCAACGAGGGAGGATTGATCCCCTCACTGGTTCGGACACGAGCTCGTGCTTCTCCTTTAAGAGGAGATTTCCCAGAGTACAAATGAAACAATTGGATTTATTCTATTACAAGATAAGCTACTTGTTTGGTTTTGTTGTCTTGGAGAGTTAATTACTCTCCTACTCCAAGACGCTAGCCTGATCTAAATTGGTGTTTCAGAGCCCTAGTAAATAAAAGTTACTAAGTTGATTTTACTTTAAGCGTTAATTTTATGGTTTTTCTTAAAGACAAAAAGGTAGTGGAGATGAAACTGGTGGTGTGTAGACTCAACTCGCAACCACTACAAAGATGCACCTAAGATGATTTACACTACTTTTCTTTTTCAATGAATCTCCTAACTAAGAGAGTTGGAAAATGCAAATTTTATAGAAAACAACTTTCTTAGTAAAGACAATCAAAGAAACAATCTCTTTATCTTTTCAAAACACACAACTCATGACCACTAATTACTCTACGAAATTTCCTTTTTCTCCCAAGAGACTACGAATGCTACCAAAGCGAACTTTTTCCAAAAGAATTTTTTGTGTTTTTTCTATATCAATAAAGCATGTAAAAACTATTTATCAAATTGAATTTAACAAATCTAAGACAATCAAATCAAATTCACTCAAAAGCAAATTAAAAGGAAATTTACCTAAAAGCAAAAAATAATGAGGACAAAAGCCTACAAGGATAATTCCCGGATGTTTTACTCAGTCAAAATGCAACTAAGGATCAGTTCATGCAGAATCATAAACTAATCAAAAAACAAAATCGAAATCTTTTTGTTCTTTTTTCTCAAGAATGAAATTCAAGGTTTTAACAAACAAACTTTTCGAGATTCGCAAAGAGAAGACACAAAGATAGGTCTCTCACAAGGGTGACTTCTATGACAGGCCCGACTCCTAAGAGGACTAATCAAAACCAGGGAGATCCAAAGTTTGACAACCTCTAACGCCAAAGTCACTACAGGACCAGTTAAAAATCAAACCCTAAGGCAAAATCCCTATGAATTCCACCAAAACCCTCGACACTAACGGGACAAGTTCAGGTGAAGATCTCTGACAGTAAACTAATGGATCTGGGTAGTAAAAACAAAGTAAAAACAAAATCTAAAGAGCAAAAAGAGGAAAAATGAAATTTTCTCAAATTTAACAGGGGTACGCAGGTGATCTATTGACACAGGTGCGGGTACGGCCTGTGCACAAAGACGCAGTGCGTACAAGTACGCACTATGCCTAACTCAGAGACTGCGTACTGCTGGCAAAGCTAAGAAAGATAAAAATCTAAATTGACTCTAAGCTAACCCACCCAAATACACAGTTAGACAGCCAAAAATCAGAAAACAAGCGATTTTTCTCAAACCAAAATATCAAATCAAAAAGAACTCAAACACATTCATGGATTCCCCAGCGGAGTCGCCATTTTGTCACACGGAATGAGTCGTTAGTGTGGACACAACCGACCTCCCTAGAAGCCTAAGACTTTCTAGTGACAAACAAGACAAATAAGAGCAATCCTTCTCTAAATATGCTTTTACAATATGAGAAATCAAGTGTTTAGATCCTACCTGTAACCCAACGCTGTTGTAGTAGTCCAGCTTCGTTGATCCAGATGAGCTCCTCCTTCACTTCAAAACCTGCATTCACTAACAATCAAACGATTAAATAGCACCTGAATATCACATAAAATAAAACATATTTAACATATAGACCAAGGAGTATATGAAACAACTCATAAATAACAAATTGTTGAGAAGAATGGACTAATTTGTATTAAAAGGTAACAAAAGGAACCATTACAACCTGAGCTTTGGTGTTGTGCAAGTCCCTCCCAGGGTCCACAAGAGTTCTCCTTTACTCTGATCAGCTCACCCACTTCCAAATAGAACAAGAAAAGATGGTAATCTCTCCTCACAAGCTTCTACAAGGAAGTCCTAATTCCAGCAACATCTACCCTTAGGAATGTTCAGCTTTCAACCTCCCCTCCCTTTGGCCCAATGCCTGTATTTATAGTGCTCTAGAGGAAGTTATTCAGGTCCACCATCAATGGGATAAGCCCCTCTTTGGATGGGATAACTCCCTTCTTGATGGGATAAGTTCCTCTTTGGTAGGGATACATGAACCATCTGGAGGCGCTTCATACACGTCAAACAAGCTTCTAGAAGACTCTAGAAATGACCACAAGTAACTTTTTTAAGATGAAACTCGCGCCTTTTTACCTTTACAGGGGTACGCACCCACCCCTTTACATACAAAGCGTACAAATACGCAGGTATTGTGAACTTGGGTTGCGTACACGCAGGTAAGGCTAAGAGAAACTGCGTACCAGAGATAATTGACTTTAAATGACTTTTCTCTCTTTCTTGAAGTTTGACATGAAGAGCAGAGGCATGAGACTTGCCAAGGAGGATAGTATGACAATGGATGGAGCCATACTAACTGAAAATAGTCATGGTGACATTTTTTAGTGTAACAATCTCATATATCTCTTCAAGAAATTCCTGTAATAGAACAAATACATGTTGAGAGTATAACATCTAATACTAGCAGTGAAGAAAAAGTCTCAGAGATTCATAAAGCTCCTTATTCTTTAGGTTCTCCTTTTGCTTTAAGCCTAAAGGGAACCTCACCTCCTATCCATCATTCTCCTTTAGTCTTATCAGTCACTCCTCAACCCTCTATCATTCAGACTACCAGTACTCTTTTAGTCACCACAGCTATGGCAGGTCCACAAGCACCTACCAAAATGGAAAGAATCATAGCTGCTAGGTATGGACCTTTAATACTACCCACTCCTTTGAATGCCATGCCTACTGGAGAATATTAGAAATATAGGCCTAATTTCAATAGGACTGAAGGTGTTATTGTTGAAGAACATCTTGAGTCATTCTATAGCTATGCTGATAATCTGGAAATTAGTGAGGATGATGTGTGGATGAGAGTCTTTGTCCAAAGCCTAGATGGAGAGGCTAGAAAATGGTTCAGAGAACTAACCCCAAAACACATATTTCATCAAATTTGGAACTAAATAGTGGATATCTTGGGTTGTGTTATATTCTTTCCACGACTAGCCCAGATAGTTAATTGGGGGTTAGAGGGGGGGAGGTCATAGGGGGTTTGAGGGGCACCCATAACCCCACAATTTTGTTTTTGGATCCTATGATAGGTTGGGTGGACCCACCTATGGTTTTGTGCATGATTTTCGCACATGTTTTTTGGACATGATGGTTTTTTGGTCCATGGTATTAGACGCGATGGTTTTTGATCCGTGGTATTGGATGCGATGGTTTTTGGTCCATGGTATTGGATGCGATGGTTTTTGGTCCATGGTATTGGATGCTTCGGCATGTATAAATATGTATTGTAACATTGAATGGAACATAATGAAAAATCAAGCTGGTAGTCCCGATTTTGGGATACAGGGGAAAATCTCTGTGTATATGTGTTTTATGTGTTCTGCTCTCGCATTGTTTATTTTCTGTGTTTTAGAATTCGTATGCAAGTAATTTCTGTACGGGGTTAAAACCTACATTTGGTATCAAAGCATTTTTGGCTTCAAGGGGATGCCTTTGTTGCAGAGGGGTTTCGCTCGGGCTTGTGGTAGACCCTGTTCAGTGGGAGATCTGTAAGATTGATTCTACTGGTGAAAGAAGATGGCGAGCAATGGAAAGATAGAGATCGAGAAATTTAATGGTCAGAGTTTTAAGTTGTGGAAACTCAAGATGGAGGATTTGTTGGTGGATAAAGATCAGTGGATCACGGTAGATCTAGGTACTAAACCAACGGGAGTGTTCGATGAAGAATGGAAGAAGTTGGATCGGAAGGCAAAGAGCACAATATGATTGTGTGTCTCAGATTCAGTATTTTTGAATGTATCAGGGGAAGCTATGGCGAAGGCTTTGTGGGACAATTTGCGGACTTTGTACCAATCTAAGTCTTTGGTGAATAAATTGTTCCTGCGAAAAAAGTTGTATAACCTGAGGATTAAATATGGAGACTTGGTGACAGAGCATCTGAATGCATTTAATACTGTGGTAAGTCAGTTAGCATATGTTGATATTAAAATTTCAGATGAAGATAAGTGCAGCAGTTTGTTGTGTTCTCTACTAGATTCGTGGGATAGTTTGGTTATTGCAATAGGTAGAATGCAACTGTCTTGCAGTTTGATGAAATAGTCTCAGCCTTGCTGACGGAGGAGATGAGACGGAAAAATATGGAGAGCCAGAATGGTGATGCCTTGTCTATACGAGGATGGTCCCAGAACAGAAACAAAAATAAGTCATCGAGTGGGAGATCTAAATCTCCATGAAAACCTGTAAAGGTGGTGTGCTGGAAATGCGGAAAGGAAGGCCACTTCAAAATGGGCTATAAATCTAAAGCTCATGACAAAAGAAAGCGATCTGATGAGGCTCCTTCTGTAGAGGGGAAAACAAACTCAAATGAAGGTGGGGATGTGTACTTGGCTTCTTCAAGTACACATGTAGATCATGAGGCATGGTTGATTGACTCAGGTGCATCCTTTCACTTCACTCCCCATAGAGAGTGGTTCTACGAGTATGAGAAATATGATGGTGGTGATGTCTTCTTGGGGGATGACAGGAAGGCTAAAATCGTTGGTCACGGAAAGGTAAAGTTGAAGTTGAAAGGTGGAAGAGTTAGAACACTTCCGGGTGTTCTACATATTCTTGCATTAGCCAAAAATCTAATTTCTGTAAGCAAGTTGGATGATGTAGGTGTAAAAACAGTGTTCGAGAAGGATACCTATAAGATGGTTTGGGGAGCACTGGTATTGATGCTGGGAGTTCAGATTGGAACTCTGTACAAGCTACAAGGTAACACGGTTGTTGAAGGGTGAAACAGTTCTGTGGTTCCTGAAAGTGGAGCAGAAAATTTAGTGGTCTCTGGAGAGAAGATCATGCTGTGGCATCAAAGGCTTGGACATATTGGAGCGAAAGGCCTTTGAATACTTCATGGTAAAGGTATGGTAGAAGGTATGAGTAATAGCTCTCTGGATTTTGATTTTTGTGAAAATTGTGTATATGGGAAGCAGAATCGGGTGAGTTTCCCCTCTGGTAGTAAGAGGGCGAAACAAATATTAGAACTTGTTCACAGTGATGCGTTTGGACCTGTGAAGGTTCTATCACTGGGTAAGTCTGTGTACTATGTATCATTTATAGATGAATTCTCAAGGAATACATGGATATATTTCCTTAAGAAGAAGTCTGAAGTCTTCGACGGGTTTAAAGAATTTAAGGCTCTAGTGGAAAACTAGACAAAGAAGAAGATAAAGGTGATGAGGATAGATAACGGTGGAGAGTTTTGTAGTAAGGAATTTGAATAATTTTGTAAGAAGTGTGGTATAGCAAGGTAGAAGACTACTCGATATACACCTCAGCAAAATGGAGTTGCAGAAAGAATGAATAAGATGTTGATGGAAAGGGCAAGAAGCATGCTCAATGGTGCCGGGTTAGGACAAGAATTCTGGGCAGAGGCAGTGGATATTGCATGTTACCTGGTCAATAGGTCACCTTCATTAATGTTGGAGGATAAGACTCCACAAGAGGTATGGACTAGTAAGAAACCCTATCTTTCACATCTGAGGGTATTTGGATGTGATGCATATGTACATGTTCCAAAGGAGAAACGAACCAAGTTAGATAGTAAATCTGAAAAGTGCATCTTTATTGGGTATAAGGATGGTTTAAAGGGTTATAAGCTTTCTAACCCAGTCACACAGAAGGTTGTGTACAGCCGGGATGTGGTGTTCAAAGAGGTGAAAGATGTTATTAAACATGAAGTCCAATGAAAGGAACCTGAGAAGATAGAGTTTAAGCTAAAGGAGGAAGAATCAGACTCTACAGCAGAGGAGGAATCAAAAGATGAAGAGACACAAACTCCGGCTGTGAGAAGATCAGTTCGAGAAAGAAGGCAGCCTGAAAGGTATATTCCATCTACTTTCTGTTCAAATTTTGCTTTATCTATTACTGACGATGATCCCAGAACTGTGAAGGAAGCAATAGATCTAGATGATGGAAAACTATGGAAAGAGGCCATGGTTGATGAAATGGCATCTTTGCACAAAAATGAGGCTTGGGTTCTGGTGGAGTTGCTGGCTGGGAGGAAACCCATTGGCATCAAATGGGTGTTCAAAAAGAAGACAAATGCAGAAGGAAAAGTGGAGAAATACAAAGCTCGGTTGGTAGCAAAAGGTTATTCCCAGGTGCGGGAAATTGATTTTGGTAATATTTTTTCTCCTGTTGTCAAGGTAACTTCTATTAGATTAATTTTATCTGTTGCTGCTGCTTTTGATTTTGAGGTAGAACAGATGGATGTGAAGACAACATTTCTTCACGGGGATTTGGAAGAGGAGATCTACATGAAGCAACTTGAAGGCTTTGCAGTGAAGAGTAAGAAAGAACTAGTATGTAAGTTAAAGAAGTCTTTGTATGGGTTAAAATAGTCACCAAGGATGTGGTATCAGAAATTTGATACATTTATACAGGGACTTGGCTTCACCAGAAGCAAAGCAGATCACTATGTGTATTTTAAATTAATTGGTGACCGTGTTATTTATCTGGTCGTGTATGTGGATGATATGTTTCTGGTTGGAAATGACAAAGAAATTATCCAGGATTTGAAGACCCAATTGTCCTCCAAATTCAACATGAAAGATCTTGGTGTTGCAAACTATCTTTTGGGCATGGAATTTAAAAGAGATCGGGAAAAGAGAAAGCTCTGGTTAAACTAGAGGAATTATGTTGAGACAATACTGCAAAGGTTTAATATGCAGGATAGTAAACTAGTGAAGGTTCCTATTCCTGTAGGTGTGAGGTTATCTTCTGAGCAGTGTCCCAAGACACAAGAAGAGGAAGAGGACATGTCCCGTGTTCCATATGCAAGTGCAGTCGGTAGCCTAATGTATGCAATGGTTTGTACTAGACCAGACATTGCACATGCAGTGGGAGTATTGAGCAGGTTTATGTCAAAACCAGGGAAGGAGCATTGGACAACAGTGAAGCGGGTTTTCTGGTATTTGTGTGGCACTAGTGATTATGGTTTGTGCTACCAAGGAAGACCAGGATTGGACAGAGTGTTGGATATTCATAGCTTTGTTGATGCAGACTGGGTTGGAGATCTGGATCATATAAGATCTATAAGTGGGTATGTGTTTAACCTATTTGGAGGTGCAGTTAGTTGGATGAGTAAGAAACAATCTGTAGTGGCACTATCAACTATAGAGGAAAAATACATGGCAACCACTCATGCAAGCAAGGAAGCAGTTTGGTTGCAGAGATTGTGTTCAAGTATGGGGTTAGTATAGGAAGCTATAAGGATAGACTGTGATAGCCAAAGTGCAATTTTCTTGGAAAAGAACCCTACATATCATTCAAAGAAAAAGCACATTGATGTTTAGTATCACTTTGTGAGGGATATGATAGAAGACAAAAAGGTGTTGCTAGTAAAGGTGGACACTTTGAAGAATATTGCAGATGCATTAACAAAATCTGTGAGCACTGAGAAGTTCCCTTGGTGTAGAGAAACAATGGGTGTTGCAGGGGTGGATAAATAACGAAGCTCTCTTGTGGCCCCCCGTGGAAAGAAAACAACAAGTGGGAGAATGTTGGGTTGTGTTATATTCTTTCCACAACTAGCCCATGTAGTTAACCGGGGGTTAGAGGGGGGGAGGTCAGAGGGGGTTTGAGGGGCACCCGTATCCCCACTTTATGGGGTCTGGGGCAGCGCCCCTGAAAATTTTGGTTTTGGACCCTATGTTAGGTTGGGCAGACCCACCTATGGTTTTGTGCATGATTTTTGCACATGTTTTTTGGACGCAATGGTTTTTCAGTCCATGGTATTGGACGCGATAGTTTTCGGTCCATGGTATTGGACGCAAGGGTTTTCGGTCCATGGTATTGGATGCTTCGGCATGTATAAATATGTATTGTAACATTGAAAGGAACATAATGAAAAATCAAGCTGGTAGTCCCGATTTTGGGATCTAGGGGAAAATCTCTGTGTATATGTGTTTTATGTGTTCTGCTCTCACATTGTTTATTTTCTGTGTTTTAGAATTCGTATGCAAGTAATTTCTGTACGGGGTTAAAACCTACAAGATCTAGAAATTATTTCAAAATAACCAAAATCCTCAATTCTAGTGATGTCCTTGTAATATTTCTTTTCCAATTTTAATGAAATATGTGTTCCAAGATCTATAGCAGATATTGAATCTTTATATGATTGATTCCTAAATCTTTGGGGGATAAGAAGGATCTCCTCTACTACCATACTGAGTTTAGGAACTTAAAGAGGGAAAATGGTGAGTTGTTGTTTGATTTTAATAAGAGGTTTAATCATATGTACAACAAGATACCAGCGGAAATAAAACCCACTACTACCTCTACTAAACTCACTTATGCCAGTGCTTTTGATTTTGACTTCTACCTACTGTTGAGGGAGAGATGATGTGCTACTTTAGCTGACATGCAAGATGCAGCCTTGGAAATGGAATCAGACATCATGGTTGTAGAGAAGCTCAAGGGAAATGTTGATAGAAGAAGGCTGAGGGGCGAGTCTTCATCATCCTCCAATCCTAAGATAGATAAAATGACCAAAATTATCAAGTCATTAGCCTCTGAAATCTCCAAATTGAAGGTTGAGCAGCACCCGGGGAAAGGAATAATGCCTAACACCTTTGCTCCTAGAAATCCAAATCCAAATCCATATAGAAGAACTAATGAGCAGTTGCAGATTTTGCAAAGAAACTAAGATGCTAATGAAGACCAAAGTGTGAAGGCTCCTTTTCAAAATGCAGTCATGGAAGAAGATTAGTTTGAAGAAGATGATGAGATCCATTTTTTGGAAGACAAAGGAAATGCTTCCTTTTTGACCTTAGCTGCCTATGAAAAGTAATTATTTAATGATTAGATCAGCCAAGAATGGGATGGTGAAGCTGTTCTACTAGCTGAAGATTAGCAAAAATATAATCTGAGGTCAAAGATGAATAATTCCACGGAATCTCCTATTTAAAGAGCTGTTGTCCCTACAGAAAAGCAAGCTAATAATCAAAAGCAACCAACAGTTGATCCTATCATCGTCAAAGCTCCAACCATAGATGTAAGAGGCCTTGACAAGTCCCCTTCTTCTTTTAGTTTTCAATCAGAAATTCAAAGGCTAAGAATACCTATGCGTCTGATTGAGCCAGTGAAGAATGAGTCCTTCAAGAAATCTATCCTTGAGGCTCTTGAGCCTAATGCCATCCAATCCTCCACTGACTATGTAAATCTACAAGATGACCAACCAGCTGTTATTTTGAACCCAATGATTGGAAATTGTGAAGACGGCTCCCCATCATTCTATGTCTGTCTGACTATTCATGATAAAATCCTTCATAATTTCCTTCTCGGCACTGGAGCCAGCCATAATCCAATTCCCAAGGCTATCATGGATAAGCTTGATCTTGACATTACCAAGCCTTATCAATTGGCCTCAACGCAGTGTAAGAAACCAGTTTGCCAGATCACAGAGGAATAAGGACCACAGATTTGGGACATGTTCTTTGATGGGGCTTGCTCTAAGGAAGCTGTAGGAACAAGTCAAGTCCTTGTGTCCCCCACACAAGAATGCATTGATTCATCTTTTATATTAACTTTTCAGGTCACAAGTGACACAACAGAGTATAAAGCAGACCTTATTATTCAGCAGGTGTACAAAACCTTCCAAGCAAAACATCCAAGGCTGAGAGAATATAGAGATGAGGTGAAATATAGACCATCTCTGCCTGATAATGTCAAATGCTGGAAAGTTTTTGAAGTAGGTGATTAAATCAATAGGCTTTTGCAAGTCTGATGATTTTGCTAATATGCACATTGACCCTGAAAAAATCATCAAAGAGAGCAAGGTAAAAAGGGTCAATTTTAAGTTTTGTGACTGTTTTCTCAAAAGGGACGCATCAAGGGAAGGATATGTTTTTGATGGCCCATTCAATGGGATGTTCTTCAAACTTTATTTCAGTTAAGGCTTTCAAGCCTTAGTATTGTAAATACGTTGTTTTCAAGTTTTTATCTCATGCTAAATAGACTCAATGCCCAATGCAACACTAGGAGGAATATTTGATCTTGTTTTACAGGAAAGGCATTGATCTGTGATCCTTGAAACCTCACAGGGAGTATTTCATCCCCAGAAGGAGCCAATGTTAGCTTTTTTGGCGTTTGGCCCAAAAATGGATCCAAAACAATCCCAAAGTCTCCAAAGTTTTCTTAAAATCATGCAAACGTATCCAAATATGCTCCAAAGCACTCCCTAAGTCTTCAAAAGTGCTTAAGATCATCCAAAGACCAAAACAAGTGAGGGAGGAAAGCCCTTGGAAGGGCAGAAATGCACTATCGGGAGGCAAAAAATGCATTAAAACAGTCAAAAAGCCATTATCACAGGCTTAGCACTGAGAAGGCACAACAGACGTTAGATTTTTCCGATCAACGACCTAGATCTAAGTGGTGGATCGCATTAGCAGATCAAATTGGCATAGGCGGGCAGTGGCCATCGGTGCAAGACACCACCGATCAATGATTGCCGATGATCGGATCGGTGGGTGACATCGGCAGAAATTGGCGCAGGCCCAAGGGATCTTACGATGGCGATTGCCGATCGTTATCGAGGATTACTACGAGCGCTAACCATAGACCTCTGGTTCGGGCGATATGCCATTGCGATCAGATCACATCGCTATATTGCATCGACACTATACCATGGGCGGGGCTTATGCACAGACATATGTGTGATCCAATGACTGGACCCGATGGTTATATACATCATATTGCATAGACTTTTAGGTCTGAAGAAAGCCATTTTTAAACGTTTTTCGCTGTTTTTTGTTATTTTAACGAAATACAAAGGGAACAGCGGACAACACCGATGCGATAAGATCGGGACCTGAAAGGGTTTCAGAATAAAAATATTTATAATTTCAGGTTCGCTAAAGCCCATATTTTAATGTTTTTGTGTATTTTTGTTGTTTCAACGAAATACAAAGGAATCCTTGGGGTCTTGCGATAGTGATGAATCTCGGACCCGATGAGTTTCCAGAAAAAAAATATCTATTTGTCAAGTTCTCCACGACCGTTTTTTCATGATTTTTAGTGTTTTTTGCTTTACTGCAAAATACAAAGGGAAGTTGGGAACAGGCGATCAACGACTTGCGATAGTGACCCAGAGGGCGGACCCGATGGGAGAATAGGCCATATCTGAGGACTTTTGAAGTCCGAAATGAACAGTGATGGGTGAGATTTATCAGTGTTGCAGTGTTTTCACTATTTATAACAAAAACAGTCATTGTTTGCAGTTTAAAGGGAAAAACAAAGGCCCGAAGACCCATTCCACCATATAACAGAGCCCAGGAGATAGTTTTCCAGGAAACAAAGGCCAAAAAAAGAAAGAGAAGGGCCACAACATGCTGCAGCCCGAAATAGATACATCATGGTGCATTAATAGCCCAGTGCAGCTCATCAAACAAACATCATGGAGCATCTCTGGCATCAAAGAGCTCCTAAATAGCGCAACAAACTATCCAAAATATCTGAAGGTGGCTATTCATTTGTCAGAAGGAGAAAACCTCCGATCCATGCTTGCCTATTCAAGGAATCAAACGGTTAAGGGAAAAAGAGGATAGATTAAGACTCCAAGCCTTTGAGAGCCTAGGAGCATTGTAAAAGGCCTATAAAAGGCTAGAAACTAGATGCAACAAATGTTCAACTTTTGGAGATTATTACTACTTTGTTCCTTCAAGCTTCTCATCTTCATTCTAGAAATATAAGCTTCTTTTATTGTTACATGTTCAATTCCATTTTCTCTGCTATTCTATGCTTGCACATGAATAGGTTATTCATGTTTTTTGCTGTGTCTAATGCCAGATAACTATCATCTTATCTCTGCATTGATAAACTAGATTTTAAAGTTTCATTTGCTTCCTGTAGCTGGCCATTCATATATTTTTATGTATGCATCTTCTGGTACAATCAGTATTCTCCATACTTCCATTGAATTTATAAACTATTGAGTATTAGTAGTCTGAAGCCTTGTATTGTTGAGGGTGTTCATGCATGCCTTGAGTGAGAATAGAGCTGAAATGATTATCTGACTTGATCCAAACCATCATTCGTTCCAATAGTTCAGAGAACAATATTGAAGATTATATGTTACCAGGCATCTCAAATCTGCAACCTAGGAGAGTTTCCTACAGTGATAACATCACCTTCCCCATTGAACTGTATGAGTAATTATCTAAATTAACAAACAGCCAAGGAAGGTGGAAGCTTGATAATTCAATAGTGTGGACTCTATAATTAGTGTGATGGTTAGAAGCATCTAAAAACAAGATCGTGTGGACTGTCAATCACTAGCTCGGTCAAATTATAGGAGGATTTGTTACAAAATATGCAGTTGATACCTCAGTCAACTGTAACAAAGTGGAGCAAATATTTTTTACAGGATCACTAGGTAAGTACTTAAGATCATTGAATACTTGGATTAAAATTATGTTAGGTGTAAAATGGGTGATGTCATTACCTTGATGTTTGGGGCTATGTGAAGTGGATGAAATTTTAGAAATCGTGAAGGATCAAGAGCGGAGTATAGTCCATTGATTGGACCTCCTTTAAGTGACAATGAAGGGGTGGAATAGACCCCACCGCGGAGCATTGTTTAGCTAATCACTCAGGGGATTCCTCGAGTAAATCATCCGTCCACTCCACCTCCACCACCACCTCCACTGCATACACCTTCGCCTACACCTCCACCTCCACCACCACCATTCAACATGGAGAACACAATGAAATTGCTAATTTTCAAGGGCATAGGAAGTGAAGATACATAACAATTTTGGTTTGTTGTGAATGTTGTATATTAAGTATTGTTTTGATAATTTGCTTGCATCATTAGCAGAGACTAAGGTTACTTTAAACAAGGAGTTTATTAAGCCTAAGTCTAACTCACAGTTAGTAATTGGATTTAAATAAATCATTATGAGGGTAAATGAGACACCTTTGGAATTATATCAAAGGTTGAAGTGTCAGATTCGAGAAGCTGACATGTAGCTCACATATAGTCAGCATCGTGAATGGTTTATAGCTTTGCTTCTACCCCACTTGAGAATTTATCTATCACAACAGAAGATAGGAACACAAGCAGAAGCCTTGGAAATCGCGATGAGGTTGCATGCATCACCTATTCAGGATGCGACCTTGGGGGTACAGAAAATCCATTCTTAGTTATAAATCCTACACCTAGAATTAGAGAGTTTGAAGAAAGACAAGGAGACTAAACCAAAAGTGCGCGTGGAAGTCTAGTGTTTGAAGTGCAAGAGCCAGGGGCACGATAAAGACCACTCCCTCAAGTACACGAATTATATTACAAGAGGGGGACCAATTCCCCTAGAGCCATAAGCCCCAGCAGGGATGAGCGCAGGGGCTAAGCTATGGTGTGATATTTGTCAAGTTGCTGGACAACATGCAACGAATAATTTTCATTTACTTCAAAAGTGCATCCATACACCCTAGTAGTTGTTTTGTAACATCTGCAAATAGGTGGGCGACGATGAACACCATTGTTGCAGCTATGAGCTAATGACGGAGAGAACACCTAAATACCGGATGCAAGCAGAAATAAGGCCTCCAGATTAGGGCATAGAAGAGCGCACGAAGGTTATCAAGGTTGAGGATGGGCCAAGGAGGAGGAGGACCTGGTAGAAGTCGCAGTTAAATTATTTTCTATAACTGCAAACAACGAGGGCACTACGCACGAGAATGTTAGAATCAAACATGCCTGTCATGTCAATACTATAGCTAGTTTGACCATACTATAGAAGAATGTCTGGTGCTCATAGGTAAAATTTAAGAGAAGAAAGTGTAGCCTCAAAAACCTACGTGGAACTTATAGATGATGAGAGTTGAGCCCCGCGAGGAGGATCAAAGTGTGAATATAGTTTTAAGGAGTGGAATAACCACTGGTGATGATAAAGGTAAATAGCCTGAAGAGGACAGATGGGTTCGCAGAGCGCCAGAGAAAGAAGTCGGCTTTGATCTAGAGTGTGTTAAGGAAATTTTTATTAAAGCCAAGAAGAGATTCGCTGAGGCCCTCACCTCAGAAAGCTAGAACAAAGTGCAAGAAACCAACGCGCCTGCAAAAGTTGATCCCTCTGTACTCACTATGTTTTTGGAAACCTGCATAAAACTGCTGTGTGATAGCAAGGCTATGGAAGGCCTGTAGGAGTTAATAAACAAATGCGCTAACAAAGAGAAGGTCCTTAATGGACACCAGGTGATCAGAAAAATTGGCAAACGTAAGGCATGAACAGGACATGAGATGAGGCTCACCATCCAGATAGGTAAGTATGAGATGGAATAGGTCATTTTGGATCTGGGGTTTGATGCAAACGTATTACCAAAACAAACATGTGAAAGAATGGGGAGACCTATGCTGTAGTGGTTTTCGATTCATCTTAGAATGGTGAACCAACATAAAATTAGAAGGTGCGAGTGAGATGACTGATTTTGAGGTTATATAAATCATCGATGACAGTAATCCATACCATGCACTCTTTGGATTGATTGGGCTATTGAAATGAATGGAATAATTAATTTGAAGAAATGGACAATGTCCTTTGAGAGAAAGTCGATGCGAGTTATAGTGCCACTATATCCTGCAGAAGGGGCATGCTATACTGAACCACTCCGTGATTATGACGAAAGCCATGATGAGCTAGATTAGATTTACAAAATAACAACATGGGATTAGGATTGGATCAATCCGATGACATATGGATGGATTTCATGGGATCGAGAGAGTTCCTACACCTCTGATTCAAACAAAGAGTTAGAGCATTGGCAAAATATCTTGCATGAAGTGTCTACACTGCCATGTAATATGATGACGAAGTTGCTGCGCTGTGTTTCATCGGAGGTAAGAAACTGCCCTATTATGCTAGGTTAATTCATGTAGATCTATTTCTAGATGAATTTGAGTGCGAAGTCCCTGAGGATCACCGCTTCCAAGCATTAGATTTGGCACTGCGCGCTACACCTACATGATGGTGGGGTACGCGTAAAGATATCTTTCCTGCATGGAGTGATTACGAAGAATGATTAGGTTATGGTTTGGGCGTCCTAATACTAGATTGACTGAGAAATATAATTGAAGGGATGATCCGCACGATCACCTAGCAAAGTGAACTAAAGCTTGGGGAACAAAACTGTAGCCGGAGCGGGTACACATCATCTGCCATACTTTGGATACAATTTTCATGAACTGGTATCTAGAAACGGAGCTCTACCATGGCATCGCAAAGTGGTATGTGTTGAAGAAAATAGGGCGCTATATCATCACCGTGACAAAATATTTAAGTAGATGGGTGGAAGCACAACTGATTAAAGATCATACAGGAGCTACGACAACAAAGATCTTGTTTGGGTATTGCTTGACCAGATTTGGCTGCCTGAAAGTGTTGATTAGTGGCAGAGGTACGCATTTTCTGAAGGTAATGATCTGCGTGTTGACTGAAGAATTCCAAGTCTACCATCAGAAGAGTACAACATATCACTTACAGGCTAATGGAAATGTTGAAGCCTTTAATAAGATTTTGGAGAATGTGCTAACAAAAATATGCAAAGCACAATGAAATGACTAGGATGTGTGCGTACCTGCAGTACTATGGGCTTATAGGACTACTTGTAAGAAACTGACATGGCAAACACCCTTCAGATTAGTATATGGGGTTGAAGTTGTAATGTTGATGGAGTATATTGTGTCTAGTTTGTGCATAGAAGAATTGACAGATATGGAAGATCGTGAGGCCTTGGAGTAATGGCTCGCACAACTAATGGATCTCAAAGAGGATTGATTTTTGCCAGGATTTCATCAACAAGTACAGAAGGAATGTGAAAAAGCGTGGCATGATCACCATATCAAGCTTCGCACTTTCAAGGTAAATGATCTTGTCCTGTTATATGATAGTAAATTCACTAAATTTCCAGGTAAATTATAGATGCATTGGTTAGGGCCATATATTGTCAAAGAAATTACACATGGAGGCACAATTCAACTCGTGAAGCTAAATGGGAAACCCTTTCTAGCAAGAGTGAATAGGAGCATATTGAAGTTGTATACAAGGGTTCCTGCACTATGACTATATGATAAAGCGCTCTAGGCAGTTGTAAGGGAGTGCGGGACTATAAACTACATTGCCTAGTTGGGAGGAAAACGCAACAATTAGGCTGCATGGAAAGTGATGAAGTTGCAACTTATGAAGCTACACCATGGAGGGAGGTGCCAAGTAACACAACAGAAAAGTGACCATTAGAGTTATTGTTCATGACTTGATGGCCAGAAGATAGTTAAGTGGAGCGGGTGGTGGCATTTAAGGAAAAATCTTTGAAGATCTTTTGCCAAAAAAACATTTATTATCAAAAATTGGGGGGAACAGTTGTATTTGAATTAAAAAATCCCTAGAAATTACACCTGCCAGTCCAAAAAAGAACACTTTGCACTCTCAGAATTGTTTGTGAAATTTGTTGTCTATCTCTTATGAACTGATCAGCTTGGGAAGATTTAGTTGCAAGCCCCATGTTTTCTAAGTTGTTTGAGATAAACCAGAAGTTTATTCTTGACAAAATGCTTGCACCCAGTCCTGGTGAAACTGTGAGTATTGGCGATGTTTCCTTTGAGGCAGTTGCCCCAGAAGTTGTAACTATAGAAGCTCTAGATCCTGTGCTTACGGTGTTGAGGTCACCTAGGCAGAAGCCTACCCCTACCAAAGAAACCCAACCAACCAAATCAAAGAAGGACAATCAGAAAAAGCCAGTTCCGATGTGCGCGTCCCTTAGGAAGTATATTGAAACGTACAATCATAAGAAAGATAAGCAGCCAGAGAAGGTAGTGGAATTGGAGGCGGAAGAAGCCCAGGGAATAGAGGATATCGATGCTGAAGGAGTGGAACCTATAACAAGGCTCCTTGAGTATATCTGGTGGGCTCTAGTATTGTAGCAATAATGCTACGTCTCCTGGAGCTTCCTTCTCTAATTTTATCAACCTGGTAGTTCGTAACAAACTTGGAAGCGACGGTGCTGTATGCACAAGTACTAGCTCTTGTCGCAGCTGTCACTTGGTCAGCTGGCACGAGTCCGCTAGGGCTCAAGCCAACTTCTATATGTTCTCAGAAGAAGCTTTTTAAGTGATGAACGAAAGCTATCTCAAAGGAAATTAACCTACTTTGCAAGAATGAACTGAAAGCCAACAAAACATGGAAACCCTAGTAAACCCTAATTCTACCAGCTTAATCCTTATGATGCAATGGTGGGAATGAAACTTCTAAAAGTGATGCCATTACTTCTATTGAGATGAGTTTCATGTGTCTAAACTACTTTCATCTGAAGAGAACATGTTTTTGTATTTTTTCTCAAGTTGTTGGAGTTATTATGACTGTGCTTCTTACTGGGTCTTGACTGTGCAGGGGTAGATCAAGGGGAGGAAGGCTTGGAAAAGGTCAGGAGGACTTCTGAGAGGGTCCAAGGGATCCCTAACATCATTCCACAGAAGTTCACAAAGTTCAGATGCCTGGCAACCGTGTTTGCAAGCTTCTACATGATGTCTGCAGGGGATTCTACAGGAAGTTCAGGATTTCTACAGGAAGTCCTGTAATTTCTACAGGATGTTCTGCAATCGGAGTTTTGGGTGATGGATTAGTGAATGAACTGTATGGGTGGATAGGGAGGTAGGAGGGGAGCTTGTAATGGCTTATGGATAGAGAGGTGAGATGGAGAGGGGGTGTGTAAAGCTGGTTGGTCTAGAGGAGGGTAGAGGCAATGGAAGGCCGAAAAGATAAAACAACGTGGATAATAGAAGAGTTGGGAGGCAAATGATCTAACTGGGAGATAAGTAGATGGCCTAGGTACGGCTTATAAGGATAAGGAAACGATGGAGTGGTGCTGCGCAGTGTAAATGAAACAAATCACCCCTGTCTTGAGTATAACCGAAATGTCATCAACCTACTCTAACTGTTTTATTAGAAACCAAAGAACAGCAATGTCGTTTTTAAGGGAAAATCGTGCATGGTGTTGAAACAAAGAGTTATTGCTCAAGATCTAAATGCATGGACACTTCTACAAACAGAAATATTATGTTAAAGCTTGCATGAACATGTAAAACTGTGTTTTTGGTAGTTGGCACGGTCTGCACTCCCAATCTCTAAACAGAGGTGGAAGTGAGTGCGCAATCAACCCTTTTTTGGAGCTCTGATTAACTCTAATCTCCTTACTCTAATCTAAACTACTGAAAGTAACTTTATCCATAAAACTAACCTACTTAATCACATCAAGAAATTCAACTCAGCAAACTGTGTTTCCAAATGCATGTAAAGGGAGAGAAATACAATGCTGAAAGAAAAGTAACAATACAAAGAAAGGAGGTCTATTGCTCTCAAGTTGGGCCCAACCCTGAGAGCTATAGCTCCTCTAAGAACTCAGAAATGAACTTGAATCTGCCTGCCTTTTATTAAAATATCATAGTCATAAGTCTAACAACATTCCAAAAATGGCTTACAAAAAGCAAAACAGAGCTATAGCTCGTAATTCAGAGTCTGCAACAAAGGTTCAAAAGTTTCCATCGAAGGTTATAGCCTCAATATTTATACATTATGAGGGCCAAGCTGGCCTCCTAAATTAGTGGGGCTTGGCTGACCAACTAAAAGTAAACTGTTGTTCCCTTAGAATCCGTTGGCTGCCTTCTAGCTCGGTGGTGATAGCTGTTGGAGCTCGGAGTTGTGGGTGGAGATCACGAGGAAGGCCATTCAATGGTGTGGACAACCTTCCTACAAAACCTCAATGCCACCTTGGCTGTCTCCTAGCCTTCATCTGCGTGGTTTTGCTCCATTTAATGTCAAAAAACCTAAAATAAACATGTATTAGCCACCTAGGAATAGTGACTGCCCTTCATTCGTACAAATAACCTAAATATACTAAAAAATGATGCATAAGTCCTGAAAAATGAAGGGTTGAGCAAGGGTAGTGAGGCCAAATGAGCCCAAAATGTTACCAAATTTGGGGCTCATCATCACCCCCCAGCTAAAATATTTGCTCATCCTTGAGCAACTAATCTAGCTCCTCATCCTTCACTGCCTTTACTGCCACCCTTATATCCCAAGCCTCTATAGTAGTGTCCTCCTTGCTGATATGGAACCTAGCCTTTCTGTTCACCTCTTCCCACTGTTCATTATCATCTTTCTCTGTGCTGCCTTCCATCAATCCTAGCAGCAGTGGTGGGCTTAGCTTGAGGCCAATCCAGCTGGCCTGGAGGTTTTGCATGGATTTCTTATAGAGGGCCACCCAGACTAGAGCTTCCCTTATCCGAGTTGGGGTATGATACTCTTTGATTTTTAGACTGTGGGCCAATGTATTCCATCGGCGGGTGCAAGCTTGGACAGAGTTGTCTCCTAACAGTCTTTCCATGTCCTCAAAATGTGCTATGGCCTGGGCCTGCTGATCCATATATCTCAATGAAGCTTGAGGGTCAGTGGACAAGTGTTGGTGTGCCGAGATTAGTGCAACTGGATCCCCTGGTTCTGCTCTAATTAGCAATGGCTCATTCAGCTCTCGGTTCATGACCGCTTTGGCTTCTGCTGCTCTTTTGTCCTCATGGTTCAACCATGAGGCAAATGCCATTAATTGCATATCTCCTAAGGCCGTATTGGGATCCCATGAAATTACATTAGGCAGGGCCAAATTATGGAGGTAGAACTCCGCTAATTTGGCCTTATCCTCTAATGAACTAGTACTGCATAATTCAGTGAATTGCTGTGGGTCTTGGAGCTGAGAGATACCTCTTTGCACCAAGGTATTGATTTGAAATTGCAGCCATTGGTCTTTCAGGTACAGGCCATAGGATTTGGCCGGCTGTCTGCATTGTATAGCATCCATGGCCCAACTGGCCATGCAGGCCAATTGTGCCTCTTTCTGCTGCAGCTGTTGTCTGAGAGCTTGCACCTCAATTTGTGCTTGCTGTTCTGCTTCCTGTAGATGCAAGGTTGGCTCCCCAAGACCGGTTTGCAGTTCCTTTTTGCCTTGCTGTTCTGCTGTGATGTCCCCTGAGGGTGTGCCTGTTCCTCTCCTCAGCTCTTGTAGCTGCAGTCTAAGTTTTTCGTTTTCTTCCTGTAGGAACACCCGTTGGCAATTTTCCACGTGTTTAGCCATGGCTAATTCACTTCTGGCCTCCTTAAGTTGCTCTTCCAAGGGGCCTATGTCCGCCACACATTTTGATTTGGCTATTTTCATCCACATGTGTGATTGTACTCTCTCTTCCTCCAATGCAAAGAACAGTGGCACAGTGAATTTTTGAGGTATAATTTTTCCAGCCTCTAAGAAGTTGTAATATGAACTCAGACTTGGCTGAGGGCTAGGCTCTGGAATATGCTCTTTCTCTACTTCTTTTGGTGGCTCTACTTCGCCTTCCCTCGGTGGTGATGAGGGTGCTTCTCCTTCCATTCTCTCTGTTTCCTTAAGCCGGGCTAAGGTTTCCTGTAGAGCAGCTTCAGCATCCTGTAGCCGGGCTTTTGAAGCCAATTGGTCTAACCTTTCTTTCCAAGAGGTTGTTTTTGGGCTCCCCCTCTCATAGGTGACTGATATCTTTGAGGGGGACCTCTCCTTGGGCGAAGTAGGGGCATCATCTATAGTGATTGGGCTACTGGACGGAGGCTGTGGCTTGCCCGTCTTTATTCTCACACTTCTCCTAGCTTTAAAATATAGAGGGGCCTCCCTCTTTCTCTTTTCCTTGGGCTTAGGAGGTGTACTGAGGGCGGCCAGCACAGCTGCTGCCTCCCTTGCAAGAACATCGGCTTTCTTTTCCCTTGGTTTTCTTTTCTCAGGGCTTCCTGTAGAAGGCCCTTTTTCAGCTGATTTCGGGCTTCCTATAGAAGCCGGTTTCGGTTTTCCTGTAGGAACAGGTGGCACCACTTTAGGTTGCTTTGCTGAGGGTGTTTTACTTTTTGACTTGGTCGAGGCTGCTGTCGAGGTGCCTTTGCTGATGTGGACCTGCTCAGCCTTGTCCACTCTGCTTTGTAGTCTTTTCTCTCTGGCCGTCAACATGGGTGTGTCATCCTTCTCTTTGGCACCCTTTTTCTCTTGTTTCTTCTTTTGCTCTTTCTTCTGCTCCGTGGTCGTGGTCTTCTGGCCTTTTTCTTTCTTCCCTGCAGGCACTGACTCTTTCTCCTCACTGCTGGATGAACCGAGCTCTTCGGTCAACATCTTTATATCACCATCCTTGGTCAAATTTCTGAAGGCTTCCCATGAGAGGGGAACCTTGTATGCGTGGAGCACATCCTCCACGAGGAGTTTAATGAGTCCATGGTGGGCTACCTGGTCTGGTGTGCCTTCTTTCAACTTGGTGGCACATTCAATCATAGACTGTAGTAGAAAGTAGGGGATACTTAGTTTGTTTTCTACAGGTAGGTCCATCTGATGCCTTAATTCTGTGAGTAACCGAAAATGGTACCCATATACAATGCTAAACCGACCTTCGCAGGTGATGTAATTCATAATCTGGAGGCTAACTTCACTCCAAAGTGGCAGTAAGCTGGTTCTACGAACCCCGTTTTTATCTTCTGAGAATTCCTCCTCTGGGGGGAAGAATTCCTTCTTAGCCTTCTGGCCCAATTTCCTCTCTTCTTTATCCCATGGTAATCCCATTGGGAGCTCAGTAACTCGGCTGATGAATTGTGGGGTGAGTCTGAGACTCAAACCCCTGAAGTTGACGGTGGCCAATGTTTTGGATTTCGGCTTCAGAGCTTGCAAGAACTCCTCTGCCACCTCATCGTCATAGCCCTGCAATTTGTCACAGAACGACATCCATTGCGCTTGCGTGAACAGCTCCACCACCTCAGGATTCTCTCTTAGCTTTGTTGAGTCGGTTGGTTCCCTTCTGATGAACCCACCCGGCATGGTGAAAAACTGTTGCGTTAGCTGGAGGTGGCGAGTGCAGAAGAAAATTGGCCTACTGGGACAGAGCGTAGAATTACACCTCTGCCACGCATACAATTCACGAAAACTTATCTCCCGAGGAGCCTTAACACGGCTTAATTATAACTCACATCCTGTAGGATGACAATTCATGCAACCGGCAGACAATACTTTCAATTTGTTTTACGACCAGACTGTAGAACGTCGACTCTGCCACCCTCGAAACCAATTGCATGGAAGGTTCAGGCTTACCCTTTTTAATCCGCCACCTTTTGACGTGAGGAACCCAATTTCCTGTAGAAGCAGCTTTCCTGTAGAAGCAGCGCACGAATTCTGGAAGATACTGTAGTGGGTCGCGCCTTCTGTGCTGCTATCAGACGTTCGAACGGCCGAAGGCTTGGAGTGTCGAGCTTTAGAGGAATGCGGATGCTCACTCGACTTCCAAACGGCTGATGATAAATGCGTGGGGTGGCGATCTAGCCGATAGATTTGAATCTGGCGTAATCCGTGGCGCGGGGGTGAGCTGTCCTTGCCGGACCATTGGGCGACGTCACTTAATCATTCAACTGCAAGTTCCCTGACTGCCGCATCATTCTCCGCAGATCCGCCGCTGTCATTTCTGTTAAACCGTGCTTCTCCCCGACTGGATGGCTCTCACGTGTCCACTACTCATTCCTTTTGCTAGGACCACCATTTACACATCCGACTGGACCATCTGACTGGTCGACATGGCCAGTCAAATGGCCATACGACTGCTCAACCCATTCACTTCACACTTTGCAAACATTTCAAAGTAATATCAATGTAATTCGACGAAAGAAAGGGCGAGGCACTTACCTGTGCGGCCGCGACATGATTTTTCAGGCTCTTGGATGACGATGATTAGATTTGTTTGCTGCTGCTTGATTGCACAGGCCCGGAGGTTCCTCTTCACAGGCCGCTAACGATGAAGCTTATGACTCGGCTGCATGTGCCTGCGTTTTCATTGCATGTTGCAGGCGCTTGAATGGTGTACACTCTAGTTGGCTTAACTGCTACGGGACTCCTGCAGGATGTCCTGTAGCAGTTTTTCCTCCTCGGGTGCATGCTGAACGATGAAGGCAGTGGCATCACGATCACACTCACAGGGCCCTTGGATAGCTGGGATGGGTATTGCATGGCATCTCAGCGTCTTCTTTTATTTCAGAATTGCTTCCTCTTGATAATTCACTGATCTGCTTTGATTGTGCAGGTATCTTCATTGCATGTTGACAGGGGTGGTAGAAGGAGGTGACAGCAGTGTGTGAGGGGGAAAATAGTAGCTTGCATGCGTCCATACTGGACCTTGGTCATTAGATCTCCTCATACAATTAGTTCTGGGCCGTCCAAAACTTCTACAGGAAGTTTCCTGTAGAAATACATAACTTCCTGTAGAAAGTCTGTAACTTCCTGTAGAAGACTGAGCTGTGATGAAATCGTGCCCATATCTTGGAGAAGATGAGTGTTCTCGGAGGAGGTGCTGGTAGGGTCTCCTGGCAGCATGATATGGATCCTTGTCTTCAAGTTGAGGGACCTCTTCTTCCTTCATAAACCTGCAACTTGCATGCATTACCACATTGTGAACTTGCTGTCCCTGCTTTTTTGTGTTTGTTTTTTTTTCTCTTTTCTTTTTTCTTCTTTTTTGAAAGACAGCAGGGGCTCCTCAATGAGGTTTTCACCCTTGCCATCTGCCTCAAGCGCCTCAAAAAGGTTTTCACTCAAGGGTCTTTTTTCAAATTTTTTCTTTTTTTTTTTGAAAGACAGCAAGGGCGCCTCAATGAGGTTTTCACCCCTACCATCTGCCTTGGGAGCCTCAGAGAGGTTTTCACCCAAGGATCTTTATTTATTTATTTATTATTATTATTATTTTTAAGATCTTCAGGGTATGCCCAAAACAGAGGCAGAACCCTTCTCTATGACCAGCACTGATTTCTCCACAGTTTTAATGAATTCTTGTCTTGAGAGAGGTTTCCTGTAGATTTTCAGTCGATGCCCATTGACAAGCATGGGGATGGCCTCCTCATCAATGGTCCGAATGAGAACAGATCCATTGTCATGACATTTCTCCACTGCATATGGTCCCAACCATCTGGTTCTTAGCTTCCCCTTGAAATCTTTGTGCCTGGAGTCATACAGCAGCGCCCAATCTCCTGGCTGGAATTGCTTGTCATTGAGGTGTTGGTCATGCCACACCTTTCTCTGAAGTTGAACCACTTCTGAGTGAAGGAGGGCCTGCATTCGGTGCTCGTCCAGTCCATTCAGCTGCAATAACCTTTCTTGTTGGGCATGGCTGAGATCTAGGTCTAGCTGAGCTGCCGACTTCAAAGTGTTGTACTCAAATTCAATTGACAACAAATCTCTCTTCCCATAGACCAGCTCATAAGGTGTGAAGCCGGTTGTGGTCTTCCAAGTGGTGTTGTAAGCCCATGTGGCCTCAACCAGGCGATCTGCCCAATCTTTCCTACTGCTGCTCACTACCTTGGTTAGAATCCCTTCCAATGCTCTATTGGTGACTTCCACTTGCCCATTTGCCTGAGGATGATAGGGGGTGGAAGTCCTATGCTTGATTTTGTGATGAGCTATTAGGTCTTCAATTAAGTTGGATGTGAACTAGCTTCCTTGATCGGTGACTAGCTCTCTTGGGTAGCCAAATTTGTAGAAGATGTTCTCTCTCAAGAACTCAGCCACCTTTTCTTCTGTTGCTGCTTTGATTGCCTTAGTTTCTGCCCACTTTGTCAGGTAGTCAGTGCACACAATGATGTAAGACCTTTGCCTTGAAGGAGGGTTGATTGGACCCACAAAGTCCATACCCCACTTCTCAAATGGCTTAAGAGTCACTTGAGGTTGGAGAGGCATCTCATCCCTTTGAGTCGGTTTCCCCATTCTTTGGCATCGGTCACATTGGCTGATATATCTTCTGACATCTTGATGAAGTGTGGGCCAATAGTAGCCTGCTTGCAGGATTTTGAAGGCAGTCCTCTTTGCTGCAAAATGTCCTCTACAAGGCCCATCATGACAGGTGAGGAGGATATCAAAGACTTCCTCCTCCCTTACACAATGCCTTAAGATCTGATCAGGGCCAAGCTTGAACAAGTTGCCCCCGATCCAAGTAAATGAGGCACTTTTTCTGATGATTCTGCTCTTCTCTCTTGAGGATAGGTGCGGAGGGAACTGTGCTGAAACAAGGTAGTTTGCTATATCAGCAAACCATGGAGAGAGTACTGAAATAGCAAACAGATGTTCATCGGGAATCTGTTCATCCACTGTTCCATCCTCAGCTGCAGATAAATCCAATCTAGATAAAAAGTCAGCAACAACGTTTTCTTTACCTGGTTTGTCAACAATAGTCAAATCAAATTGCTGCAACAAAAGTAACCATCTAATAATACAAGCATTCACATTTGGTTTATTCATTAAATATCTAATTTCAGCATGATCAGTATGTACAAATGTTTGATAGCCAGTGATATAATGTAGGAACTTGTTCAGTGCATGGACCACAGCCAAGAATTCTTTCTCGGTTACAGTGTAATTCAGTTCTGCTTTGGATAAGTTTTTGCTAACAAAGTAAATGGCATACGGAAGTTTTTGTTCAACTTGTCCTAAGGCTGCCCCTATGGCTTTGTTCGAGGCATCAGTGTGGATGTGGAAAGGTAGGGCCCAGTTTGGACCTCTCAAGATTGGGGTAGACACCAACTTGTCCTTTAATTCATTCAAAGCCTTCTGACAATCGTCAATCCATTTAAACTCCAGATCTTTTGTCAACAGGCCAAACAATGGCGAGGCTAGCTTGCTGAAGTCTTTAATGAATCTTCTATAATACCCTACTAATCCTAAGAAACTCCGAACATCCCTTACCTTTTGAGGAGGTGGAACCCTCTTGATGAGAGCAATTTTGTTAGGATCCACCTGTAACCCTTGGCAAGAAGTATGGCCTAGCACGGTCCCTTCAGTCATCAAGAATTCACATTTTTCAGGACTAAAGGACAGGTTCATCTCAATGCATTTGGTTAGGACTCTTCCGAGATTGGACAATGCTTCCGGGAAGTTGGACCCATAAGGAGTGAAGTCATCCATATAGATTTCCACCGCATCATGGACCAGTTCCGAGAAGATGCTCAAGACGGCTCTCTGGAAGGTAGCAAGAGCATTGCATAGCCCAAAGGGAAGAACTCGGTAGGCAAAGGTACCCCAAGGACAAGTGAAGGTGGTCTTATCTTGGTCTTCCGGGCTGATTTGGATTTGCTTGTACCCGCTAAACCCATCTAGGAAAGAGAAAAACTTCTTTCCTGCCAATCCATCCAACACTTGATCTATGAAAGGTAGAGGGAAATGGTCTTTCTTGGTAGCTTTGTTCAGTTCTCGGTAGTCCACACAGATTCTCCACTTCCCATTTTTCTTGGGAACCAACACCAGAGGGGACAACCATTCGCTATCTAAGATGGGGCAAATGAATCCGGAATCCAACAGTTTTTGCAATTCTTCCTTGACAATGTCCTTAAGGGCTGGATTCATCCTCCTCTGGGGTTGCCTAACCGGTTTACAGTCCTCTTTGATGTAGATGCGATGGGTATAGACTGAAGGATGGACTCCTTTCATCTCCTTATAGCTCCAAGCAAAAGCATCTAGATGACTGGCCAATAGGCTACACAGCTCCTTTTCCTAGGAAGGAGATAGGGAGGAGCTGATCTTTAACGTTCTCTCAGGGCCGAACTCCACATTTTTGACTCTGGGAGTGACAAGGTTGGTCGCACAAAGATCCACTAAGGCGCTGGCTTGGGGATCCTCCACCAATTTCTCTAAGGTCAGTGCACTGGGAGGTGGATTCTGGATCAAGGTCTCAATCAAATCACCCTCGGTTGGGGGGTCTCTTCTAGTGGTGTCTAGGGCGCACAAAGGTGCTGAGTACACCTCATCCTCTTCTCCTTCCTCCAACCAAAGTGGTAAGTCATGCTCTAAGGAGGGTTGGGCAGGAGGGTATAGGACTAGCTGCTTGGACATAGGACCATTTTTGATGGTCATGTTTCCTGCACGACAGCTTATGTAAGCATCTGCAGTGGCTAACCAAGGCCTTCCCAAAATGAGAGGGTATCCAGTAAGCTTTGCCTTTGGTTGCAGAACCAAGAAATCTGCAGGGTACTCCCAAGAGTCAACAGAGACCAAGACATCCTCCACAATCCCTTCGGGAGTCACGGTGGAGCAATCTGCTAGTTGCAGGACTGTCGAGGTCTTCCTCAAGGAACCCTGAAGGTTGAGTTTGAGCATGGTATCCCTGGTCATCACATTAATGGCAGCCCCCAGATCAATCAAGGTGTGAGGTATGATGGTGCCATTGATGTGGACATCTACTACAGGACTCCCAGGATCTAGATACTTTGGGCAGATGACTTGTCCTAACATAAGGTCAGACAGCTGTCCTAAGACATTGATGGTTGAAGCATCTCTCTTTCGCCTGCCTGGGTGTCTGAAACACTTTTCCTTAACCAGTTTGTTGTATATCGGTACATCTTTGATGGCTTGGAGAAGTGGTATTTTCACACACAACTACTTGAGCTCTCCCAGAAGCTCATCCTCCTCTGGGTTGGGTTGTGTGGTGGCTGTTAGTCTCTCAGGAAAGGGTGGAATAGCCTTTCGTTCACTTTCCTGCTTATCTTCCTCATCCTCTGAGGGAGGAGGTTGGCGATCCGGAAGAGTCTTTCTAGATCGAAGATTGATCTCCTGGATCTCCATAGCATAGGTAGGGCATGATGTTTCCCCAGTGTATACCTGCTGGGCCTGTCTATTGTTGGGGTTCGGGTTCGGTTGAGCAGGAATTTGAGGTTGCCTTGGAGGAGCAGGAGGTAATGGTTGAGGTTGAACTGGTGGTGGAGGCAAAATGGCGGGAGGAGTGTTGTACTACGGCCTCCACCCCGATGGAGGTGCATTCCACTGAGGCTGTGGCTGGGCCTGTGAGTGATACGAATGAGTAGTGGGTTGAGTATCGTACTGAGGTGGATAAGACCATGTAGGAGGCACAGACTAGGAAGGATGAGCAGGGGGACCCCAGGAAGGCATAGGAGTAGATTGGTTGGGGCTGTAATAAGCTTGGGGTGTCCCTTGCATCCCCTACTGGTAAGGTCTAGGTCCTTGTGGCCTCCTTTGGTTGAGGAAATAGAGAGGTTCAGTGGGGGCTTCTGTCCCTTGATACATGGCTTTAAGCCCAGGTAAGGTTGGACATTGATTTGTGGGATGGTCCTCCTCAGAAACAAAACATACCTCAACCGAATGTAATGGGCATTCGTTCTTAGGGTGTCTCCTTGTACATCTAGGGCAGAAGATAGCCAAGGCCCTCTCAGCTTCTTCCTTCTTCTGCTGGATCCTGAATGTATCAAGTTGCATGGCAATGGTCTGTCTCACCTCACTTTTGAGATCCTCTAATTGATTTGCAAACTCATGTTTGGAGAAAGGAATGCCAACTGAGAGGAGGTTTCCTCTACCTCGCTTCCGAGCTGCCCTAGAGTGGTTTCTAAACACAGTCTTTATGTCCTCATAAGGCAGTTGGTAAATATCTCCTCCAGCTAACATGTGAAGGGTATCTAAGAGGTCTTCTCGGACTCCTCGGAGCAGGACCAACTTGAGGGATTCAGGGTCAAGTGTGCACCTGACCCGTTTATAGCTAAGTTGGAACCTTTCCTCATAATCCTCTAAGGGCTCATCATTTCCCATGGTCATCCGGAAGATTTCTCCCTTGGTTTCCTTGGACCTACAGTAGTCCCGGTACTTGGTATTGAAAGCTTGCTACATCTGAGCCCAAGTGGTGATACTGTTCCCAGGTAAGCCCATGAACCAGCGTAATGCTGCATCCTTAAGGGTTGAGGGGAAGAGTTTCAGCTTCTTCTCATCTTCAGTATAGTCATAGGTTCGACAAAGGACAGCAAACTCAAACAGGAAGGTATCAGGACCTTTAGTAGTCAGTCCATGGAAGTGAGGTAAAGCGGAGGGGCTAATGTTCTTCATTTTCATGTCCCCATTGGTCTCTCGAATGGGGAAGGCACCTTCTATTCTCTCATCTTCTCCTCTATTGTCAGCCATAGCTGTTATAGACATTTTTGTGCCTTACAACATAGAGCATGAAATGTCAATAATCTAAGGGATCCAAAGTCCCTAAACATGTTGTTCTTACCCTTAGAGGAACAAGGTCAGCAAACCACAACACTGCAAATCAGTTCTCCACTGAAAAACACTCAAAAACAGGTCAATTTTGGATCAAAGCAGCTGCTCCAAAGGCTACCTGCGCTGCATAGCAAGTGCAACAAGGGCCACCTGCGCTGCATAGCAGGTGCAACAAAGGCTACCTACGTTGGGCGTACTTGGACATGTGGAGGAATCTTTTTCTCAATGTGCCAGTGCCCAGGAAGCTTCCAAAAAGACACTTGATCATAAGATTCGCCTAATGATGAGTTAAGAGCTTCTAAAACTCCAAGTGGAAGACAGAAACTCCAAGTGAAGAACTGAAGAACAACTGGAGTTGAAGAGGACAACAAGTCACACATCAAGCTGACTTATCTTCACTCCAAAAATCTATATAAGGATCTCATCCCATGGGATCTAGAAGGCCGGAATTTTGTGCAAAGAATTGCTATTGGTTTACAGTTGTGAGCATTGGGTGATTGCTTGAGGGAGGTGAAGAAGAGATTTCTCTCCGTCGGGAAGGTGATGCTGGATTGGACCTCTCATGGTTGTATCACCGCCTGAACCTTACTTCCATATATTAATAAAGCATTTGAGGTTCTTCTATTCGCATGTGTTTCAATGGTGTATTGTCTTACTTGCGTCTTTGATTTATGCTAATCCTTGGATCGATTATGAATGCATGCCTCTTGTAGTTTCCTTTTCTTGTCTTATTTGCAGGATCTCGTGTAGCTGGGCCCGTGAAAAGACTTGGATCTGGGAGAAAGTGGCAAACGAAGGAGATTGGATCGACCATTTGCGCAAGACATCGGTAAGTGGATCTCTTCCTTCTATCTCTTGCATGTCATAAAGAAGAAACTTTAGATATCTTTGCTTTCAGCTGTTGCTAAGGAACTGTCACCCTTAGAGTGGGTTAGGGTCATTCCGAGTTGGATACTTTCCCCCACAACAGACCGGCGACTCCGCTGGGGACCGTGTCTTGTTGGTAGCTTGTGTTTCTTGCTATTCATTTCTTAAACAAAGGAGTACCGAATCGAACTGCATTGGAGTCCTTCGAATGCAAAGTAGAGGGCAGCTACTCTAGCCCAGTGCTGGGCATGTTTATGATTTGAAGAGCTGATCCACAAGGACTCTTTTTAGCTCTTTGTGATAGTGTTCATCTTCCCTCAATCATCCTCTAGTGTATACTTGACTGATAGCCTCTGATTTGGCCAAAAACCGTTGATTTTTGAGCAAACTGTGACCTGGAATCTGAGAGAGACGAGAGTTGTCTCATCAGTGCAGCTGCAACAAAGGCTACCTGCACTGCAACGCAGGTCCCGAAGGGGCTACCTGCGCTGCATCGCAGTTTGACAGTGCAGCACCTGCGCTGATCCAGTTTTGCCTTGTGCAACTGGGATTCCCCACTGTCTGTTGCCCAGTTTTCAGTATTGTTTTTGCAGCCTGTTGTCAACATGTATACCCAGCTGAAACCACTTCTCTTTGCCTTCATTCCTCCTCAGTTGTATGAAGAAACCGTGATTGTTCTTATTGTATTTCTTGCCGTCATTCACAGTTTCCCATAGTGAAAGTGAACTAGTCTTGCTATGACCTCTTGGATCTAGACCTATGAGAAAGTGTCGTTGTGATTCTAAGAGCTAGTTTATTGTTGTTCATAGCCGCTTGAGCATTTGCTTTCGTTATATGGTTTGAATTTCAGTATTTCTTGTGTTGAAACGAGTGAATCTTAAGGTGTTCTTTTGATTATTGGACACAACTTGTTTGCTTTCGCTTGAAATTGAATTCGAAATCATACAACAACTTTCTTTTTGTAATACATCAACATTAAGGAAGAAGAAAAGAAATACTTGCATTGTGCATGTGCATTTTGACAGTTTGCATGTCGATTTAGGAAAATTGCATCAGTGTGTGCTCTATGATCTGTTTGAAAAGATGATGTCTTTCTTTTCCTTCAGTAGTTAAGGTTTTCATAAGTTGAAAGAATTGAAAAAGCTTGCTTATCATTCTTAGACTGCATTTAGGAGTTGTATCATACATCACGTGGTGATCCATAAAGGCAAACTGCTAAGCAAGATCAACCTAAAAAGAACTGAATTTATCTAACAACGCTTTGAAACATAACGAAACTCAGTAGAGGTCTAGGTAGAGACGTGAACCGGCGTCTTTAAACATAGTGACTGTCGATCTCTACGAAGGTGGGTGATTCCTCCTGAGGGACGATAGCACTAATACGGCCTTGTGCCCCCGCGTACCGTCGCGTATATTGGGGGACCCCTATAGGAACAAAGCCTTTATCCATAGGAAGCCGTGTCGGCCGCCCTACTGATCGCGATGCAGTGAACACAGCATTCACGAAGATCGACCACTCGTACCGTAAAACGTATTCTGTGGTTTCGCGAAAGGTTTGGCACACCCTTGCCTAGAACTCCAGAGTAGTTTCTTTTGGCCTTTTTCAAACTCTATAACTGAAAAAGTCCATCCGAGCATTTGTCACTTCGGGCTCGTTAATACATCGAAGGAGACTAGAGTCATATTTAGCTTTTTCTCGACTCTTAAAAAGTGAAAAAGCAAGTTGTGTCTAAAAGCGTCGTCATATAAAATTCATTTTTAAATGGAACATAATCACCTCCTATTCCTGCGTTGATCTTCGAAGTTAGTCTTTTGGCATCGTAAGTTCTTGTAGAATCGCTAAGAAATCTTTTGGATAGACTAGATATGTCTGAACAACCGTCAACATCTAGGACTGTGTCGTCTGACACAGCAGCAGCAGAACCTCCTACTGCTACTCCAACGATGTTCGCTGGTATACCATCTGTCCCGGCAAATTGTCAACAACAAGCCGAAGTCCAATCAGGGACGACAATATGGTTAGTTCCTATTTCTTCATCCGGATTATCATCTGGTACTTCTTATGTTGAAACTCAACAAATTGATCCAATGTGTCTTCAAAGGCCAATTTACCCTTTAAGTACTGGATTTCCACCATGTGGAGGGCAGTATGCTCTTTCATTGTTCCCTCCTAGAGAACAACCATATGAGAGTTTACAACAAGGTTCAAGTCAAACTGGAATTACATCCGGCGGTTGGGTACCAATACTGCCTCAACGATCAGGAGTTGCACATTCAATGCAACCAGTACACCCTGTGTCGAATATTCCCACCACACCTGCTATGGCGAATGCGTCGCAAGTACAAGCGCTACCTGTTGTAATACAACAACCTCTTGTCTCAGCGGATCAATCACAATCTCAGGGTAGTGCCTCCTTATCTGGAGCGACTCAGGCTCAAACAAGTACTGTGACTCCTCATCTTGGTCAATCATCCAGTATTGGTCAACAGCAAATGGTCCAACAACCAGAGCTGGTTCAATCTCAACAGCCGCCATTCCAGCAATCATATCAAGGACCTGAGCAACAAGTCTTTGTAAGTAATGGGCAACCATGCTATAATGGTTATGCCCATAAACTTTGTCAAAGTTGTCAGCATTATGCTGGTCTGCAAAGACCCATTGCTCAGGCGATACCATCTTATCCTGGATATGCTTCGCCTAACCTGAACCAACAGTTTCCCTTTGTAGCAACTCTAGAATTTCCAGATCTAAACCGGCTGACGAATGATCCAATTGCTTATGCCCCTTGGTGGCCAGCGATTCCGCATAAACTTCCATCAGACATTCCTAAATTCAATGGAAATCCAGGTGAAGACCCGTCGAATCACGTCATGACTTTTCATCTGTGGTGTTCATCGAACACTCTAAACGATGATTCGATAAGACTTCGCCTCTTCCAGAGGACATTGACAGGTCCAGCGGCTAAATGGTATATTGAATTGCCAAGAGCCTCTTTTGACAATTTCAGCTCCTTAGCCACGACTTTCTTAACCCATTTTCAATTACCGATAAGGTATGAAACAGGAACAGAACTCCTTACCAACTTCAAACAGACAACGGCCACTCACATATCTAATCATATACATGAGTGGCGACGTCGTCGTAGGATGGTGAAAACTTACGTTCCCGATCAGCTGTTAGCTGAATGGTTTATAAAGTCATTACTTCCGGCTATAACGGAAGATGTGGCCAAGGGAGGAGTCGTAACAGAGGAGAAAGTCATTGCTCGTGCTCAATACTTAGACTTAGTATATACTCAGTCGGGCACGCTCTACAACAAAATACCTGACGCCCCTAGACCTGAATTTTCAATTCCTCCCCCTCCTAAATCAAATACTAACTCTCACGCCAGTAATGGCGTGACTGGCAAACGCAAAATTTCTAGTCAAAATGCAGATGAGGAACTTCTTGCCTCAGAAGTAAATGCCATGTCGACCGACAAGGGAAAACGACTGAAGCAACCAGGGGGCAAGAAGAAAAAGAAAAGGAAAGGGAAGCCCCCGACAGGGTGTCATATATGCGATGAGGATCATTGGACGAAAGATTGTCCACATATAGCTGAAGTTAAGAAACTCTTCAAGAGTTCAAAAACCCCAGCAGTATTGACTGATCCGTTTCCTAATCCAAGACAAAATCTGGTTGCTAATCAAAATGCTTCCCGATCCCAAGTGCTTATGTTGTCCACCTCAAAGCAGCAGAATAATGCTTTGACAAGGAATAAAGATTACAGGAATCCAAAGCAGTTGAACAACAAGGCAAATAAACAACCTAGTAGTTCAACAACAACTTTGACCAAAGTCGTGCCACCCATCATTCCTGAACCAATGATAAAGTCGCCAAAGGGAGTAGTACACAAATCTACATTTAATCCTCGTGAAAAAATAACGCAGGATTATAATATAATAGAGGACCTGGCTCAATCGTCGTCCGTTATGTCGACGCCTGAGGTAGCGCAAAATTGCACCTCCCAAGAGCAAGCTTTATTATCAGCTATAGGTGGGATTGGCCCAATGGATTCCAATCTTGTGGCCTTTGATCATAAAGGATATGACCCTCAGTTACCAGCTCAACAAGATTTCCTTATTCAAGTGAAAGCCCTCAACAAAACTGTTCATCGAACAATTATTGATGAGGGGGCATCTACATGTCTTATGTCGATGAGTTGCTGGAAAAATTTAGGCTCACCACCCTTGTCGAAATCGTCAACGACGTTAAAATCATTTGATGGATGATCATACACTCCATACGGGATTTTAATAACTTGCAAGTTGAACTGGGGGGCAAAACAGTAGAAGTTGATGTTGAAGTAATCGACGGAAACCTCGATTACAACATCCTACTGGGAAGGCCTTGGATATATGCCATGGCTGCAGTTGTGTCGACCTACTTCAGGAGGATTGTATTTCCTTTTCAAGGAAAAATTACAATCGTCGACCAACAAACATTTCTCCCCAACAGTTCTCAAGTTACGGGAAGCAGCACAATGATCCATGAAAGTAATCAATCACTCCAAAATATCGGAGTAGGTCTCCTAAAAGACCCTGCCTTAATGGGTACTTTTGCCCTACCGCCGGCGAGTAATCTAGCGGAAGTAGCCACAGGGGAAACCTACAATATGAAATCTTCTATATCTAACGGATTCGGAAGATTCCTAAACATTTTGTCAGCATGGATCATCACCCTAATGGAAATACTGTAAAAACAGTGGGCCCCGAGGATGGTTCTTATCTCGTGTCAACCTCGTTAAAAAATGAAACAAGGAGTCATGAGGATAGTTCTTTTACTATGTCAACCTCATTAAAAAATGAAACAAATCCCCTTTTCAAAATTCAAAGGTAAAACTTCATTCCAACCACCAAGTTGAATGCAATGAAGCTTGGGGGGCACCCTCCTTTGACATGCGTTATTATGATGCTGGGGGCATGCAAAAGTCCGAGCAGTTTTAATGTGGAAATTCATGCTCGTTAAAAAATAAACATAAGCTTGTGAGCAGGCTTTCCCCAGAGTTCAAGCTCATTCAGAAAAAATGAACCGGTAAATAACCATTTGAGACCGTAAATTCATCAGCCATAAAAGCCTTGGTCGTGTTTGTGTACCGTCACCTCCACTTGTCATTTGGCCGATCATTCACATCCACTTGATTGTTTACCCATTTTGAGGAACAGATGTGAAGAGTGATCCCACCTAGCCATCCTTGTAATACTGCCGTGATTGGAAAAATTCCAACCTGTACCTGGAATCTGCTGCTATCCCTGTTTATCACTCGTTCCTCAAAGGACGAGTCTTCTTTGAGCTCTTTTCACTGACTCGTAAAATATGAAAAGTTTGCCGAGTTTTGGCCTTCCAGCTCGTTAAAAGGACCGGAAGAGCTATCCCTCCTCTAGATTTTAATCTTTTTGGACCTGAGGGATTATTGCACAAAAAGATCGAGCGCTTGTCTAGTTCGGCTCGATAAAGATATCGAACATTCATCCCTTCTGTATTGTTTTATACTTTTTCGGACTTAAGGGATTAAATGACGAAAAAGGACCCCCGGAGTCCACTTTATGTACCCTTTTCAGACTCTCTAAAAATGAAAAGGACCGAGTTGTCTTTGTCGCTGGGCTCGTTAAAAATATTAGATAGCGACAAACTTGTCTTTAGACGAGAACGAGTTTCCCTATCGCTAGGCTCTTTAAAACATAACGATGGGCTTGCCCGAAGGGCAGGTTATAAAACAAGCATATGTTATCCTCCTCAAGCTTGACAAAAATAAAGAGGTACTGGTCAGAAATGACTGGGGAAAAATTGGGAAGAACCTCAAAGCTTAATGGTAGCAAGTCGCAATTGAACATGACACTTTTGCCTCCGTAAATATCGGGTTGGGTTATTATCATTCACCGGTCCCTTCACCATGGTCTCGCCATACCATCCATACATGGGGTAAGGCTACCGATCCATCACATCAGTGTCATTATATGTTCAAGAGATGTCATTCAGAAAGTGTCAACCGGGTCCCATCCACTACCATACGTCATCTTTCATCCTTCCATGACCGCCACCCTGAATCATATTTCATAGATCGTTTTCACCATCATCACTAGCTCCGTTCCGTGTCACTGATGTGGGATTCATTAAGGCCCTCCTTTGACGGATCACTTCTTGTCGACATCAGCTCATTATCCAAGAAGTTGATCTAGGAACACCCCCTCAGTACTTTGAAGCTTGCATGCCTCAATGGCAAGTTTCTCACTCCCGGCGATAGGTATACATTAATGACCTTCGACCAGGAGACTTTGCGTGGTGTTCGACGTCAGATCCTATATTCACACCACGTGAATTGTGTTGCAGTACCTTGAGGGTCATCATCATTATCGGTGATTCCTCTCGCGCTTGTTAACAGTTTACATTATTGACTGGTAATCAAGCGATGTCTTTCCATGTTCGACTTCAAGAAATTCTCACATGGATCGACTTGTACTAAAGTGAAGATCGGACAAGTTTGAAGACCCCGGATCTAGTTTCATCCATCCGGGCTGCGATATATATTCAGGAGATAAAAACATAGACATGTGCAGCAAATAAGCATCCTACTAAAAGGATGATAATTAAAAGCAGAGAATTATCCGTCTCTTATCAGACGATCGTCTGTTTATGTACGACAAATGTATTTATAAAGCTGATCATGGGAAATGCCCGCATCAGCTAGATCATGAAAAGAAAGTATGAAAAGATAATGTATTGTATTGTATTTTGTTACAGGTCACCTCCCGGCGATTGAATGAACTTCGGATCCTCCTAATAAAGCATTTCACCCGATAAACGACCTCATACTTTAGGGGGGCAACTGTTATAGACATTTTTGTGCCTTACAGCATAGAGCATGAAATGTCAATAATCTAAGGGATCCAAAGTCCCTAAACATGTTGTTCTTACCCTTAGAGGAACAAGGTCAGCAAACCACAGCACTGCAAATAAGTTCTCCACTGAAAAACACTCAAAAACAGGTCAATTTTGGATCAAAGCAGCTGCTCCAAAGGCTACCTGCGCTGCATAGCAAGTGCAACAAGGGCCACCTGCACTGCATAGCAGGTGCAACAAAGGCTACCTGCGTTGGGCGTACTTGGACATGTGGAGGAATCTTTTTCTCAATGTGCCAGTGCCCAGGAAGCTTCCAAAAAGACACTTGATCATAAGATTCGCCTAATGATGAGTTAAGAGCTTCTAAAACTCCAAGTGGAAGACAGAAACTCCAAGTGAAGAACTGAAGAACAACTGGAGTTGAAGAGGACAACAAGTCACACATCAAGCTGACTTATCTTCACTCCAAAACTCTATATAAGGATCTCATCCCATGGGATCTAGAAGGCCGGAATTTTGTGCAAAGAATTGCTGTTGGTTTACAGTTGTGAGCATTGGGTGATTGCTTGGGGGAGGTGAAGAAGAGATTTCTCTCCGTCGGGAAGGTGATGCTGGATTGGACCTCTCATGGTTGTATCACCGCTTGAACCTTACTTCCATATATTAATAAAGCATTTGAGGTTCTTCTATTCGCATGTGTTTCAATGGTGTATTGTCTTACTTGCGTCTTTGATTTATGCTAATCCTTGAATCGATTATGAATGCATGCCTCTTGTAGTTTCCTTTTCTTGTCTTATTTGCAGGATCTCGTGTAGCTGGGCCCGTGAAAAGACTTGGATCTGGGAGCAAGCGGCAAACGAAGGAGATTGGATCGACCATTTGCGCAAGACATCGGTAAGTGGATCTCTTCCTTCTATCTCTTGCATGTCATAAAGAAGAAACTTTAGATAGCTTTGCTTTCAGCTGTTGCTAAGGAACTGTCACCCTTAGAGTGGGTTAGGGTCATTCCGAGTTGGATACTTTCCCCCACAACAATAGCTTCAGATGGAATGGTCTCTAATTCTTCTTCTGCTATAGGATCTTCGTATATCTCAGGAGGTTCACCTATAGGTTCTTCTGGATCACTGTCACCGAAGAAGAGAGAAGGGTGACTCAGTGATGTGGTGGGGGTGTTGGGTAAGAATTTTCCTGTTTTATCTCGATTCCTACGAGGCATGAAATGAAAAGACTTTTGATTGCTTTTGTTTTTTCTCTGGTACCTGCAAAAACTGAAACAGATTGATCTACAACTAACTATCTTGCTGAAATGAGAATGCGGAATTGAAATGAAAGCAGGAAGGAACTAATCTACTTTGCTCAAATGAAATTGCAAGAATGGAAATGCTAGTCTACGCCTTCAGAATTGAAATGATAATCTATGCTTGCAAGAATGGAATTGCGGAATTGAAATGTTAATATATGAAAGCAGGAAATGTCTATGCTACTTTTGCAGAATGGAAATGAAATAAACTACTTGGCAGAAGGCGAGAGTAGGAAAATAGAAGAAAAGCAACAATTACTAATACTCTGACGCTTCCTCGGCAACGGCGCCAAAAAGATGGTAGGCTCCAGTATTGTAGCAATAATGCTACAACTCCTGGAGCTTCCTTCTCTAATTTTATCAACCCGGTAGTTCATAACAAACTTGGAAGCGACGGTGCTGTATGCACAAGTACTATCTCTTGTCGCAGCTGTCACTTGGTCAGCTGGCACAAGTCCGCTAGGGCTCAAGCCAACTTCTATATGTTCTCAGAAGAAGCTTTTTAAGTGATGAACGAAAGCTATCTCAAAGGAAATTAACCTACTTTGCAAGAATGAACTGAAAGCCAACAAAACATGGAAACCCTAGTAAACCCTAATTCTACCAGCTTAATCCTTATGATGCAATGGTGGGAATGCAACTTCTAAAAGTGATTCCATTACTTCTATTGAGATGAGTTGCATGTGTCTAAACTACTTTCATCTGAAGAGAACATGTTTTTGTATTTTTGCTCAAGTTGTTGGAGTTATTATGACTATGCTTCTTACTGGGTCTTGACTGTGCAGGGGTAGATCAAGGGGAGGAAGGCTTGGAAAAGGTCAGGAGGACTTCTGAGAGGGTCCAAGGGATCCCTAACATCATTCCACAGAAGTTCACAAAGTTCAGATGCCTGGCAACCGTGTTTGCAAGCTTCTACAGGATGTCTGCAGGGGATTCTACAGGAAGTTCAGGATTTCTACAGGAAGTCCTGTAATTTCTACAGGATGTTCTGCAATCGGAGTTTTGGGTGATGGATGAGTGAATGAGCTGTATGGGTGGATAGGGAGGTAGGAGGGGAGCTTGTAATGGCTTATGGACAGAGAGGTGAGATGGAGAGGGGGTGTGTAAAGCTGGTTGGTCTAGAGGAGGGTAGAGGCAATGGAAGGCTGAAAAGATAAAACAATGTGGATAATAGAAGAGTTGGGAGGCAAATGATCTAACTGGGAGATAAGTAGATGGCCTAGGTACGACTTAGAAGGATAAGGAAACGATGGAGTGGTGCTGCGCAGTGTAAATGAAACAAATCACCCCTATCTTGCGTATAACCGAAATGTCATCAACCTACTCTAACTGTTTTATTAGAAACCAAAGAACAACAATGTCGTTTTTAAGGGAAAATCGTGCATGGTGCTGAAACAAAGAGTTATTGCTCAAGATCTAAATGCATGGACACTTCTACAAACAGAAATATTACGTTAAAGCTTGCATGAACATGTAAAACTGTGTTTTTGGTAGTTGGCACGGTCTGCACTCCCAATCTCTAAACAGAGGTGGAAGTGAGTGTGCAATCAACCCTTTTTTGGAGCTCTGATTAACTCTAATCTCCTTACTCTAATCTAAACTACTGAAAGCAACTTTATCCATAAAACTAACCTACTTAATCACATCAAGAAATTCAACTCAGCAAACTGTGTTTCCAAATGCATGTAAAGGGAGAGAAATACAATGCTGAAAGAAAAGTAACAATACAAAGAAAGGAGGTCTATTGCTCTCTGGTTGGGCCCAACCCTGAGAGCTATAGCTCCTCTAAGAACTCAGAACTGAACTTGAATCTGCCTGCCTTTTATTAAAAGATCATAGTCATAAGTCTAACAACATGCCAAAAATGGCTTAGAAAAAGCAAAACAGAGCTATAGCTCGTAATTCAGAGTCTGCAACAAAGGTTCAAAAGTTTCCATCGAAGGCTACAGCCTCAATATTTATACATTATGAGGGCCAAGCTGGCCTCCTAAATTAGTGGGGCTTGGCTGACCAACTAAAAGTAAACTGCTGTTCCCTTAGAATCCGTTGGCTGCCTTCTAGCTCGGTGGTGATAGCTGTTGGAGCTCGGAGTTGTGGGTGGAGATCACGAGGAAGGCCATTCAATGGCATGGACAACCTTCCTACAAAACCTCAATGCCACCTTGGCTGTCTCCTAGCCTTCATCTGCATGGTTTTGCTCCATTTAATGTCAAAAAACCTGAAATAAACATGTATTAGCCACCTAGGAATAGTGACTGCCCTTCATTCGTACAAATAACATAAATATACTCAAAAATGATGCATAAGTCATGAAAAATGAAGGGTTGAGCAAGGGTAGTGAGGCAAAATGAGCCCAAAATGTTACCAAATTTGGGGCTCATCAATATCCCTATGCGAAAGTGAAAGCGAAGGTCACGAAGGACCCAGATTCTGAGAATTTCACCATATCTATGCCCCTACTACCTGAGCAAATCCCTTTTGAAGTACTGCAACAGTTTGAGAAACACTACATGTAGATGATCAAGAGCATCCAAAATGATATGTGTGAGTTGAAGATCCAAGAAAGAAAAATATAGATGGGCAATAGACAAGCAAATGTGGAGCAAGTGAACCTGACACCCGGGACAAGCCAAGCAGCAAAGCTAGTAAGGATTCTGGATTTCAGAACTATAGCATTGCTCGATGGGTCCATTGGCATAGATTCCACAAGAGATCACATTAGCCTGAGTACCATCAAGAACATAGGATTGAATATAGCGACACTCTCCAACGAGACCATCCACGTTTTACATACAGGGGTCGCAGATGAATTGAGAACCAGGGAGCAACGCACCTTCAACCTTATCAGTGAGTACAAAGTGAAAAATGAGAAAATTTTCACTGAAAAGATGTAAGGTTTGAAGGAGAAGGAAGCACTTCAGAAGCGTAGTTCCAGTTTGGAGTCAGTAGTAGCAGAGGCATGCAAGACAATGCCTGAGCTTCACATCCCGAGGATGCACAACCAAAAGTCAAAATAAAAAAATTAGCCATTGGTGTGCGTGAGGCTAAAGCAGAGGTTGGCCAAGTCGTGTTTGAGCTCAACATGAAGATTACAAAGCTGTAGTTAAAGTTCCATCCCATAACTCTACTTGAGGTCCGAGAGTAGTGCGGAGCCATGATAAAGGAAAGCATGGCTACATTGGATGCCACATTCACTGAGTGTGGGACATTGTTCAAGCAGGCCATGGAGCTCATGACCAATCTACAGGAGCATCCGAAACTATAGACGCTAAACACAGAAGTAAGAGAGCTGCAACGGTAATACGATGAAGTCAGGGCAACTGTGCACTCCATATCACTAGCGCAACACATTGCAAAATTACAAGAGGGAAAGCAGCTCCTAGCATAGGGAGAGGACGCACAAAAGAAGGAGACCTTGTAAAAGGTTAGGCTATAGCCTTGGTTATAGGAGGCTTATCAAGCCGCAACTACCATTCACGATAAGCTTAAAAGGTTGCAACAAAAACAACAGATGATGAGGGTGGCCGTAGAAGGACTAACCATGGAAAAATTAGTTTAGGAAGTCAAGCAGGCAACAACGCAGAGCGTAGCTGAAGTCACGGTGATCTAGGTGGAGTTGGGGGATATTTGTAGTAAGATCACAGTTCCAGCAGAATGACTCGAGAGCGAGTCACGATCTTTGTGTTGGGGGCTTGTTGGGTTGGCCCCCCCTGGGTTAGTTTTGGGGTTAAGATAGCCCAAGTTTTGATACAGTTTTGTAATTAATGTAAAGTCTCTGAGATTTGTGGATTTAGAGTGTGTAGATGAATAGGAGTCAAAGGGTTTTAGCCCCTTATTTTATGTAAAGTTTGAGTCAGTTTTGAGATCCACCCATGGTCTGCGAACCATGGCATTGTATGAAAAAGGTTATAAATAGGTGTGCCTTAGAGAGTTTAATGCAATTAAGAAGTAGTATGATGAAGTAATAGCGAGAAGAAGTGGGTAAGAAGTGTTACAGATCCATTTGGGCACATCAACCCCAACTTACAGATCGATACTATTAGGTCCCATCAACCCCTAGTGTAGTTGATACATGCCCTAAAGAAGTTAGTCATTAGAATGCCTCACTTCCCAAGAAGTTCCATCACTAAAAACATCCAAAAACTACCTTTAAGAAGATCAGTGCAGGTAGGCCTTCATTAGGGTGCGTTGCAATGCAAACCATACACTCATAGGGTGCTATGCAGCACACTTGGTCTCTCTTTGGCTTGCGCTGGATGAATTTGAGCGAACTTCCATGAGGGTTTGAAGATTCCTTATCCATTGGAAACCTCTAGAAGTTTCTCAATGCCACCTACTCCTTTGAGTTCGCATTTGGATGAGGAAGGGAGTTAAGGAACATCAATCCCCTATCCATTCTTCCATGGAACTGATTTTAAATTTAGAAAGGCATTCATTATCACCAATGATAGCATAAACTCCTTCATTCACCTATAAAAAGATCACTCATCTAAGAGATCAGGGGCTGGAAATCATTGAATTGTAGGGAGATGCTGGTGATATGAGATTAGAATTGATTGCAAGTATTGTAATAATATTGAAGTGCCTTGCTTGTCATGAAATGAAGAGGGATTTAATCGGAAGAGTGTCACTTGATTGAGCATATATGGTTTGTAAGTCTTCCTCTTATCAATAAAGTCTTCAAAACTTTTTCCTTATGCTTGTCTTATTTGTTGATGCTTTCATATGTATATCATGTTCTCGATTCCATGGTATTTATAATCAATAGATCATTATCATTTTCCTTGGTGGGTATTTGTCTCTGTGTTTGTGTAGGTACTTTTCAAATGGCTTAAGTACAGAAAGGAGCAGCAAGATCAGTCAAGGGAGACAAGGAGCTAGCGAAAACTACAAGTAGGTTTCTCTTCTCTCTTATTTTATCTATTGATTATAGAAAAGGTAGAGATTACTTTGTCTATTGTTTCTAGACCTACTACCAAGTCTAGAGGGTTAGGCGTTTGTCCAAGAACACTAAATATTCCCAAAACAAATTTCGACCATACTGGGGATCGATTATCCATCTTAGTAGCTTACCAGCCTCTTAAGACATTTCTACATACTGTACTTGTGGTTGTTGATTACTTTCAATCCTCTTTCATTGAAAATTGAGTTGAAACTGTGTCAAAATTTCCTTCAGAATTGCTTACTATCATCAGTGCAGTCTAATGAAGGACACAGTGTGTTGTAGTGCACTTCCCGCATGGATTCAGTGCGATTCATCACACTATCTCTAACTGCTGCCTGCACTGATTCCTTGAAGGTCAGTTTCCCATTTAGGAACTGAATGTTTTTACCAATTTTCTCTTGTTTGAATGAGTTGCTGAATTTCAATGATGTTTTGTCTCTGAAAATAGTTTTTCATCTCCTTAATTTGGCCCTACTTAGGCTAGGATTGATAAACATTTCTTATGTATTTATTTTATCATTTTCAATCTATAGTTGAAAGTTAGTTTTAATTGATTGAGCTTTAGCGAAAGAAAGTGTTGTAAAATCATCTTTTCCTTCGAAAGTTGAATTGTCATCAAATCTTCATTCATAAAAGACCAATTGGTTGATATGTGCATATGATGAGTCTTTTCGTTTAAATTGTCGTAATTCCTCATTTCTTTGAAAACGAAAGTGTCGTAGAGTCTTCCTTTCCTTGAGAAGAAATTGTCTTAAAATCATCATTTTTATGAAAAGGGTTTGCTGATCGTCTGTGCATTAGTTTTCCTTTTTGAATCATTCACATTAAGGGAAAATGAAAAGAAATACATGCATCTTGCATTGAAAAGAGTTTGTGTGTGCTAAATGAAATAGTGTAGGGAATTTGCATTTAGATTGTGCTCTTTGCTCTTTGATCAAAAGAAATCTAATTGCTCTATCCCTAAGTAGTTAGGATTTTCATTGTTAAAACTGAATGGAAAGAGTGCTTATCATGATAGTTTCATTCCTAGGAATTTCAGAATACATCACGTGGTGAACTTGAAAGTCAAATTCCTAAGCAAGATCAACTTAAAATAAACATCAATTTACCTAATGGAGCATTGTCATTAATGAAAAAAATTTAGTGGTTCCAGGCTAGAGACGTGTTCCGGGGTCGTTAAACTAAGCAATTATCGCTAACTTGTCTGCAATACATCCTGAGTGTGGTACCTCATTCCACGTACGTGAGTATATTGTAGCTCATCCACATACCTTCGGGTATATAGGGCAGTGTTACAGTACATAAAGTATATGGAAATGCTCTCACTGTGCGATTTTGCATTAGACAATGCTTATACGGACTGGGGCTCCACGTACCTTTGGTTATATATAGGAGGACAACACTAGGTTGCTATTTTTATAGACATTTTTGTGCCCTACAACCCCAAGCATGAAATTTCCATAAACCAAGAGCTCCTAAGTCCCTAAAAGTGTTGTTCTAACCTCTAAAGGAACAAGGTCAACAGATTACAGCTTCTCCCAGAAGTTCTCCATGAAAAACTACTCAAAATTGGTCAAAATAGGATCATTGCAGCTGCTCCATTGGCTAGGTGTGTTGCATCTCACCCAAATACACTGTGAGGGTGCGTTGCATTTCAAAAGTCCCTTCTATGGGGTGCGATGGCCAAGAAATGACAATGACAGTGTCATTCCGCGAGGTGGAGAGGCAATGGAAGCTTCCAGATTCTTCTCTTGTGACACTTGCCTCACTGAATTCGACCAAGGATGAGTAAGAGGCCCTCAGTCTCCAAGTGGAAGCAAGAACTGTCAGAGAGAAGACACTAATCAAATCACAAGCTGACTCATCCCCCTTACAGATATCTATATATGGATCCCTCATCCCAGAGATCCAGAGGCTGGAATTTTGCATATTGTAAGGAATTGCTATTGGTTTCTAGAGACAAACATCAGATTGTTGGGTGATCTAAGCTTTGTTTGAGGTGAAGAGGGGCTTCTTTGCTGGGAGGTTGATGCTGGGTTGGAACAACTGGTTGTAAGTCCTCCTGGATCTTTTCTTGTTTATCAATAAAAGCTATTTGAGTTTTCCTCCATGCTTTTGTATCATTGATGCTTGTTACATTTGTATGGTCAATTTACATCTGATCCTAGATTGTTTATGAATATAGATCCATGTCTTTGTATGGTGCTATGCTTCTGTGATCTTATAGGTACTTTTTGAAGCTGGGTGTGCAAGGGAGCAGGTAGTTGGGGACTATCAAAGAAGAGAGGGATCGAATCAAAGGATTAGCGCAAGACAGAGGTTGATCTTTCTATTCCTCTCTATCCATAATTCATAAAGGAAAAACATAAGTAGCTTTTCTCTGTTTGTTTCTAAGGCAACTATCACACCTTAGTGGGATAGAGCAGTTCTAAATACACACTTTTCCCTGTAACAAAATGGCGACTCCACTGGGGAACTAATTAGTTTGTTTGTTTATCATTCTTTGTTGTTTGTTTCATAAACTTATAAGTAGCATTCGAATTGCATTTGCCATAAAAAATGCAAAGTAGATAATTACTGCTTCAATCCATCCACTGGATCTGTTTATGATTTAAAAAACTGATTCAAAAACTATCTGATTGCCCTTGTGATAGCTCTTAGATCCTCCTTAGATCTACCCCTGATTGTTGCATTACTGATTGCTTTTTACTCGGCCAAAAACCAAGAACTGAACTGCAAACTGTGACACGGAACCCGAACAGAGTCTCGTTTCTGGCCCAGTGCAGGTACTGTTCAGAGATTCTGAATTTCAGCGCACTTCCCAAGTGGACAACCTACGCTGCATTTCAGATTCTCTGTGTTACAAGTGCGCTGATCAGACTAGCTCTGTGCAGTTGTGGATTCTGTGGATCATCCTTTCCAGTTCTATTCCTGAATTTTGCTGCCTGTGATCAGTATATGTCTGTTTGAAACCCATTTTCCTTGTTTTTATTCCACCTCCTTTGTACAAAAGAACTGTAGATGTTTTTGTGTGTTTGTTGAGTCATTTACAGTTCTCCTTTGCAAAAGTAGCATAGTCGTACTGTCGTCCTTTGATTTGAATCTGTCGCAAGTGTCGATTTCGATCGTAGGAGAAAGTTTGATTGCTGTTGATGGTCGATTATCCCATTACTATTGCTTTTGGTCTGAATTTGTAATTTTCTAGTGTCAAAAACAAGTATTAATTTCAAAATCGTAAGGTGTTGAAATCATCTCTATTTTTGATTTTGAAAAGAAGCTTGTTTATATTTGTCGCTTGAAAAGAAATTCAGATTTGTACATCAAATTTATTTTTAAGCATCCATATACTAAGAAAGTCGAAAACAAATACATGCATGTGCATTTGTATATAGACAGTCTGTTTGGCTTGATTTAGGAAAGTGCATTTACAGTGTGCTCTTTGCTCTTTGTGAAAAGATTCTGTCTTTCTTTTCCCTAGTAGCTAGGATTTTCATTGCACAAAAGAGATAAAAAGTTTGTTTATCATCTTTAGATTGCATTTTAGGAATTACATCTACATCTCGTGGTGAACCCGAAAGGCAAACTTCATAAGCAAGATCAACTTAAAATAAATTCAATGAATCTAACAACGCTTTGGAACTTAACGCACAACATTTAGAGGTCTAGGCTAGAGACGTATTCCAGCGTCGTAAAGCCTGGTAACTATTGTTCTCGCTGATGGTTGGGTGATTCCTCCACTTTGAGATGATAAGTGCCGGTACAGACTTGTGCTCCCACGTACCGTCGAGTATATTTTGGGAGACCCCTATAGGCTTAAATCCTTTATCCATAGGAAGCCGTGTCTGCCGCCCTATCGATCGCAATGCACTGAACACAGCATTCGGGAAGATTGACTGCCGTACCTTAAAAAGTATTCTGCAGTTTTGCGATTGGTTTGGTACTCCCTCTACCTAGACTTCCATAGTAGTCCCTTTCGTTCCTTTTCGGACTCATTAACGGAAAAGGTCCATCTGAGCACTTGTCACTTCAGGCTCATTAAAAATCGAAGGCAACTAGAGTCATCTTTTGTTTTTTCTCGACTCTTAAAAACTAAAAAAACAAGTTGTGTCAAAGCGTCTAAAATTTATTTTAAACGGAATATTCATTACCCCTTTCCTACGTTGATCTTGGGTTGAGAAAATGGAATCCATCAACCAAGGAATTCCCCTTGGAGGAAATCCTAGTCCCTTCTCCTCTTGGGGAGATGTTGGTGCACCCCATATGGCCACATTGTTGCTCCCAGGACTGACAATTGGTTTGCCTGTATGGCTCTTCTCAACCTCTGTCGTTCAGAACACCACAATTCCTGAACAATCGAATCAGCAATTAGACGAGTCCAGAGTTACCCACCAACCTTCTACTTCCTCTAATTCTTCCTCTCCTCCTTCCTCTTCGCTTGATGGGGCTGGTAAAGCCAAAAGTCAAGTACCTAAGGAGAAGAAGGAAAAGAAGAAGAAAGAGAAGAAGAAGAAGGAGCCAAAAGCGAATGGGGGCAAATGAGTGTTGTCTAACGAAAATCCACACACTGCACCGACCAGGCCTAAATCGCCATGTGTCATTTGCAAAGGAGACCACTATCACAGAGATTGTCCTTGCATCCCTCGGATCTTAAGAGACTGGTCTCCTCGTTTGCACAACCCGGTGTCGTCAACCTCTGATGATCATGTTGAAAACACACCGTCAACTAGTGAAAGTGAAGCCCCAGGACAAAAAGGAAAATATAGATTTCCTTGTAAACTGTGCGAAGGTGATTATGCCGTCCATCGTTGTCCCTTCTTAGACGAAGCTAAAAGAGTTTTGGATGATCGTCCGGTTTCACCATTACGACTTCCTCCTGGATATAAGAAACTCTTGCTGAGTCCCTCACTAGTTGAAAATCTGGCTGGCCCGTCCAGGTGGTCGGCCGAAGCACCTATCATTGAGGATAAACCATCTGAATCCATGCCAGACGAAATTCAAAAGGTCGAGGTGGCAGTTGACCCGGTCTTGCCTTCAGAGGTTCCATCTTCAGATGATACAGTCACTGAAGAGAACAAGGATGACACCGTCCAAATTCTTTTTATAAGCACAGACTCCAACGAACATGGGGGAAATTTACCCGTTCCTTTACCGTAGGAAGGAAGTTCGTCAGAGTCGTACCCGTCCGTCTATTCGGTCCGACCTCCAAGCAACCTAGTTGTCTCCTTCGACTGGAATCAACTAGGCAGACCCCGTTTACCGGCCAGTATACCATTCCGGATTATTGTTCAAATATATAGAATGGTTATGGCTGGTACCATCATAGATGAGGGGGCTTCTGTGAGTATCCTTTCCTCAACTGCTTGGAAAGCGCTTGGTTCGCCATCGCTTTTTCCTGAGATGAGAAATCTAACAGGTTTTGATAAAGGAACCAGTCGACCATTAGGGATCCTTCCCAATGTGCCCATAACATTGAGAGGGAAAACCGTTCACATGAACATAATGGTAGTTCAAGGACCCCTGGATTACAATCTACTCCTTGGATGAGACTATATTTATTGCATGGGAGCAATTGTCTCCTCACTCTTTAGAGTAATGTGTTTTCTGCACGAAGGAAGAGTGGTCAAGCTCGTGGACCAGCTTTCATTTCCCGGATCACGCATAGCAAATAGTCATATACCATCCCTAAATGGTATTTTCACGCGAGAAATGTCTCAATCTCCAGTTCGTCCACCCGATGAGCGCGAGTGATTCGAGAGGACATGACTGAAACCCAGGGGGCATGCACCCTGGTTTGCTTCGGCAGGAAAACTTTGGGTATAGGGTAGGTTTCCACGGGAGAATATGACTAGTTTGTACCCCCCGTCTGTGATTGGAAGAGGGGGTTATTCTAGAACAAGATTCTCTTGTCAAAGTTATGTGAGTTGACGGGCATCGCCGCTCACCTTTGTTTATTTCGGTAGACATCGCCAGAGAAGTGTTTTGTTTACGCCATAAATAGAACTATCTTTGGTAACCTGTAAGAGGTAGGCCTCTCTCGGTAAAACAAATGTTTTAACGGACTAAAGAAGGGGTAACCTTGAAACTCTGTTTTATACCTGGGGGCATGCAAACCTTTTGGAGTGCAAGCTGTAGAAATTTTGAATAATATGACACATATTCAATGGAGATTATCCTGATCATGTACTATTGCAGAATACATACACAATACATAAACTCCTCTACGTTGATCATCAATTTATAGAAGCAGAAACATTCACAGGCGCACATAGAAGCATCAATCAAACTCATTAACACAGTATGTATCCCGGGGAAAGCATCTCGCTAAAAATCCAAACTATCTGTATATTATATTGATTGAATCATGTAACATTACAAAGTACAATGCTTATTACAAGCAATCCAGTACCAGCTCCACCTGTTACACACAATACAGCTAAGATCTGATCTCCAAATCTATTCCACTGCTTGCTTGCCTCCACTGCTCAATACCTGCTCAAGAACTTATGAGAATAGCTTCCCAAAGTCGTATTTCACCTCAAAATAATCACTCACACTTTGTTGGACGTGAGCAAAGGCTACAATACTGGGCAAATACGTGAGCAAACTCATTGGCATACTCAATCCCTTGATTGTGCAAGTTCTGGTGCACAACTATAGTCACAACTGATAGCAATCTGATCCTCTAACACCTGTCCCTGCTGAACTGAACATGCACTGACATGCAACTGAGTTAACTGATGTATTCTATAGTTGCATTATGAGTTAATAACTTGTGAATTAATTAATAACTAATTCACCCAACTCATATCTAGTCTATTGATCAGTTAGACTAAATACAACTAGTTTAATAAGGCTAAACTGAACACAACTCCATCAACTGCACCTCCAGTCCACTAAACTCAACTCACTTGAGTTCTAACTGAAGTCCTGCATGTAAATATTAGTCATCCCATCGGTAACCATGTATTTCCCTCTGGGATCTGCATGTACCGCATCCGTAGCTCATCCTGAAGTGCTCCAAGAGAATAAGATCAAGTTTATAGTCAAAATATTATTATGTGACAATAATATTTGACTTTTCTATTTTTGACAGCAAGTCTAAAAATAGACTTTGATCACTCACACTGTGATCACTCACACTTTCATCAAAAATAGAAGTCCATCTATTTTTACCAACTTGACCAATCATCCATAAACAACAACCTGCAATCCATAGACATGATCCATATGTCTAAAAATAGACATAGTCTAAAAATAGACTTGCGCCAAAAAATACCCTGCGGGCCCACTTAGTGAAGGCGACTCTTTTCACTAAGCTCCATCATCTTGTTTCACTCTCAACAAGAATTTCTTGTTGCACACTTTTCAACACTCCCTCTCAACAAGAAAGGCTTCCTCTTAAACCCGATCCTGTAACTCTGGAATGTTCTCCATGCAACACATCTGGCCGGTCCACTTGCTCTGTCATCAAAGTCTCTGACCTCTATTGCCTCTGTCGAATGAAACTTTGCATCTCTGTGCTCTTCAGTATCTGACTACTCTAGCCTCTGTCACTTTGATCTCTGACTGCATCCCTGCTGCTGCTGGTTCTATCTCCCAACATTGCATCTGCACTGCACCTCCGAACTGACCTCCTTGTTGGGCTAGAAACATCCTCTAATGCTGAAGCTCTACCTGCTACTAACAAGTGCTCCCTCTCTGACATCTACGCTACTGCAACATCTCCATGCATCTCGCACCATTGCACACCCCTCTGTGCCACCTAGCACTGTGCAAAACACTTGTGCCTCTCACATTGCTATAGCCTGCTAGCTATGCGCTATCCTGGGATTACCTGCACTGTCGCTCTCTTTGCCGCTCCATCCGCATCTGTCTCTACCCAATCAGTCAGTTCCTGCTACTACACATCTGGGGCTCCCGTAGCAAGGTATCATCCAAGAGGTTGGGTACCTCAAGGATCCTGCCCCTCCTCCTTGGGACAATCAATCCACATCACCCCACCTCCTACCTGGAGGTATGGCTGCATGCGATCCTTCAGCCCATCTGGCTCGAAGTTTCCCCCTAGTGGAGGTCTCTAGATGAGTAGATGTCTCTACTCTATCTCCTCTCAGCTTCCCTTGTTGTGGCTCCTCCACAATCTCCTGAAGCTGTTGCACCAATCATGGCTCCTCCACAATCGTCTGAGACTTCTTCTGGCTCTGCATGTTGAAAGGTAACATACCTTCCCTCTCAACCACCAAGTCTCCATCAATTTCCTCACTCCTCAAGGCTTTGCATGCATCTTGAACCTCAAGAGCATACAGGTTCTTGACCCGTGAACCAATCTGCTTCACCTGTCTAGCGATGATGTGTCTAAGGAAAACCTTTCCCTTACTAAAGACCACATCATAGCCTCTGTCTTCCAACATCGCGATCGACACCAAGTTTTTCTTCAGTCCTGGTACATACTTGACATCGGTCAAGGTAAGGCGAGCTCCATGCTCCCTCTGAAAAATAACCGTGCCTACACCTGAGACACTATACTTCTCATCATTACCCATCCCTATGAGTATCTGGAGATCTTTCTCCTCCAAAGTACTGAACAAACTTTTGTCACCAGTCATGTGGAAAGAAGCTCCATTGTCAAGAAACCAACCACTTCCCACCATGGATGAAACCATGCATGCGAAGAGTGTGAAGTCCAGCTCAAACTGTGAAGCAAGTGAGGCTGCCTCACCTTCAGATCCTTCCCTAGGTCCCTTCTTGGACTTCTTCTTTGGGAAATTAGTAGCATAATGACCTAACTCATGACAACGAAAGCATCTCACCTTCGCCTTGTCAACCTTCTTCCCATCATTGGAAGAACTGGATTCGGAAAGAGAAACCCTTCTTCGCCTTACTCGCTAAGGCACAGTTCTCCTCATCTTGCATGGATGAAGAACTGTCTCTCGTGCGCCATCTAATCTCCTCCTGCATCAAATCCGACCATAGTCGTTCCCAATTTGGTAGTTTCTCCCTTCCATTCACCGAGTCCTGGTAGCTATGCCAACTCTTAGGAAGGTCAAGGAGTGCTAGACTCACCATCCTCATCCGACAGTCACCCCCACACTTCCCAACTCATCCCGGCATTGGGTGAACTTTGTGAGATACTGGGGCATACTGTCTCCATTCTCACACTTAATGTTTCTGAGTTTTATCTCTTGATTTGGAATTAAATTCGAATTCCACCAGCACAAAACTCAACCGCTTCTGATCTAGAATTCATGAGAACAAAGTATTTCTTGTACAGAGATCGACTGTATGGGCATTCACTGGATATCTCACCTTCCAAAAGAAGGATGAATCCAGAGGCTACCTGGCCCGATTACAGACTCTACCTGAAGAAATAAAATGTAAACACTTCCTGAATAATAGATCTGATGATCAATCCTAGCTTGATATCCTGTAAAAATATCTTCTACAAATCAAGCAGCTCTGATACCATGTAGGAATTTTTTCTACAATTATCTAGCTCGCTCCGATACCATGTAGAAATTTTAAATAATTTAACACATATTCATAGAGATTATCCTAATCATACAATTATAAGCGGAACATGTATAATACATAATCTCCTCTACATTGATCATCAATTTATAGAAGCAGAAACATTCACAGGCGCACATAGAAGCATAAATCAAACTCATTAACACAGTATGTATCCCAGGGAAAGCATCTTGCTAAAAAACCCCACACTATCTGTATATTATATTGATTGAATCATGTAACATTACAAAGTACAATTCTTATCACAAGCAATCCAGTACCAACTCCACCTGTTACACACAATACAACTCATATTTGATCTCCAAATCTCCCCCGCTGCTTGCCTGCCTCCACAGCTCAATACCTGCTCAAGAATTGATGAGAATGGCTTCCCAAACTCATATTTCACCTCAAAATAATCACTCACACTTTGTTGGACGTGAGAAAAGGCTACAATATTGGGCAAATACGTGAGCAAACTCATTGGCATACTCAATCCCTTGATTGTGCAAGATTTGGTGCACAACTATAGTCAAAACTGATAGCAATCTAATCCTCTAACACCTGTCCCTGCTGAACTGAACATGCACTGACATGCAACTGAGTTAACTGATGTATTCTATAGTTGCATTATGAGTTAATAAATTGTGAATTAATTAATAACTAATTCACCCAACTCATATCTAGTCTATTGATCAGTTAGACTAAATACAACTAGTTTAACAAGGCTAAACTGAACACAACTCCATCAACTGCACCTCCAGTCCACTAAACTCAACTCACTTGAGTTCTAACTGAAGTCCTGCATGCAAATATTAGTCATCCCATATGTAACCATGTATTTCCCTCTGGGATCTGCATGTACCACATCCGTAGCTCATCCCGAAGTGCTCCAAGAGAATAAGATCAAGTTTATAGTCAAAATATTATTATGAGACAATAATATTTGACTTTTCTATTTTTGACAGCTAGTCTAAAAATAGACTTTGATCACTCACACTGTGATCACTCACACTTTCATAAAAAATAGAAGTCCATCTATTTTTCCCAACTTGACCAATCATCCATAAACAACAACCTGCAATCCATAGACATGATCCATATGTCTAAAAATAGACATAGTCTAAAAATAGACTTGCGCCAAAAAATACCTTGCGGGCCCATTTAGTGAAGGTGACTCTTTTCACTAAGCTTCATCATCTTGTTGCACTCTCAACAAGCATTTCTTGTTGCACACTTTTCAACACAAGCAAAGAACGATCATTTATCTGTTTTTTGGATTGGTCGTTTCCTAACTTGCATAAAGAAAGGATGTGGGGCAAAACTCTAAAAGTTGCCGTTTTATATGAGACATTCTTATCACACGACTGGATTGATCGAGCAGTTTTAGCACATAGTTCAAGCTCGTTAAAAAATAAACATAAGACATGAGAAAATGTTTCCACCCGCGTTTAAGCTCGTTAAAAAATGAACTATTCCCCAGTAAATAACCATCGTGAATGTAATACTTCAGCCATTAAAGCCTTGGTCATGTTTGCACCATCACCTCCAATTTTTCATTGGCCGATCATTCACCTCCATTTGATTGTTTACCCATTTTGAGGAACAGCTGCGAAGAGTGATTTCACTAGCCATCCTTGTGACACTGTCATGATTGGAAAATTCCAAACCTTACCTGGAATCAGCTGCTACCCGTTTTATCACTCGTTCCTCAAAAGACGAGTCTTCTTTAAGCTCTTTTCAACTGACTCATAAAATATGAAAAGATTGCCAAGACATTGGCCTCTCCAGCTCGTTAAAGGGACAGGAAGTGCTATCCCTCCTCTAGATTTTAATCTTTTTGGACCTGAGGGATTATTACACAAAAAGATTGAGCGCTTGTTTTGTTCGGCTCGTTAAAAGTATCGAAAATTCATCCCTTCTATATTGTTTTATACTTTTTCGGACTTAAGGGATTAGATGAAGAAAAAGGAATTTTGGAGTTACCTTTACGTTCCTTTTCAGACTCTCTAAAATTGAAAAGGACCGAGTTATCTTTGTCGTTAAACTCGTTAAAAAAACTAATAGAGACAAACTTGTCTTTAGACGAGAACGAGTTTCACTATCACTAGGCTCGTTAAAACATAGCGATGGGTTTGCCCGAAGGGCAAATTATAGAACAAGCATATGTTATCCTCCTCAAGCTTGAAAAAAATAAAGAGGTACTGGTCAGCAATGACTGGGGAAAAATTGGGAAGAAAACTCAAAGAAATTTTGTTGGTAGCAAGTCGCTCTTGAACATGACACTTCCATTCCGTGTCCGAGTTGGGTTGGGTTGTTTCATTCACCGGTCACATCACCATGGTCACGCCATACCATCCGCATTTGGGGTTAATGCTACCAATCCATCACATCAGTGTCGTTGATATGTTCAAGAGAAGTCATTCAGAGAATTCACCTGTGTCTCACCCACTACCATACATTATACTCCATTCTTTCATGACTGCCACCCTGAACCTTATATCACCAGATCGTTTTCACCTCCATTAAAATAATTTGCTCCATTCCGTGTCATTGATGTGGGATTAATTAAGGCCCTCCTGTGATGGATCACTTCTTGTCAACATCAGCTCATTATCCAAGAAGTTGATCTAGGAACACCCCATTCAGTACTTTGAAGCTTGCATGCCTCAATGGCAAGTTTCTCACTTCCGGCGACAGGTATACATCAATGGCCTTCGACCGAAAGATTTTGCGTGGTGTTGGACGCCAAGTCCTTTATTCACACCACATGAATTGTACTGTAGTACCTTGAGGGTCATTATCATTATCGGTGATTCCTCTCGCGCTTGTTAACAATTTACATCATTGACTGGTAATCAAGCGATGTCTTTCCATGTTCGACTTCAGGAAATTTCTCACATGGATCGACTTGTACTTTGAGTGAAGATCAGAAGAGATTGAAGACCCGGGATCTAGTTTCATCCATCCGGACTGCGATATATATTCAGGGAAATAAAGACATTAAATGTACATCATTGCAGCACAGATAATCATCCTATCAAAAGGATGTTGGCTCTATTAGAATCATTAGTCTACACTCAGACGATTGTATGTCCTATGTACATGAAAATGAATTTATAAAGCTGAGCATGGGAATGCCCGCCTCAGCTAGATCATGAAAATATTATGAAGATAATGTATTGTATTGTATCTTATTACAAGTCTCCTCCCAGCATTGAAAGAACTTCAGATCCTCATAATAAAGCATTTCACCCGACACCAAAAGGTTAACGGCCTCATACTTTAGGGGGCAAATGTTATAGACATTTTTGTGCCCTAAAACCCCAAGCATGAAATGTCCATAAACCAAGGGATCCTAAGTCCCTAAAAGTTTTGTTCTAACCCCTAAAGGAACAAGGTCAACAGATTACAGCTTCTCCCAGAAGTTCTCCATGAAAAACTACTCAAAATTGGTCAAAACAGGATCATTGCAGCTGCTCCACTGGCTAGGTGCGTTGCATCTCACCCAAATACACTGTGAGGGTGCGTTGCATTTCAAAAGTCCCTTCTGTGGGGTGTGATGGGCGAGAAATGACAAATGGCAGTGTCATTCCGCGAGGTGGAGAAGCAATGGAAGCTTCCAAAATCTTCTCCTGTGACACTTGCCTCCCTGAATTCGACCAAGGATGAGTAAGAGGCCCTCAGTCTCCAAGTGGAAGCAAGAATTGTTAGAGAGAAGACACTAATCAAATCACAAGCTGACTCATCCCCCTTACAGATATCTATATATGGATCCCTCATCCCAGAGATCCAGAGGCTGGAATTTTGCATATTGTAAGGAATTGCTGTTGGTTTCTAGAGACAAACATCAGATTGTTGGGTGATCTAAGCTTTGTTTGAGGTGAAGAGGGGCTTCTTTGCTGGGAGGTTGATGCTGGGTCGGAACAACTGGTTGTAACTCCTCCTGGATCTTTTCTTGTTTATCAATAAAAGCTATTTGAGTTTTCCTCCATGCTTTTGTATCATTGATGCTTGTTACATTTGTATGGTCAATTTACATCTGATCCTAGATTGTTTATGAATATAGATCCATGTCTTTGTATAGTGCTATGCTTCTGCGATCTTACAGGTACTTTGTGAAGTTGGGCGTGAAAGGGAGCAGGTAGCTGGGGACTACCAAAGAAGAGAGGGATCGAATCAAAGGATTAGCGCAAGATAGAGGTTGGTCTTTCTATTCCTCTCTATCTATAATTCATAAAGGAAAAACATAAGTAGCTTTTCTCTATTTGTTTATAAGGCAGCTGTCACACCTTAGTGGGATAGAGCAGTTCTAAATAGACACTTTTCCCTGTAACAGCTATCCATCCTTAAGTAACCAAGTCAGCCACCTTGCAAATGTGATACAATGAACACAACGTTCGGCAAGATTTCCTACCCATACTTCTTGGTTCACCAGGAGGTATTCTACAGTTCACAGTTGCCTGGTAAACCTTTTGCCTAGTTATCACTTTTTGTTTATTTCTTTTTGTTAATAAAATTAATCAGCAATCATGGAGGAACATCAACCCAAACCCCGTAGTTCGCGGAGAATAGCAAGCTAACAACATTTTCCTCTTGAAGCGATACCAATTCGGACAAAGCGGTCTCGTTTACTGAGTCTAGTACATCAAGAACTCCTAGTTATTCATCTGGATTGCCTGAAATAGTTGTTTCAGTAGCTACAGAGACTCCAGTTACTCTGACTATTTCTGGTACATCCATTCCTAAAGAAGAAGTTTCACAGTTACCTGAGGACATTAGCACTGATCCTAGTGAAACAGTAACTGAGGTTGTCCAACAACAAGTTGATACTCAACTTGAAATTGTTCAACAAGAAAGTGCTTCTAAACTTGAAACAAGTCAACCAGAAGTTAGTACAGAATCTATCCCATTTCAAATAAAAGTTACATCTGAACCTGAAATTATTCAGGAACCTCCCTTTGAAACTGTTTTTCATTTACCTGAACATCTAGACTTTGAATTTCGACATTCAGAAGTCATTACCCCTCAGACATCAGTTGCTATTGAAACTACACTTTCATCAACACCAGAAATCTTTTACAGATTTGACGGTCAAGTTCTTCCACTATATTTGATTGCCATAGAGGAGGAATTAGTAGAAGATTCCACACCTGGAACCCTGTTTCACTTTGGAACTGGGCTTAATCTTTACCCTACTACTCCTGATTACTTTGCTTCATCCAATCCTGCTTCCTTTCAAGTACCTGTCGAATCTTTAGGATAACTTTTGGGCTAGTTAACTATGGCTGAAAAACCGTTAACATCACAGACTGTATCGTTTGATGCAGCTGCAGTAGAATATTTTTTTGTAACTCCTTTGATGTTTTCTACCACACCTAAGTCACACCTGTATAGTGAATAGTTCGTCCCGATTGGTTACCAATCATTGTCAGAAACCCACTCAGGGAGTTTCTTCTACACCATGGTCATCACCCATGTCCTCAATCGGAATTCTACCTGGTTCTTATATAATGGGAGCACAGCAATTTGATCCTGCACATCCGTATCAGGCTGGGCAATTTGGTCAAAAAAGACCTGTGTATCCATTAAATACTAGATTTCCACCATATGGAGAGCAATATGCTTATTCATTGTATCCTCCTTATTCCGGAGGACAACCATATGGTAATTTCCCACAATATTCAAGTCAACCTGGAATTAGAGTTTGTCAATGGCAACTAGCAATGCCAACTCAACCAAGGCTTGTGTATCCAACACAACCAATGCAAACCGTGTCAACTATTCCTACTACACTTGTTGTTACTACTGTGCCACAATCACAAGCTCAAACTGTTGTATCTCAATTGGTACAAACTGATCCTTCTCCCTTGCAACCACAAGTTTCAAGTCAAGAGGTTCAAGTTTCTCAAGTTGTTATACAATAACCACTTGTTTCTGGAGCTCAACAACAACCTCAGGTTAGTATACCTTTATTTGGACTGACCCAGACTTACACTGGTATAGTTGATTCATAGCCTGGTCAACCTTTCATTGCTGGGCAACAACAGTTGGTTAAACAACTGTGGTTGTCGTATTTCCAACAACCCTAGTTCCAATAGTTCCAACCTTAGTTTGGACATGGTTCACAAGCTCAACCTAGTTTTGGTCAATATCAAGCTTACCAAGGTCCTGGGAAACAAGGCTTTGTAGGTTATGGACAACCACAAATTCAATCTGGTTATCAACAACCACTTTATACTGGTTTTGTTCAACAACCATACCAAGGTTACCAAATTTAGATGCCCTACGATGGTCTACAAATATCTATTGCATAGGCAATTCCATCATATCCTGGGTATGCCCAACCTGACTTGAATCGACAGTTGCCATTCGTAGAAGCTTTAGAATTACCAGATTTAAACCAACTCACTAATGATCCAATCGCATATGTACCTTGCTGGCTGGTAATTCCGCACAAGTTACCATCTGATATTTCAAAGTTTAATGGAAATCCTGGAGAAGACTCGTCGAATCATGTTATGACCTTTCATTTATGGTGTTCATCCAACACTTTGAATGATGATTTGGTCAGACTTCATATTTTTCAAAGAACATTTACTGGTCCAGCTGCTAAATGGTACATTGAATTACCAAGAGCTTCTTTCGATAACTTCACCACTTTAGCCACTACCTTTTTGACCCACTTCTAGTTACCTATGAGATATGAGACTGGAATAGAACTCTTGACCAACTTTAAACAGACTACTGCCAGCCATATATCAGATCATATTCATGAGTGGCAGTGTCATCATCAAATGGTTAAGACATACGTTCCTGATCAGATTTTAGCTGAGTGGTTCATAAAGTTCTTGTTGCCATAAATCACTGAGGATGTGGCAAAATATGGAGTTGTCACAAAAGAGCAAGTTATCACTCGTGCCCAATACTTGGATTTGATTTACACACAATTCGGCACGCTCTATGATAAAATCCCCAATGCACTTAGACCAGCTTACACTGTTCCACCACCCCGACAATCGAGTAAGGGCTCTCATGCCAGCGACCGTGTGATCGGTTCTCAAGCACACAAGCAACACGAAGACCATCTGGTCAAACTCTTGCTATTTCCAATCAAGCTACCAATCCATTAGAAAACACCCATGCCTCAGAGATTAATGCCATGTCATCTAACAAAGGAAAATCCAAAGCAACTAGGAGGTAAGAAAAAGGGGAAGAATAACAAGAAGAAACAACAAAATTCCACTCCAGAGAAATCATCTGATTCCCTTACCGCGGCTAGGAAAACGTGTTATCCATGTCTGATATGCAATGACGAGCATTATACAAGAGATTATCCACATCACCCCGAGGTCTCTAAATTTTTAAAGACTTCAACCATATCAGTAGTGTTGACAGATCCGTTTCCAACCCCGGAGACACATTTGGTTGCAACTGACTAGGCTTCTACATCCCAAGTACTCATGTTATCCATCACAAATCCACAAAATAATGTTTTTGTCATCGAATAACTAGGCCACTGATAAACCTAGTACTTCGACCTTGACTTCATCAGAAGTTGTTCCACCAATTGTACTGGAATTGACGATAAAGACACCAAAGGGAGTTGTGCACAAATCAACATTCAATCCTCATGCTCGAGCAGCTCAAAACTATAATATAGTGGAAGATCTGGCTCAATCACCTTCTACTATGTCGACACTCGAGGTGTTGCAAAACTGTCCCTCCTAGAAACAAGCTTTATTGTCAGCAATAGGTGGAATAGATCCTATGGATTCAAATCTTGTGGTTTTTAACCATGCGGGATATTCACCACAGTTACCGATGCAATTAGCTTTCCTAATACAAGTAAAAGCTCTCAATAAGAATGTTCACCAAACTATTATTGATGAGGGGGCATCTACTTGCATTATGTCCATGAGCTGGTGGAAAACACTTGGTTCACCGCCATTGTCACGATCACGAACTACGTTACAATCATTTGATGGAAGAACATATACTTCATATGGGATTTTGAGTAACTTGCAAATCGAACTAGGGGGCAAGACAGTTACTGTTGATGTTGAGGTAGTTGACAAACTCCTTGATTATAACATTTTAATAGGAAGGCCTTGGGTATATGCTATGGCTGCTGTCATTTCCATGTACTTTTGTACAATTGCATTCCCTTTCAAGGGTGGAATCACGGTCATTGATCAGCTAGTCTTCTTTTCCAATAGTTCACAGGCTACGGGAAGCATTCCATTGATACACAGAAACCCACTGTCACTTCAAAGTGTTGGAGTAGGTATCCTTAAAGATCCTTCTGTAATGGGCACTTTTACCCTCCTGTCACCATCTAGTTTGGCGGAAGTGGCAAGAGTAGAGACTTGCAACATGATTCTTCTACATCATCTGATTTTATGAAGATTTCCAACTACTTTGAAACTCATGGTCATAGTGAGGCATTGTCGTTAAGCCCCATTGAATCATCATAGCAATCAATTTTTCGAGCTTGCGTGACAAACCCTAATCCACACTCAACAATTGTATGGGTAGATAGATTGTTAGAATATGGTACCTCTTCAGATCCTTTTTCACATATACATTCTACGAATGAAGGAATCGTCCTATCAATGATCATAGGAGAGATGCCGTGGGAGGATTATCATCATCATTCCCACTTTCGATATGACAATGAAGATTATTAGAATGAACTAAATCACCCATCAATCATTGATTTCTTGCCAAATTCTATAAATACTATATATTCTGAGCGCAATTTATCCAACATAGAAGAAACATTTTCTATAAACATTTCGACCAAGCCTAACATTGTAGAAAACATTCATGTCGGCAAATCCTGTTCTCCATTGGAACTTGATAATTACTGTGCTCTTTTTCATGAATTTCGAGATATTTTTGCATGGTCTTATGAGGAGATGCCTGGCATTGACTCAAGTATTGTTGAACATGAGATTAAAATTTATCCTGGTGTCAAACTAGTATGACAGAGGCTTCGACCTGTTCATCCTAAGAAAGCCGTTGCCATTAAAGCAGAGGTTGAAAAACTTTTGCATGCTGGTTTCATTTTCCCTGTACCTCTCACTAATTGGGTATCTAATATTGTTTCAGTGATGAAAAAACAAGGAATAATTCAAGTGTGTGTCGATTATAAGGATGTAAACCAAGCATGTCTAAAGGACAATTATCCTACACCTTTTATCGACCAGATTATTGGCGAATGTGCTGGATGTGAAATCTTTTTATTCATGGATGGATTTTCTGGCTACAATCAAATCAATATCCGCCCATAGGACGAATTGAAAACCACTTTTATATGTATGTGGGGCAAATTCACTTATCGAAAGCTACCTTTTGGTTTGAAGAATGCAGGGGCTACATTTCAGAGGGCAATGAATTATGATTTCCATGACATCAAGCATATTGTTAAACCTTATCTTGATGATTTTCCTGCTCATTCACGAAAACGGACTGATCACTCGCAACATTTGAGAGCAATATTCTTACGATGTCGACACTACAAGATAAGACTCAATCCACATAAATGTGTGTTTTGTGTTGGCTCTGGTCAATTGCTTGGATTCGTAGTTTCAAAATATGGAATTCAACTTGATCCCATTAAGGTTCAGGGAATCCTTGACTTGCCTCCACCTTCAAACTTGTTACAGATACAAAGACTTCAAGGGAAGGCAAACTTTTTGAGGAGGTTCATTCCAAACTATGCTGAATTAGCTAAAGGTTATACACGTCTATTGAGGAAAAGGGTACCCTTCCATTGGGACCAAGTTGCGCAAGCTTCTTTTGATGCTCTCAAATATTCCCTAATTAGAGCATCATTAATGTATGCCCTAAACTATCAAAAAGACTTTTAACTGTATCTTGCCACTGCAGATACAACCATTGGTATGGTTTTAGTTCAATAAGAAAGGGGAAATGAACATCCTATTTATTATTTGAGTCATAACCTCAACGATACAGAAAGTAAGTATTCACATTCGAAAAGTTAGCCTTGGCAGCAGTTCAAGTTGTGCAAAGATTTCGTCATTACATCCTCCTTCGGAAAACTACCATTATATCAGATTGCAACCCTATGACATACATTTTTTCACGTCAATTGCTGGGGGGCAAGTATTCTAAATGGATAGTTATTTTGTAGGAGTTTGATTTGGAATTCATCAAATCTAAATAAAAGAAATCTCTTGTCTTTGTTGAGTTACTTTGAAATCTTCTCTCATCCTCCAATGATTTAACATCAGAAGCATCAATCTTGGATAAGTCTCTATTTCTTATCTCATCAAGTGCTCCATGGTATGGAGATACACTGATCTCTCCAATCCCAAGCTTTTCAGCCTAATATCTCTCGTTCTGAACAACAACGTACTTGATGCCAAGTCAAAAAATTATCTAATCATTAGTGATACACTTTATTGTCGTGGTGTCGATACGATCTTACGTAGGTGACTTACTCATGAGGAGGCCGAAAAAGATTTAAATGAGTGTCATTCAGATGCTTGTGCGGGGCATTTATCTGGTTACGCAACTGCACAGAAAATTCTACGTGCTGGTTACTTCTGGCCAACCATATTCAAAGATTGCATTCTTATTGTCATAAGTTGCCATGCTTGCTAGATATTTTACCATAAAACCAGATTACTACTTGCACCACTGTATCCAGTAATTGCTGTTGGCCCATTCGCAAAATGGGGCATTGACTTTATGACATGTAACCACCTTGGCCGGGGGGCATGGGTATATTATAGTCGTCGTTGACTATTTTATGAAATGGGCCGAGTCGATGCCAACATTGAACAACATTGGCGAAACGGCTGCTCTGTTTTTTTCAACCATGTGGTTGCTAGGTTTGGTGTACCACAAGCTATAGTTATAGATCATGGGTCACATTTTCACAATCACATGATGGTCTAATTAACTGCCAAATTAGGAATGTCACATGATAGTTCTACTCCATACTACCCGCAAGCTAATGGACAAGTTGAGGCTATCAACAAAGTCCTTAAGTGTATGTTGCAAAGAATGATTGGAGTTCATAAAATGAATTTTCAATTAATCCTGTACTCGGCTTTGTGGGCATATCAAACCTCGGTGAGAAATGCGATCAGATTTACACCTTTTCAATTGGTGTATGGTTTGGAAGCAATCTTACCAATCCAATGTGAAATATCGTCTCTCAAACTTATGATTGACCTTCTACCTGACACTTCTGAAGAAGAAGCTCATTTCTTGGAGTTAATCCATCTTGATGAAACCCGTCGTGATACCACAATGGCTAATGAGGTGCATAAAAAATGCATCGAGGCACAATATGAAAAAAATGTTAAGCCTCGTGTCTTCTTAGAAGGTGACTTGGTCTTGCTTTATGATCAGGATTCTGATAAACTTGGAGTAGGAAAATTTGAACCGCTATGGATGGGTCCTTATATTGTTAAACGTGTGTTGACAAAAGGTGCCTACGAGTTAGTGGACTATGATGGGATTCCATTGTCACAGCCCCGAAACGGGCTGTACCTTAAACGTTACTATGCTTAGTTGAGTGTAGTAAAACTCACTATATATATGCTTTGATTGCATTTGTGTGTGTGTGTTTCTTTTAGAGTTTTTATTTGGTTAGGTAATCCACTTCACATTTGTTGCAGATGTCTAACTTTTCGGAACCATTTGTTGGTTATGCCGATGGAGCTAGTCGTAGTACGCAAAATTTATCTTCTACATCATGGGCCATTTTCGCTCCAAGCAGCGAGTTAGTGTGTTTTAGAGGGATATGTATTGGATGATCGACAAACACTATCGTTGAGTATAGGGCATTGATTGAACTCCTCTTTGATGCCATTTCACTTGGCATACGCTGAATCATCATTAGGATAGACTCACAACTTGTTGTACTACAACTTATTGGCGTCTATATCGTTTGAAACCCAACAATCCATCGCATGTTCCTTAGAGTTCGTATTTTGGAAAGGTATTTTGAGTTTATTCAATATCATCATATTTCCAGAAATCTAAACACATTAATTGATTCTCTAGCGAATTATGTGTTAAATAGACATTTGCGACATATGTAAAGTAAACATTTTCAATTCACATCATCATTTGAATAGGATTGCATCACTTAACCATAATAAAACTCTGAAAGTCAAATAGATAGTTGTATATAAGTTTTTACAAATAGTTTGTGTCCAAGACAAAAATTGGTCATCTGACCCAAAAAACTCAAAAATGTATGTAGAAAATATCCAAGTAGAGTAGTGTTGCTCATGATAACAAGTCATGGACTATGCTATCATGCGTAGGAGTCTCATCCAATGACTCGGCACGCCAATGGTATGGTGTTGCAATCGCATAGGTAACTCCTCAATCCGGACATCTGGAATACCTAGGGTCAAACCCTCTATGTGATCCTATAGCTCGGCCAATGTCTCTGCTAAATCCAAGTCTCAGAGAACTGCTCTCCCAACAACTCTCTGTATTGGCACACTTGCCTCTCTTTGGTGTCCCATAGGTCGAATAGATCCGACATCTGCATACATATAAAAAATGTTTGTTTAGTCTTGGCAATAATCAGAAAACACAAAAAAAGTGGAAACTTTAAAAAGAAAAAACACTTTGGTCAAACAATTTACCAATAGCACTCCACTGTGCTCTAACTGGTAACATCAGATCTGGATCACCACAGAAATCCATTCCTGAATATGGATATTCTGCAAAGGCCATGTCCTGTTGGTCAAACCACTCAAAGAAAGCAGGGGTAAACGAGATCAATGATTGGCCAGCATGCCTAGCCATAAGATCTACCCACCTCTGCATCTGTGGGTCTCTAGGTCCAGGTACTCCGAGTGAGATGTGTTGTTGCTACATGAGTGGAATTCTCTCCAAGGCAAAAGAAATCAAGATAGACCCATAACTAATTTTTTTTGTCTTTCCATTGTTTATCTTGGTCAGTTGTTCTTTCATGGATGACAGAATTGCCTCACACCAGTTGAACACTTTTGTCTCCAAGCACTCTAAATCATACTGAATATATGACCTGTTTTCCAAGTGTAAAGTGGCGCTGCCAGCCAGTTTGGTGAGGGTAAAAAGGATTTTTCCCAACGGTAAATCACTAACATCCCTGATGTTGATCTTTCCGTCTTTGCTAGGTTGAGCTCCTTCTCGGCAGAACTGTCGTATATAATCTCTCACTGATTCACCTCCTCTAGTAAATCCTGATAATGAGATGGGGGCACCCCACCTCAACAGTCCAGTCAGAAAGTAAATATCATTAGTGTTAAAGGGGATCATTTTTCCCCTAATGTGAAAGACCGGATCAGTAGGATCCCAAGAATGAAAAAGGTACTATAAAAGCTCAATTTGTTGCCGCATGTTGTATAATCAGAAATACTTCAGTAACGCACAATTCCTTAGGGCATCAACTGTTCCCTGATTATTTTGGGTAATCATGTCTTGTTCTTCATGCTATCGTTCTCTCCATATAATCACCATTTTGATTCGATGAATGTCTGAAATGTAACCATTAGACAAATTAGGATCCATTTTTTGCAAAAAACTGTGTAAAATTTGGGAGAAAACAACTGTCAAAATTTGGTTTTTGCGCCCATCGCACCCCTCCCTTAGAGACAATGTGTTGCAATGGATACAACCTTCTAGGTGTGTGCAATGTAGCGCACCTTTCGATATTGTAAGGGTGCGCTGATCCAGAGTGCGAAAAATGAAATCCTAGGGGGCCTCAAAAACCAATTTTTTTTGCTTAAAAATGAAAATAAGTGGAATAAAATGGAAGAGAACAGGGATAGCTCCTACCTAGTCCAGGCGACACAAGAAACGGTCCCCTGAATCCTTCGCAATCAGCTAGTGAACTTTGAGGTGAATTTAAAAGGGTAAAAGTGAAATGGTAAAAATGAAAGATAAAACTTGTTTTTATGTTAATTTCTTGCACATTAATCGAGTAAATGATAGTTTTTATTCATTTTATCCATGAACATATATTTTTAATCCTCTTTGATGGAGTTTTGAGCAGGTTTAACAGCTGAAAGCAGAATTTGACGCGTTCAAGTGTAAATTAAACATCTTTGACCACAAAGAAAACTTTTATCTCTTTTTCAAGCTTTGTTAAAAATGAAAAAGGAACCCCTTGGAGTCCTATTTAAACTCTTTTCAAACTCTCTAAAAATGAAAATATTGTCGAGCGCTTGTCTATTCCAGCTCATTAAAGAATTGGAAACGATATCTCTCTTGTATTATTTTACGGTTTTTCGGACTTGATAGATTATTTATGAAAAAGAACTTATGGATTTTCCTTTTCGTCCCTTTTCAAACTCGCTAAAAATGAAGAGGACCGAGTTGTCTTTATCATTAAACTCATTAAAAACATCATATAGCGACAAACTTGTCCCTCTAGACAAGGCCGAGTTTCACCCTCGCTAGACTCGTTAGAACATCAAATAGAGATGGATTCACCCAAAAGGTGAAATTATACAACAATCATATGTTATCCTCCTCAAGCTTGATAAAAAATAAAGAGGTACTGGTTAGCAATGACTAGGGAGAAATGAAAAAGCTGAGAAAACTTTATGGTAGCAAGTCACTCTTGAACATGACACTTTCATCTCATCACTGTGACTATGTGAGTTGGGTCATTCAGCTTGATGGTTATCACACCATTGGTCTATCATACCATCCATTACTTTGTTTTGGGTCAATGCTACCAATTCATCTTAACGTCACCGACATGTTCAAGAGAAGTCATTCAGTTCAAACTTCATCCTTTGCAATACTATAAACCTTAATTTTCATGACCACCATTCCTAAACTTTGTGTCGTCAGTCGTTTTTCATCTCCAAAATCATTTATCTCATTTTGTATCGTAGATGTGTGATACATCAAGGCCCTCTTGCGATGAGTTTCTTCTTGTTGACATCAACACATCATCCAAGAAGTTGACTTAGAAACACCCCTTCAGTACCTTGAAGCTTGCATACATCAATCATAGGTTTCTCGCTTCCGACGATAGGTTGACATCAATGGCCTTCGATCGAAATACTTTGTATGGTGTTTGACATCAAATAATTTATTCACACCTTGCGAAATGTACTATAGTACCTTGAGGGTCATTATCATTATCGATGATTCCTCTCGCGTCTATTAATGGCTTACATCATTGGCTGGTAATCAGACGATGTCTTTCCATGGTCGACTTCAGAACATCTATTCACATGGTTAGACTTGTACTTGAGAAAAATATTGAACGATATTGAAGACCTCAGATCTAGTTCCATCCATCTAAGCTGCGATATTTTTAGGAGTACTAAATCAAATGTATAATGGACTTACATTCATGGTTAACCATTTATGGGCCTATATATGTAGACGACTATATTTGTACATGTAATGAAAGTTTATAAGCTGAGCATGGGTATGCCTTCCCTCAGCTATTTCATGAGAAAAATCAAATTATCATGATATATGTATTGTAATTGATGCAGGTCCCCTTCCATTTCGAAACCTCCTCTCCTGGTGATAAAGCATTTCGCTCGACATATATATTCACGACTTCATGCTTTAGGGGGAAACTGTTACAGATCCATTTGGGCACATAAACCCCAACTTACAGATCGATACTATTAGGGACCATCAACCCCTAGTGCAGTTGTTACATGCCCTAAAGAAGTTAGTCATCAGAATAGCTCACTTCCCAAGAAGTTCCATCACTGAAAACATCCAAAAACTACCTCTAAGATGATCAGTAGAAGTAGGCCTTCATTAGGGTGCACTGAAATGCAAACCATACACTAACAAGGTGCTATGTAGTGCACTTGGTCTCTCTTTGGCCTTATTTGGGCGAATTTGAGTGAATTTCCATGAGGGTTTGAAGATTCCTTATCCATTGGAAACCTCTAGAAGTTTCTCAATGCCACCTACTCCTTTTAGTTCACATTTGGATGAGGAAGGGAGTTAAGGAACATCAATCCCATATCCCTTCTTCCATGGAACTGATTTCTAAATTTAGAAAGGCATTCATTATCACCATTGACAGCATAATCTCCTTCATTCACCTATAAAAAGATCACTCATCTGAGAGATCAGGGGCTGGAAATCATTAAGTTGTAGGGAGATGCTGGTGATATGAGATTAGAATTGATTGCAAGTATTGTAATAGTGTTGAAGTGCCTTGCTTGTCATGAGGTGAAGAGGGATTGAATTGGAAGAGTGTCATTGGATCGAGCATATATGGGTTGTAATTCTTCCTCTTATCAATAAAGTCTTCAAAACTTTTTCCTTATGCTTGTGTTATTTGTCGACGCTTTCATATGTATATCAGGTTCTTGATTCCATGTTATTTATAAGCAATAGATCATTATCATTTGCCTTGATGGGTTTTTGTCTCTGTGTTTGTGTAGGTACTTTTCAAGCGGCTTAAGTATGGAAAGGAGCGGTAAGATTGGTCAAGGGAGATAAGGAGCTAGCAAAAAATACAAGTAGGTTTCTCTTCTCTCTTATTTTATCTATTGACTATAGAAAAGGTAGAGATTACTTTGTCTGTTTCTTCTAGACCTGTTACTAAGTCTAGAGGGTTAGATGTTTGTCCAAGAACACTAAATATTCCAAAAACAAGAAGGAAGAAGAAAGGCTCTACAGTTGAGTGCGCAGAGGCCTAGGTAGGGTTTGCAACTGAGCGTGCAGACCCCTGTAGCTATGTGCATAGGGTAGTTTTGAGTATGTAATCCTGAATTGAAGATCAATAAAGATAGTTTTTGAAGAATTCTTGTGTATTTTTGTTTATTTCTGTTAATAGTATGTGTTGTCGATGAATGATGTGTTTTATGAAATATTGACTAAATGTTGCGCAATCCTCTTTAATAAGTGTTAATGATGTACGCAATTCATGTTTAAGTAGTTTTGGGAAGACTCTGATGAATTATTTGATGTTTACTAATAACTCAAGGAAATTTGCGCGAACATTAACTTAGAATGGCTTTTTGATGTGCATAAGTAGGTGAATAAACTGTTAAAAGTCCGCAAAGACTGATCGTAAACCTTCGCGAAGGTCTAAAGACCATTTTGACAGAGTTGTAGCATTGTGCCCTAAGAGTGTATTGATCTGTGCAAAGGTAGATCTGAGTCACTAAAAGACATCATACTAGTCTTTGGATGTAGAAGCTTGGTCTTTTCATCCCCCCATATTGCTTCGGGTGAGATTGCAGCCTACACGACGCAGGTTTTTGCCAAAAGGGCCAGTAGTGTAGGGTTTTATTGGTTGGCTCAACTAACTTTGAATGTGGGTTAGGTCCCCCTAAGCCAATAGGAGGCTAAAACCTCCACTCATTCTCCAACACCCACTAGAAGGGAGCCACAACCCCCTAAACTCATTTATTGACTTCTACCTGAAGGGAGATCCTACCACCTTTCTGAAGGCTGCAACCCTCAGCTCCTACTGGATAACTTTTCATAATGTTTCAAATTAGATGCACCTATCAAATAATTATAAAAAAACCTGTAGTCCACCTTTCATCATATTTTCAAATGACACCCATATCAATAATAAACCCAAACTAACATAACAAATTGAAACAATGAATTTGAGTCATTGAGGCACTGTAAATCGAATTTTTGAAGGATCAAACCATTGAACGTAGAAACCAACCAAAATAAACAAATGTCATAATATCTACAGGATTGTACTAAATAAAAATCGTGCATGTATGTGTTATCTCTTAATATCACTTGTGGACATATCTTAAACCACTAAAAACTGATCATGAATAACTATAATACTGAATCAATCACTAGACCATACATAGATCAACCACAGTTACTGAACCAATAAAAAATTCTGACACTATATCTTCATTACCAACCAATAAACCCAATCATTACTGTCATACAAAGATCATCAAGATAGAGACATCATTGATAAACAATAGAAAACATAGCAGAACTCCTCAAGTGTCATCATTAAGGCACACTACAAACCCTAACATATATACGTGACTTCCATATAAAAAATAAACATATGTATGCAACTACCATGCCTGACGCCCACGTATATATTTCACTATACAAAGTAAATTATCACAAAATTTATACACTACTTTATTGAAAATCATTCGCATGTGTATGCGACTAACTAGAAGAAAACCTGCTTACAGATCTTGAGTTATTGAATCAAACCTTTGCCATAATTCTCAACATCTATTAAACCCATATCTTGACATGCATCAATATATTTAGATCAAACCATCATCACAACAACATATTTAACATAATCATAAATAAATCAAACAAGTATTTTCATTAGCCTTCACAACACTTTTAGATCTATCAGATCTGAACTAGATCCTTTCTGCCTAGTTCACACCTATTCCAAATCAAATCACAGATAAATAGATCATTTACATTGCACACATAACACCTTGATCTCCATCTCCTTATATAGTTTTATTCTTGTCCAATACCTTAGGTAAATCCCTTGGTAATCACATATAGATAAATCATTTACTTTGCACAAATAACACCTTAATCTCCATCTCCTTATATAGTTTTAGCCTTGGCCAATATCTTAGGTAAAGCCCATGGTAATTTCATTAGTATTATTTGATGAAATCAAATAACTGTTGTCGCTCCAACTACTATGGGCCAATACCATGGTAAAGACCCATGGTATCCAAAATTCCAAAGTTTGGATTTTGTACGCTACTTTTACTCACATGACCTGCATATGTACACGACCCTTCTTCATATGAACTGCATATATTTTCTTAAAATTTTACTTTTGTCACCCATTGTCACTGAACTACCATTCCTATGTCTATGTCCCTTGTAGTATATATACTAAATTGTATGAGATCAAATTATCACAATGTTGACATCAAGTACATATTTATCAATCAACTTTCCATCAAGGACAACACATTAGCCATAATGCCAACAATCCCCCCCTTTGGACTATGGAAACCACTTTGGTGTTTGGACACCACCTGCAAATACACCTACAAGCACCATGTCTTCTTTCAAACATACCAAGATTATCTCCCAGCATTATTCTCCAAACACCAAGCTTCTCTCCCCTTTTGACATCAAGGGAAAAGGGTTGAACCATGATGAGTGAAGTGCTTCCCTTTTAGTGCTCATTGTTGTAATTATGATCTGCTGCTGTGAATCCTAAAATCTACATACTGATCATGCACCCCCTGAGCATAGGCTGAACCTTTTGAAGATATTCAATAGAGTGCAATACTTTATGACTCAACCAAAAAATTACCTTTCCTGTCACTAATGGCTCATGATTACATTAGACACCGACCATATTGAGTTTACATATTGACCCCAAATTTTACATCAATGTCCCAAAATAATGGGATTACTTATATGAAATGACTAGATCCCAATACCCCATACATGATTGAATTTAAATTACAATGATTACAACATGGGTCTTTTCATGACCTTTACATCAAGAGACATATATGACATTTACAACCAAAACCATGTGTTGGGCATGGAATCCCCCGACATCATGGTTTGTGGCTCAAAGCCCAATTTTTGAGTAATATTATTGTAAAAACTTCGTGAATTGTGGGTGTGGAGCGTGAATTGTATGTTAGAGTCATAGGGCTGTCTGCCCTAAGTTTTGAATGTAGTGTCGGCCTACCCATGGTCTGCGGACCATGGGATTGTATGAATAGAGCGAGGATCTAAGTTGTAAAGTAGGGAGGTAACCAACGGATGGAGTTAAAAGGATAGCAAGCATAGAGCAAGAGTCTAGTATCTTGGGTCGTAGTAGGAGGAAGAGGCTCTGCTGCTGAGTGCATAGAGGCCTAGTAGAGTCCGCAACTGAGTGTGTAGACCCCTGCAGCTGAGTGCACAGGGCCGAGTTGAGTCTGTAACCAAGGAAGAAGAATAATAAAGAGAAGTTTATTTGAATTCCATGTATCTGTTCTTATGTTATTACATGTTTGATATCAATTGCAATTATACTGTTTATTTACTGTGCGCTGTTGTATGAATGGTGAATATTGGTAAGTATAAATGAAAGCATACAGATAATCAAAGTTAATAAACTAATATCGGGTTACTGGTAAGGATCTGGGTAATAACACTATTCGGCCCCCGAGTAGGGCTATGCGAAGGCACCATTACTGGCTGCGAAGCACTGATAAGTGTGCATAGCGACATGTGTGCAAGGTCAAACTGCGTACCACTTGGAACACATTAGACATCCCTAGGGTGTGGAAACCTGGTTCTAGCACCCTCCCGTACTACTTCGGGTGAGACCTCAGTGCACGCTCCATGGACTATTGTTGAAAGTGGTACCGGGATTTGTTTGGCTAAATCATCTTCAAACCTGGGTCAGGCCCCAACAAGGCAACAAATGGTTCCGTTGCCAGGATCGGGGTCTGCATAAGGGATGTTTGATGTCGTGTCATTGGAATCCAATGAAAAAATAAATTGAAGGGTGGTTAGATAGAAAGATTCACGAGTTTGCGGTGCAGGAAAACGAGAATCCATGAGTATCAAAGGAACAGTGGTTGGAACGCTACTTATATATGGAAATCCATGAAATTTTCTTTGCATCCTTTCCATCTGAGTTGTATGAGTGGATCTCGAAGATAGAAAATAGCCAAGGAAGGTGTAGACTCGACAAACCAATTGTTTGGACTCTAGAATTAGTGTGCAGACTAGAAGAATCAAAAGATAAGATCATGCACGTTGTGGACGATTGACTTGATTGAATTATAAGGGGATTTATCACCGAGTTCGCAGTAGACACAATAGTCAGCGACAACGAGGCGGAACAATGCTTCCTTAAATGACGACGAGGTAAGTACATTAAATCTCTGAACACTTGGATTAAGATGTTATTGTGTGAAAAGCAAGTTATGCGAATAAATTGATGTTTGGGGCTACGCGAAGTGGGAGGATCTATAGAAACAAAGGTAGTGTAGAAATAGAGAATAGCCCCTTGATTTCACCTCGGCGGGAAAGCCCGGAAGAGCTCGTGAAAGTTTCTCTGAGAAGTGCGGTCACTCTGGTAAGGCAGCAGATTCCTTACCTACCACCTCCACCTACACTACCACTAGTCTCACCACCGTCACCTCTATCTCCGCCCACACCACCTCCACCACCACAACAGTTCAATATGGCAAGCGCGATAAAATTACCGGTATTCAGAGGAGTAGGGAATGAAGATCCAGACCAATTTTGGTTCGTGGTAAAGGCCGTATGGGAAGCATAAGGAGTCATTGATGACAATATAAAGAAGGCAATGTTGGTGAGCGCGTTGTAGGTTCACGCACTGATGTGGTACATTAAGCATTATAATGACCATTCAAATGTAGGGATTGCAAATATCTAGGCCTGCTGAACAGGGAATTTAGCAGGACAAAGTCAGAGACACAATCGATTATTGGGTTTAAGGAGATCGTGATGCTTCTAGGCGAGACCCCATGGGATCTGGATAAGAGATTGAAGAGTCTGATTCGCGAAGCCAACGTGACCTTGAAAGATGGGCAACACCATGCATGGTTTGTAGCGCCACTAACACTGCATCTAAGGATGGCATTGTCACAACAGAAGTTATCCACCTAGGTTGAAGCTTTGGAGATGGCAATGAGACTACATGAGACCCCAATACAAGATCTTGGCCTGGGGGTCCAACAAATCCACGTGCAACTGCAAAATTTGTGTCTAGAAATGCAAAGTTTGAAATAGGACAGGACAACTCGACCAGAGACGCGCGTGGAGGTATGGTGCATAAAGTGCAAAAGCGAGGGGCATGATAAGGACCATTATCCAATTTTCATGAATTACTTGGCCGGGGAGGGCCGATGCCATTAAGACCCGAGGCACAAGTGGGACCAAAAATGGCGCCTACATTATGGTGCGCGATTTGTCAGATAGGAGGAAAACACACTACGGATAATTGTCATCTATTGCAGAAGTATACGCAGACGTCCCAACAATTGTTTTGTAATTTCTGAAAGTTGGTAGGCCATGATGAGCACACTTGCAAAAGTTACGAGCTGATGATGGATCAAACTCCTACCTACAGAGTGCAGATCGAAACGCGAGCCCTCAACCCAAATGTAGGAATGACACGTGCTGGATTTCAGAGGCACGAACGAGGTCGAGGTGGAATGGGACGAGGAAGGGGTCGCAAACAACTAATTTGTTACAATTGCGGAGGGCCAGGGAACTATGCCAGTGATTGTATGAATCTGCTGAGAACATCATGTTTATATTGTACTTAGTTTGATCATGAGGCACAAGGCTGCCCTACACTGATAGCGAGGCTACGCGAGAAAGGGGTACCCCAGCCTCCCCTAACTTAGAATTTGCAAATGATGAGGTTTGAGTCATGCAAAGAGGACCTGAATGTAAACATAGTGCTAAGAAGTGGTATCACAATAGGAGAGGACAAAGGTAAGCAGCCTGAAGAAAGTGCGTGGGTTTGCAAGGCTCCTACAAAGGAACCTGAATTCGATCTGCAGCATGCGAAGGAGACATTCATGGAAGCTAAGAAGAGCTTCACAAAGGCCTCCACTTTAGGTAGTAAGGATCAACTAGAGCCGGCGATGGATCCTTCAATGATCAGTACCTTTCTGGAGACATGTATGAAATTATTTTGCAACAGCAAGGTTGTGAAAGCACTACAGGAACTTATCACTAGGTGCACTGGGTCAGGAGAACCTTGCGTGTTCCAGAAGCTTCGGAAACATACATCATGAATGGGAAGGGAAATGAGATTGATTACGCAAATCAGGGAGTATGAAATGGATCAAGTAATCCTAGATCTAGGATCAGATGCAAATGTGCTGCCAAAACAGACATGGGAGCACATGGGTAGGCCTGTGTTGCAATGGTACCCTATTAATTTATGGATGGCGAACTAGCAGAAGATCCTACTGATGGGAATATTGCAGGGGATAACAGTAGACATCGAAGGTGCGAGCACACTTGCAAATTTCGAGGTGATAGAAATTTTTGATGACAACAACCCCTATCCTACGCTACTGGGAATGGACTGGGCCACTGATATGAACGGAGTAATAAATCTAAAGAAGCACAAAATGATTTTTGAGAAAAAGTCACTACGCGTAGCGGTACCTTTAAACCCTGCGAAAGGAGTGTGCTACACAGAGCCAGTGCGCGACAACGAGAGTGATGACAAGCTAGACTGTATCTACAAGATAACTGCCCTAGAACAGGACTCAGTGAATCATGCAGTGGATGGTTGGATTTTGTGGGAGCACGAAAGCTCTTGCACATCAGATTCGGATGAGGAAACAAAATAATGGCAGAATCGGTTACACGAGGTAACCATGCTCAATTGCAACATGATGGTAAGATCACTACGCTGCGTGGTAATAGAGTCAAGAAATTTGATTATGTATGATGGGTTAACAACGGTGGATGAATTCCTGAACAAATTTGAAAGCGTAGTGCCAGAACAGTAGCTGTTCGATGCTCTCAAATGGGCAATGTGCATGACACTCGCAAGGTGGTGGGGAATGCATCAGAGAAGCTTTGAGGACTGGTATGGATGCAGAAGGATGATGTGCCTACGATTTTGGAAATCGTAGATGTGGCTAGTAGATAAGTATGACAGATAGGATGATCCACATACACACCTCACAAAATAGACCAAGGTCTACGGGGAAGAGCCATAGCTTGAATGGGTACTTTTGTTCTATCATACCCTGGATGTCATACCCATGAATTGGTATACTGATATGGAACTCCACCATGGTATGAGAAAATTGGATATCTTTCACGAGGGATTTTTGTTAACTTTCACATTTGAAGATCATTGGTGGGATACTGCTGACGATGTGTTACAAGCAGTAAAAGCATCTATATTCAAAATACCCCGGGAGCCAATGGAAGTAATCCAGCTAGAATGGGTGACACAACTGAGCTATGTGCTAGAGTGTTACAACGTAAATGTTGAGGAGGATGATGCAGACCCATGAAATATTAACATTCCAAAAACATAAGGTTGTTGCGAGGTTTGAGGACCATCGATTGATGATCTCGACATCACCGTGCTTCTGAAAATAAAGTAGGTAAACATTGGAACAGAGGTAGAACCAAAGTACGCAATGCTTGGGGACTACTAGGATGATGCCACGGTAGATAAGGTCGCTGAGTTACTCTGCGAATACCAAGTCTTGTTCCCGACCAAAATTACTGACTCAAAAGGGATCATTGGCAACTTAGGGATGATGAAGATCACCCTAAAACCTGATGCGAAGTCGGTTAAGCAGTGGCCTTACCACTTGAATTCAAAATATAAGGAAAAGGTTTGTGAAGAATTAGACAAAATTCTCACAACCGGAATTATTAAGCCAATGGAAGAATCCAACTGGGTGAGTTCTATGGTGGTGCAGGAGAAAAAGAAGAAAGGAAAAATAAGAATATGCGTGGACCTCAGGAAGCTGAACGATGCTTGTATACACAACCCATTCTTGACACTGTTCACAGATGAAGTACTTGAAATGTTGGCGGCCAGGAAACATACTCATTCATGGATGGGTTCTTAGGGTACCATCAGATCAAGATCGTGCTGGAAGACATGAGAAAAATGACCTTTGCAACGGAGTGGGGCTGCTTTCAATACATCATCATGCCATTTGGATTAAATAATGCACCAACCATCTTTTCGCACATCGTTGTTGCTGTATTCAAAGAATATATCCAGAAGTTCTTGGAGGTCTATCTAGATGATTGGACTGTTGATCTAAAAATAGTTCTCTTAGGCTTCTTGTCTAGCTTACAAGAACCTCTCCCACTTCCAAAGCTTGAATTTTCCCAAGTCTATTTGATTAACCAATGTGGAATTAAGAAATGCTTGAAAATATAGGTGTATTCTTGTAGTTATTTAAACTGATTATGCGCTGTAAATTAAGGTGCTGATACTAATGTATAAATACATATAACAAAAAAAAATAGTAGAGATAATGCAACAATAAAACACACATAAAAACAACGATTTAATTTGGAGTTCACCCACAAATCTTGGGCTACATCTCCCTGAGCTCTAGTCAACTCAACTAGGCTCTCTGGGATTATGGTGTAAGTCTTTTTTACAAGTCTTTAACTCAAATCCTACTATTCTACACAAAAACAATGGGTTCAGACACCATTTAATCCCCTAGCTCTTGGTTCTGGCTCTTGGCTCTGACTCTGGCTCTTTGGCTCTGGTGCTGGCTCTTGGCTCTTGGCTCTTTGGCTCTGGCTTCTTTCTGCCTTCTGCAACCTTCATCTCTCTGGCTTTTCACTTGAACTTCAAGTGATCCCAAAGGCTACCTCAGCTGACCTTTTTCTTCTGCACTGCCTCTTTGGCTTCTGCTTCATAGCAAAACCCCAATAGCAACCTTCAACAACAACGCAGCCACCAATAGTAACTCAGCAACAAACAATAACTTGGCCACCGTTCAACAACCCAACAACCCTTTGTCTTTGGCATTCATGGCTTAAAAGCCAAGTCGCGCTGCTTGTTGGTTCTCCCTTTCGGGCTCTGCAACTTTCGGCCACAGTCCATTCAAATCCCATCTTTGGGTGTTAGAAATCATTGCTAAATGCCCTCATGGATGAATGCCACCTATTTGGTAATGGAAGGGGTCTATCGGTGCTTTGAATCCCTCAAAACAGTCGCTCTGTGTTTACATAGAGAACGCTGCCATTACACGGAAAAATCCGTAGAAAATTGTTATTCTCGGACTTGAAATTCTCATAACCCCGCTTTATAGCGCCATCGGGTCCTTCTAGGAATCGCTATCGCATATCACAATTGGCCTACTCCATGGTTTTCCCTTTGTATTTAAAATACAATGAAAACGACGAAAATTAACGTAAAATGGCTCCCTATGGACTTGAAATATTATACAGAGGCATTTCCGAACCCTTTTGGGTCCGTAATATCACATTGGGCTTAACTGCTTGGTATTTTGTTAAATAAATGAAACATGCAATTTACAAAGGAAATTGGCGCTTTTCGGACTTCAAAACATATGTGTTTCTATTAATAAACCCCATTGGGTCCATATATCGCATCGCACATATAACACATGGTCCCGCTCCAATGTAATGCTTCAATTGCGATCCGCCGATTTCGGTGATTGCACCATCGCATCGTGCGTATATATGTGTAAGCCCTGCTCCATTGTGTTCGCTGATTGCGATCCGCCGATATCGGTGATCGTGGTATCGCATCAACCCATCGCACTTTATGCCTTTGACTACCTTCGACTGCCACCGTCGATTGCGATTCCCAATCAAATCTGGACCATTGATCGGCCAGATCTAATGGCCCTTATGCAACCACTATTCAAGCCTCTGATATGCCTTATTTCGCTATTTTCTCATGTTTCTAGCCTCTTTTCTCAAAGAACAAGGGGAGCTTCTTTTCATGACAACTTCTTCATCTGAAGTCCATTTTCGCCCATTCAAGTTGTGTTGGATTCAGAATGATAAGATCTCTATAATGAGACTATTTCTGACAGAAACCTGTGATTTTGTTTTTCCTCTAATTTACAAAGGATTTGTGCCATTTGGCACCTTTTACCTCTTGTATGAAGTCTTTTAGACTTAGAGGTTTATCCAATATCCATTTTTGGATCATGCCTTCCCACTAAAATAACTTTTGGTCTCCAAAAGACTAATATACTGATCTGAGCAGTAAATGAGAGTGACTCACCCTCTTCTTTCAGCCTCCCTACACTTGCCTTTGCATAGTGCCTCTGAACCAAAGTTTCTGACCACTTCCCTTCTCTGGATGGGCTGGTCTTCTTGAGAAGAACCGTCTTCCTCCTTGCCTTCCTACAGAACTTCTACTGAAATTGTCATAGAAGGTAGTTTGAGCTTCTTCACCTTGATCTTTGATCCAAGGTGGCTAAACCAATGTGAAGTACATATGCTCCACAAAAATTTCATTTGTACCTATTTGACAAGCTGCCAACAACAAATGTTAACAACAATAGGCATACAAAAAACAACTGAATGGACTAACTCCTGCTTCAACAAAAGAAACATATTTCACATTTTGTGAACACCTCCATGTCTTACATCTGCATACAAATGATGGACTAGATAACAAGCCCACAAAACATGCCTTTAAACAGATGACCCTTAAGTCAAGCATGTAGAAAGAGATCATTAGGACTCTTTTTCAAACGATGAAACTTTCATCATTATCTCCATTTGGAGACCAAGTTAACATCTTTAAAGTCAACATGGCATCACATGCATGTTTACAACAAAGCAATCAACCCTACAAGTTAATTACACATACATGTTCAAAAAAAAAGAAATCATCAACATCCCTGTGTTCATGCATCTCATGCTCATGCATGCATTCATCCCTCAATTTTCACTTAAGCACATTGTACTTTCGAAGCTGAAACGAAATATAATAGACATGCAATCTTAATCAGATAAGAACTCTAACCATTCCTTACCAATACCTTTCAAAGGTACTACCTTTGTCTACACATCAACATCATCATGTGAATCATTTTGAGACACATCATTCATGGAATCTTCACTTCCATTTCTGCCATCTTCTCTTTCCACTTTCTTCAGCTTTGGTGGAAGCATTGTTGGATTTAGTGTCCAACACTTTGCAGAAACATGTCCTTGCTTATGGAAGTAAGTGCACTGCATGTGCATCCTCTTAATAGCATGATTTTCCTTGTTTAATGGACCTTTGGCTGCTTGCTTCTTTTCCTTCTTCTGCTTCCTGTATGCAGCCATTCTTTTCCAACATCTAGAAACATCCTGGTTATCCAAACCACAAAAGGATCATGCAACTCTTTTCCTATACATATGTGGAAATTCATCATGCTTTGCAAAATCAAAAGGAATGTGTTTACAATCAGATTTATACCTGCCTCTTTCACCTTTATTGTTTTCATGAGGAGGTGAAGCAAATGAAGGAGTGGCTCCCCTTGGAACACCATCAAACTATTCAAGGCTGTCAGAGTCTCCCCAACTCTCTGATTCAAGTGTGTGCTTCTGAACACCTCCATCCTGTAATTGATGTTTCAAGCTATTGTATTCATCTTGGATACAACCTTCACACTTCTGAGGTAGAGGACATGAAATGAAACTCCTTCTTGGGACTATTTCAGTGGATTTCATGGCAGCTTTGGAATTATCTCCATAAGAATGTCCATAGACAAGACCCAAATATTTAGGCCTTTCCTCAACCATTATTGGTTCAACAATACCTTGTGCATGCTTTCCCAAGCCCTTTCCTTCATATCCCATCTTGGACATTAGCTTGGAACCTATGCCTTTAGTATGTTTCTCAAAAGAACCAATATAAGCATTCTCGTAGGCATTTGAAGACAAACTGGAATGGCTTACCTCTTCTTCAAGCTGGTACTTGACTAAGGCTTCTTGGGCAACAAAGAGCTATGTTTCCAACTCATGCATCCTTTTCAGGTTCATATTTGCAATATGAAGTTGCCTCTCCATTTCCTGCAATTTGTCAGCAAGCAACTGCTTCTCTTCCTTCATGGAATTCAACTGCTTTCTAAGCATGCTGCTCTTCCTTCTATCCTCATACATTTCTCTTACCATATCCATCGTGGTGGAAAATTCTTGCTTCATGTCTTCATCAAGGAATCTTGTGAAGAATGCAAAATTTGGGGACCCACTTGTAGAAGTTGTCATTATGCCAATGAACAACAAAAAACTTCAACAAGATAAATAAAGAGCTTATTTAAGCAACCTTTTGCAACAAACCTCTTGTGCTTTGGATTGCCTTGAGGTCCTTTGTGATAGAAGAATGCCTTCAACTCTTCTTCCTTCTTGTCCTTCCTGGACTAAGCTATCAATAGATTCCCCTTAACCTTTGCAAGCTCAAACAATGGTCAGTTTGCAAACAAGCATACAATCAACCTCTTGTTGTTCAAACACCCTTTAGAAAAGCAATCTTTGCTCTTTCAATCAAGCATTTTGATATAATCCTTCCTTGAAGGTGTGGTTAATCAATCTTAAGCTCTGATACCACCTGATCTGAAAATGGGGCTCTTAGGCTTCTTGTCTAGCTTACAAGAACCTCTCCCACTTCAAAAGCTTGAATTTTCCCAGGTCTATTTGATTAACCAATGCGGAATTAAGAAATGCTTGAAAATATAGGTGTATGCTTGTAGTTATTTAAAGTGATTATGTGCTGTAAATTAAGGTGCTGATACTGATGTATAAATACATATAACAAAAAAAAAAATAGCAGAGATAATGCAACAATAAAACACACATAGAAACAACGATTTAATTTGTAGTTCACCCACAACTCTTGGGTTACGTCTCTATGAGCTCTAGTCAACTCAACTAAGCTCTCCGGGATTATGGTGTAAGTCTTTTTTACAAGTCTTTGACTCAACTCCTATTGTTCTACACAAAAATAGTGGGTTCGGACACCATTTAATCCCCTAGCTCTTGGCTCTGGATCTTGTCTCTTAGTTCTAGCTCTTGGCTCTGACTCTGGCTCTTTAGCTCTGGTGCTAGCTCTCGGCTCTAATTCTTGGCTCTTTGGCTCTAGCTCTTAGCTCTTGGATCTTCGGCTCTGGCTTCTTTCTGCCTTCTGCAACCTTCATCTCTCTGTATTTTCACTTGAACTTCAAGTGACCCTAAAGGCTCCCTCATCTGCTCTTTTTCTTCTGTGCTTCCTCTTTGGCTTCTGCTTCACAGAAAAACCCCAACAACAACCTTCAACAGTAACTCGGCCACCAATAATAACTCAGCAACAAACAATAAATTCAACACCGTTCAACAACCCAATAGCCCTTTGTCTTTGACATTCATGGCTTAAAAGCCAAGTCGCATTGCTTGTTGGTTCTCCCTTTCGGGCTCTGCAACTTCTGGCCATAGTCTGTCAAATCCCATCATTGGGCTTAGCAATCATTGCTAAACGCCCTCAGGGATGAATTCCACCTATTTGGTAATGGAAGGGGTCTATCAGCGCTTTGAATCCCTCAAAGCAGTTGCTCTGTGTTTACACAGAGAACACTGCCATTACACGGAAAATTTCGCAGAACACTGTTCTTCCTAGACTTGAAATTCTCATAACCCTGCTTTATAGTGCCATTGAGTCCGTTTGGGAATCGCTATCACATATCGTAATTGGCATGCTCCATGGTTTTCCATTTGTATTTAAAATACATTGAAAACAATGAAAATTAACGTAAGATGGCTCCCTCCGTACTTTAAGCATTATACAAAGGCATTTCGGAACCCTTTCGGGTCTGTAATATCGCATTGGGCTTAACTCCTTGGTATTTTGTTTAATAATCGAAACACATAATTTACAAAGGAAATTGGCGCTTTCCGGACTTCAAAACATATGTGTTTCTATTAATAAACCCCATCGGGTCCATACTCTGCATCGCACATATAACACATGGTCCCTCTCCAATGTAATGCTCCAATTGTGATCCGCCTATTTCGGCAATTGCACCATCACATCGAACGTATAAATGTGATTTCGGAAATTGCACCATCACATCGAACATATAAATGTGTAAGCCCTGCTCCATTGTGTTCACCGACTGCGAACCACTGATATTGGCAATTACGGTATCGCATCGGCCCATCGCACGTTATGCCTCCGACTGCCTCTGATTGCCACCGACGATTGCAATTGCCGATCGGATCTAGACCGTTGATTGGCTAGAACCGATGGCACCTGTGAAACCACTATTCAAGCCTTCGATATGCCTTATTTTGCTGTTTTCTCATGTTTCTAGCCTCTTTTCTCAAAGAACAAGGGGAGCTTCTTTTCATGACAACTTCTTCATCTCAAGTCCGTTTTTTCCCATTCAAGTTGCGTTGGATTCATAATGAGAATATCTTTGCAATGAGACTATTTCTGGGAGCATCTTGTGATTTTGATTTTCTCTGATTTACAAAGGATTTGTGCCATTTTGCACCTTTTACCTCTTGCATGAAGTCTTTTAGACTTAGAGGTTTATCTAGGATCCATTTTTGGATCAACTGTCTTTGGATTAGTTAAGCACCATGTAGCAAGCTTACAATTGATGCTGGATACTTGCCTCCGACACTAGACTGATGGTTGACCCTGCGAAGATTGTCGTTATTCTAAATTTGGAAGCACCACAAAGTGTTAAACAATTGTGCGCTACCTTTGGACACACCGGATACTACATAAAGTTTATCAAAAGCTATGCCCAAATCACCATGCCGATGGAAAAGTTATTGAAAAGGGATGTTACATTTTTCTATATTGATGATTGTATGAAAAATTTGGACATCCTAAAGGGGAAATTGGCCTCCTCTCCAATGCTGGTCTTCCCAAAATGGGATGTGGAGTTTCATTTCCATGTTGATACATCGTGTATCGTGCTGAGAGAAGTGCTCACACAGGAGGGTAGGGAAGGCTTGGATCACCCTATCACATTTGCAAGTTGGAGGTTGTCTAAAGTGTTAGCACTCAGAATGGACCTCAAGGCTGAGAAGAGGCAATTCCAAGGTAACTACAGACCAATCTTTTGATCTGGCATCTAGCCTTGCCAGACTAGAGAGGGCTCTCTCTTTGCCAAAAAAACGTGGTTGCACTAAATGAATCATAGGCTAGCTATGAAGTACAGGGATTTGATTGAAATTTGTGGGTCAAAAATACCAAGAGAAGGGACCATTGGGCTTTGGAATCGAGGCTAGTTTCTACCGACAAACTTGGGGCAAAGTAAGTGCAATGTTTAGCCAGATTAAATATATAATGGGAAAAGAAAAGAGGAAAAATACCACTGCCTTGTAGGAATCAATCAGGGGATGGATCTACAGTGGCAAGTTTAGAAGAAAGAGAAGCACAGGGTTACTCAACAGAGCATCTAACAGAGGATGGATTCTGGAAAGATAACCACTACATTAAACAACATAATAATTGTGAAAGGAGCATTGTGCATGGATGGATTCCTAACACTCCCCTTAGAAAATGTTGTAACAAAATTAGCAAAAAAACAAGACATGGAAATGAATTTACAAGAAAAACATGATGCACATTAAACATCGCGATGGATCCTAAATCTAAAGGGCAGAAACTGCTCCATTAAAAATAATATTTAGAAAAATATTCACACAGTCCAAAGAAACTTTCCTCTACTGAAAAATTCGAACCCTTTACACTCTAACATTCACAAAATATATACAATTAGCTCATCCCTATACTAAGGGAGTTGTGCTCAACCATCTCCCTCAAGATAGAATCAGTTACATTAAATTTGGAATGAATTTCTGAAAATAAGTGTCAAAGATGAACTCGTATATCTTGAACCATAACACCTGTTACAAAACTGAAAGATGTTTTTGTAGATAAGGTCATGCTTGAGAAAAACCTCTCTCAAATTTTGGAAATTCATTTCCAGTTGCTAGGAATCTGTGCCACAACATAATCTCTAAACCAAGAAATCATTAAATATTTAAATCTGTAAAAATAGGCTGTAAAGATCTAGTCAAATATTCCAATTCACGATACTTGTGAATAAGATGAAAGAGGTTTTTGTTATATGGCTCATGTTTGACAAAAAAAACCTTGGATTTATCAAAATGACTTTCCATATGTTGTAAAATGGTGCCGAACTACAATGACTAAAATAGTAAAACAAATGCAAAATTTGTTTTGTTTTAATGTAGGCTTCAAATATCACTGCATATCTCCCACATAGTAACACCTGTGCATAAACTGAAGGAGGTTTTTGTTATTTGGTATGTGATTGACAAAACCTCTTTCACTTTTGTAAAATTCATGTCCATTACTTCAGAAACTGATTTTGTAGTAAACTTGTCCCTATGTGCAGCAAATGACCTCAAAACATGCATAACCAAGAATCAATCATTCATTTCGATCATATCTTCTGATCTAGAAACCGGTTACGGGAGTGTGATATATCGTTGGAAATATTTTTCTGAGATTCTTCTAATGGACATACTTAGGATATGATTTGCACTGAAACTCATGTGCAAAACATCTCTGAAAACCAGACATAGTAAGAGCCCATTTTGATCCCTGGTGACAGGCTGCGAAGACTGGAACTAACATTGGCCTTATTGGGGATGGAAGCTCCTTGGAGGTGTCAAGAACACCATAGACCAAGTGCCTCATCCATTGGGCAATACGGTCACAAATAGTTGTAAACCCAAAAAACTCATACCAATCCAAAAACATATACATACTGCAATATGTACATAAACAAATACTGGAAACTGAAATGCTGCCTTGGGTAGCTTATTTATTTACAAATCTACCCTACTCTGATGCAAAATTGATAGATCAAGTAATTTTGTAATGCCAGACCAACCAATCAAGTAGCTATGGCAATGATGATGCTAGGGAGTGCTTGAACCAGGACACAATTGGAAATGTTGACAACCATACATGCACAAAATGAGTCTGGCTGTGTAAAAGACAATTTGGTTTGTCATTCAAACTGAAAAGATACTCCATATATGCAACAACAGGATCATAGAAACCAGACCATGTCTACTGCCCTAACTCCTCAACATATGCTTCCAGCTGCAAACTGTCAATGCAAACATCCATGGGCAGCCCTATTGTTTCTTGTTTTGAAGGAGGGAGAGTTTCCAAGAACTTTTTGGGATCTCAGAATTCATATGACTTAATTTGAACATCTATATACTCAATATACTTCTCAATTTTTTCAACCACTAACTCAAAGAAACCAGTTTTACCGTTAATAGGAAACTTTGGAGATCTCAAAAGTTGAAGCACGGTAATGAAAAATACCTCATCTATTTCAATATTCACTAACTGATCTCTAAATTCTTTGAAAACTTCACAACACACAGGGTTTGCCACATAACCTACCATCTTATTTTAGTACATGAACAGATTAGTGAGTGCTAGAATCTCTGGATTGAGTTGGAGTCTCCAGGTGAATGTTTCAGCCTTCATATGTCTGATCATTGTCCACCATCAGTAACCAGATCTGCTTCTTGAACAATCTTTCCTGGAGAATATCTGTCACCTCTTTCCCTAGCAACAACGCCAATATGTTAGCACTCAGAATGAACCTCAAGGCTGAGAAGAGGAAATTTCGAGGTAACCACAGAGCAGGCTTTTGATCTAGAATCTAGCCCTTCCAGACTAGAGAGGGCTCTCTCTTTGGCAACAAAACATGGCTGCGATAACTGAATCATAGGCTAGCTATGAAGTATGCGGATTTGATTGAAAGTTGTGGGTCGAAAACAACAAGAGAAGGGACCATTTGGCTATGGAATCGAGGCTAGTTTCTGCCGGAAAACTTGGGGCAAAGTAAGCGCAATGTTCAGCCAGATTAAAGATATAATGAGAGAAGAAAAGAGGAAAAAGACTGCTGCCTTGCAGGCATCAATCAGGGGATGGATCTATAGTGGCAACTTTAGAAGAAAGAGAAGCACAGGGTTACTCAATAGAGCATCTAATAGAGGATGGATTCTGAAAAGATAACCACTACATTAAACAACATAATCATTGTGAAAGGAGCATCATGTGTGGATGGATTCCTAACACTTCCCTTAGAGAATTTTGTAACAAAATTAGTAGAAAAAACAAAGCATGGAAATGAATTTACAAGAAAAACATGCTGCACATTAAACACTGTGATGGATCCCAAATCTAAAGGGTAGAAAATGCTCCATTAAAAATAATATTCAGAAAAAGCTTTACACAGTCCAAAGAAAATTTCCTCTACTAAAACATTCGAACCCTTTACACTCTAAAATTCATAAATATATACAATTAGCTCATCCCTATACTAAGGGAGTTGAGCGCAATCATCTTCCTCAAGATAGAATTAGTTACATTAAATTTGGACCGAATTTTTGAAAATATGTGTCAAAGATGAACTTGTATATCTTGAACCATAACACTTGTTACAAAAATGAAAGAGATTTTGTAGATAAGGTCATTTTTGAGAAAAACCTCTCTCAAATTTTGGAAATTCGTTTCCAGTTGCTCGGAATCTGTGCCACAAAATAATCTCTAAAACAGGAAATCATTAAATATTTAAATATGTAAACATAGGCTGTAAAGATCTAGTCAAATATTCCAATTCATGACACCTGTGAATAAAATGAAAGAGGTTTTTGTTATATGGCTCGTGATTGACAAAAACCTCCTTGGGTTTCTCAAAATTACTTTCCATTTGTTGTACAATGGCACTGCACTACAATGACTAAAATAGTAAAACAAATGCAAAGGTTTTTTTTGTTTTAATGTAGGCTTCAAATATCACTGCATATCTCCCACATAGGAAAACCTGTTCATAAAATGAAGGAGGTTTTTGTTACTTGGTATGTGTTTGACAAAAACCTCTTTCACTTTTGTAAAATTCATGTCCATTACTTCAGAAACTGATTTTGTAGTAAACTTGTCCCTATGTGCAACAAATGACCTCAAAACATGCATAACCAAGAACCAATCATTCATTTCGATCATATCTTCTGATCCAGAAACTAGTTACGGGAGTGTGATATACCGTTGGAAATATTTTTCCAAGCTGCTTCTGATGGACATACTTAGGATATGATTTGCACTGAAAATCATGTGCAAAACATCTCTGAAAACCAGACATAGTAAGAGCCCATTTTGATCCTTGGTGACAAGCTGCGAAGACTGGAACTAACACAAATTAGAGAAGAACTATTCCACCGCCGAGCATGAGGTGTTAGCAACGCTGTACGTGCTCCAAAAATACCAACACTATTTACTTGGAGGACATTTCAAGATGTATACCGACCATTCCACGCAGAAGTACCTGGTCAATAAGCCTGTGTTGGGGGGGCGCATATGCAGGTGGCTCTTATTGTTCCAGGAATATGATTTTGAGGTCATAGTCAAGCTGAGATGCCTGAACACATGACCGAATCACTTGTCACGAATTGAGATGAATGAGGAACCCACTAATTTGGAGGAGGGACTACCTGTAGGTTTTAACCCCGTACAAAAATTACCTGCATATGAATTCTAAAACATAGAAAATAAATATTGCGAGAGAAGAACACATAAAACACATATACACAGATATTTTCCCCTGGATCCCAAAACCGGGACTACCAAATTGATTTTTCATTATGTTCCTTTCAATGTTACAATACATATTTATCCATGCCAAAGCATCCAATACCATGGACCGAAAACCATCACGTCCAATACCATGGACCGAAAACCATCGCGTCCAATAGCATGGACCGAAAACCACCGCGTCCATAATAACGTGTGAAAATCATGCATAAAACCATAGGTGGGTCCGTCCAACCTAACATAGGGTCCAAAACCAAAATTTTCCAGGACGCTGCCCCGGACCCCATAAAGTGGGGTTACGGGTGCCCTTCAAACCCCCTATTAACTACGTGGAAAGAATATAACACAACCCAACACTACCTGATGCACATCTCTTTGCGGTGCGCGTCGCAAATAGGCATTTCAAAGATATAATTCACTTTCTGACAACAGGGACTACGTCAAAGGACTACTCTGTCCAATAGAATAAGGAATTGGTGGTGCGCACATATTTTTCTGTCATCGTGGGGCACCTATACAAATGGGAAATGATGAGATATTGCAAAGATACGTACCTGAATTTGAACGAAGCGAGATCCTTGCGAAAGCACATGGGGGTGCTGCAGGAGGACACTATGCAAGATGCGCGACTGCACAAAAGATTCTTCGCGTAGGGTTATGGTGGCCAACCCTACACCAAGATTCAAAAGCGCACTGTAAGGCTTACGATATATGTCAAAGAACTAGAAAACCATCTCGGAGGGACGAGATGCCGTTAAATCCACAAATGAAACTACAGTCGTTTGAGATATGGGAAATCAACTTTGTGGGACCGATCGAACCTCAGGGAAATATGGGCACACGCTACATCATCACCGTGACGGAGTACCTGACAGGATGGGCAGAAGCGCAGCTGATCAAAGACTGCATGGTCGCCACGGCTGTGAAGTTTTTGTTCGAAAATGTGTTGACCCGATTTGGTTGTCCGAAAATCTTAATGAGTGATCGCGGAACACATTTCCTGAATGAAACCATCAGCACGCTCACAGAAGAGTCCCAGGTGTATCATCATAAAAGTACAATGTACCACCCACAATCTAATGTCATAGTAGAGGCATTTAACAAAATACTAGCGACTGCATTGACCAAAGTATGCAACGTGAAGTGAAACGATTGGGACCTGCATGTAACTGTTGTGGTATGGGCTCACAGGACAACATGCAAGAAACTGATGGGACAAACACCTTTCTAGTTAGTTTAAGGTGTGGAAGCTATCATGCCGATGGAATATATCATACCTAGTCTATGAATAGTAGCGCTTACAAGCAGGACATATCATGAAGCTCTCGAGGAAAGGCTTGTACAATTAGAAGAACTCGAGGAAGAATGGTTTTTGGTTGGATTTCATCAGCAGGTACAAAAGCAACATGAAAAATCCTGGCATGACCACCATATCAAGTTGCGCACCTTCAAGGTCAATGACTAGGCTTGTACAATTAGAAGAACTCGAGGAAGAATGGTTTTTGGTTGGATTTCATCAGCAGGTACAAAAGCAACATGAAAAATCCTGGCACGACCGCCATATCAAGTTGCGCACCTTCAAGGTCAATGAATTAGTGCTTCTATATGATAGTAAGTTTGAAAAATTATTGGGAAAATTCAGAATGCAGTGGTTGGGACCATACGTGGTCGAGGAGGTCATAGACAGAGGCATGGTCTAGCTAGTCAAACTAAATGGAGAACCCTTCCCAGGCAAGATAAACAACAACCGCTTGAAGCCCTAAACGGGTGGGCTGACTATCTGACTAACCGACCGAAGCACAGTCTTTGCGACCCGAGGAGCCAGACAAGGGCACGAGACTATAAACATACACATCAGATACTGGTACAGATGTAAGGACACAATTCATACATGGAGGAGCGAATGTAGCAGGTTCAACAAGCAACAGCTCAGTGCGTGGCAAACATCAAGACCGTTCGGAACCAGTTGGAGGGACTTCGTGCTAAGATTTTCACTTCGACAAAGTGACTCGAGGGTGAGTCATGATGTTTGTTTTGGGGGCTTGTTGGGCATGGAATCCCCCCACAACATGGTTTGGGGCTCAAAGCCCAAGTTTTGAGTAATATTATTGTAAAAACTTCGCGAATTGTGGGCACGGAGCGCAAGTTATATGTTAGAGTCATAGGGTTGTCTGCCCTAAGTTTTGAATGTAGTGTCAGCTTACCCATGGTCCACAGACCATGGGATTGTATAAATAGAGCGAGGCTCTAAGTTGTAAAGTAGGGAGGTAACCAATGGATGGAGTCAAAAGGATAACAAGCATAGAGCAAGAGTCTAGTATCTTGGGTCATAGTAGTAGGAAGAGGCTCTGCAGCTAAGTGCACAGAGGCCTAGTAGAGTCCATAGCTGAGTGCACAGACCCCTGTAGCTGAGTGCACAGGGCGGAGTCGAGTCTGTAACCAAGGAAGAAGAATAATAAAGAGAAGTTTATCTGAATTCCATGTATCTGTTCTTATGTTATTACATGTTTGATATCAATTGCAATTGTATTGTTTATTTACTCCGCGCTGTTGTATGAATGGTGAATATTGGTAAGTATAAATGAAAGCATACATATAAGCTAAGTTAATCAACTAATATCGGGTTACTAGTAAGGATTTGGGTAATAACACCATTTGGCCCCCGAGTAGGGGTGCGTGAAGGCAGCATAATTGGCTGCGAAGTAGTGCACGTAGCGACGTGTGTATAGGGTAAAATTGCAGACCACTTGGAACCCATCAGACATCCCCAGGGTGTGGAAACCTAGTTCTAGAACCCTCCCATACTACTTCGGGAGAGACCTCAGTCTGCGCTCCCTGGACTGTTGCCGAAAGGGATAGTAGTACTGGGATTTGTTTGGCTAAATCATTTCCAAACCTTGGTCAGGCCCCAACAAGACAACACCAGGGGCCTCAATAGTGAGGTAGCATGATCATCATAGTCATCAAGAGGCTACATGCACCATATGGGAATCTGCAACATAAAAATGTGATAGAACCAACATAAATTTCATAATGGTAGTAGCTTGAGCATCCTCATCATCAAGAAATATTAACATACCATTAACAACTTCACCAAGTGCAACTTAAGAAACATATAGGCATCATCCATAACATCATCACATTCAATCCATGTATCAAGATATAATAATTTCTCATCAATGCCAACAAATAGTGAGTGGGTCACGTACTCATCATAAACACCATCATGTAACAAGGAACCATAATGCCAACAATGAACTATTAGAAGCATAGTAGATGCTCCCCTTGAACCTATGCCAACTTCTCACCATCAATTTTGATCACATTATATTCATCAGATCAACCAAAAAATGTACCAAAGAACTATTTCAACAATAGTAATAGAATTTGACAACAACATCATGAACCAATAATCATTCCTAAGAAGCATAAGGACATCACCAACAGTCTATAATAAATCAACATTAGAACCAGAATTCCAATAATGAACCAATGGAACCATATCAGAAGCTCCCCCTAAATCTGTGCCATTCCTCTTTTATTACTAAGAGGTATACGCGACTGTATAACTCAGAAACTGCGTATATATGCAACTATCTTTCATACTATCTGTGCACATAAATTAAATCGCAAGAGTTTATAGCCACAATTCCTTGTGAACATGACATGTGTGTTAATGCAATTAGCATAGTGAAGAAGTAGGAATCATTCCTAATTTCTGTATGAGATATTCAAAGGAATCACAAGGAAGAGGCTTTGTAAATAAGTTTGCAACTTGTTCCTTTGAAAGAACATATTCTAGCTTGACCTTTTGTTCAAGCACCGACTCTCTTAGAAAATGATATTTGATTGGAATATGTTGGTTTTTGAGTGCATGAAAGGATTTTACAGATACTTATGGCACTAGTGTTGTTAGTGAGAATAGGTACAGGTTGAGGAAAAGTGACTTGAATATCTTGAATGTTTGGATTATCCATAGAATTTGAGTACAACAAGATGCAACAAATACATATTCTACCTCAGCAGTAGATAAAGAGATAGAAATTTGGTTTTTACTGAACCAGGTAACTAAGCTAGGTCCCAAATAAAATGCTCCTCCACTAGTACTTTTGTGGTAATCAACATTACCTTCCCAATCTATATCTGTGTAAGCATGGAGTGCAAATTCTACATTTTTGGGATACCATAGACCAAAATATTGAGTTCCTTGTAAATACTTGAAAATTCTCTTAAATACTTGGATATGAGTTTCCTTAGGATTTGCTTGAAATCTTCCAACTATACCAAATGCATGCATGATATATGGCCGTGTACCTGTAATAGAGAGCAAGATGCCAATCATAGATCTGTATTCTAGTTGATTAACTAAAGGAGAATCATCATTTTGACTAAGATTCAAATGACAGAGAAAAATTGTGTTATGTGCTTGTTATCAAACCAAATCAAGAAAAAGATAGAAAAGATAGATCAACGCCTTAGAATTCAGCCTCTTCGAGGGGACAACCTCCTTTACATTACATAAATGAAAAATTCTTGGATGATTCAAATGAAAAAACCTCCTTTCTATATATAGGAGTATAAGGAGTCATAATATAACCCAGCCAACCTAACAATAATAATATAAAGCCACAAAAATAACAATAGAGGGATTCTATGGGGCATAGTAATAACAATATGGGGATAATAGGCGCACAACAATATTAATAAGGGGTACAACTACAATAGCAATGGGGTAATCACTAGTATTATAGGGACCCAACATGCCCCTCTCCTTCAAAAAGTGTTGTCCTCGATGCTTGAGAAGTTCTGGATGCTTTTGTATAAAATTCTCATCCTCCCATGTGGAATCTTCAACGGATAAGTTCTTCCACTTGATAAGATACTCCGAAATTGATCAATTTCGTAGCTGTCGAGTTCTTGTTTCTATGACTGCTTCCGGTTCCAATATAATATTTCCTTCCTCGTCAAGTTCTAGCAATATTGTTTGAACTGGGAGTTTGTCGCCTATAACCTTCTTTAAACATGAAACATGGAAAACTGGGTGCAATCGAGAAGCTGCAGGAAGCTCCAATTTGTATGCCATATTACCAATCTTTTGCAACACCTTGTATGGACCATAATACTTTGGTGATAATTTATTATCCTTCTTAGCTTGCTTGAGGGACATTTTCTTATATGGTTGTAGCCATAGGAATACCCAATCACCTACATCAAAACTTCTTTCGCTGCGATGTTTATCTGCCTGTTGTTTCATTCTATTTTGTGCCAACACGAGGTTATCCTTTAAGAGTTGGAGGACTTGTTGTTGATGTTCGATGTGATGTTCCACTACTTGAACCTTAGAATTTTCTCTTAAATATGATGTGATGGATGGTGGCTGATACCCATAAAGTGCCATAAATGGGGTCATTTTTGTTGTTGTATGGAACGAAATGTTATACCACCATTCAGCCAGAGACAACCATTTGACCCATTGTGTCTGTTTATCAGATACAAAGAAATGAAGATATCCTTCCAAACATTTGTTTACTATCTCAGTTTGCCCATTAGATTGAGGATGATAAGATGAGCTATGAGCTAACTGAGTACCAAGACAAGAAAATAATTTTGTCCAAAGATTTCCAGTGAAAATGGGATCTCTGTCACTTACAATAATCTTTGGGTTTCCATGTAGCTTTTGAATTGTTTCCATAAATGCAGTAGAAACTGTACTGGCTTTAAATGGATGTGATAATGCACAAAAGTGTGCATACTTGGTAATTCTGTCAACTACCACCATGATGACACTCTTTCCCTCAGACTTGGGTAAACCTGTGATAAAATCCATTGAAACCTCCTCCCAATGTTGGATTGGAATGGATAAAGGTTGTAATAGACCCGGTGTCTTAATTGTTTCAACTTTATTTTGTTGGCAAACTAAACATTCCGCCACAAACTTTTGAATATCTGATTTAAGGCCATCTCAAAAAAATTCCTTCTTAACCTTGTGGTAAGTTTTTAAAAATCCTGAGTGCCCTCCTAAGGGAGAAGTGTGCAATTCCATAAGAATCTTTTGTTTTAGCTGGGAATTCTTACAGAGGTATAAGCGATCTTTGTACCATAACGAATCATTTTGCCAGCTAAATGTATCAGACATACTGGAATCTTGTTGGTTACCTTCGAATAAGTGCCCACACTTCTTCGTCATTCTTCCATTCCTCCCTTGCTTTGTTTATCCAATCTGGTTGGATAATAGAAATGGCGTACAACAATGCTTCCACATCCTCATCCTTTCTTGAGAGTGCATATGCCACCACATTTTTCTTCCCTTTTTTGTAGATAATTTCAAATTCATAACCCAACATCTTTGTGACCCACTTTTATTGCTCTTTAGAGGATAATCTTTGTTCTAAAAAGTATTTAAGGCTATCATGATTCATTTTTACCTTGAAGTGTCTTCCCATTAGGTAGGGTCGCCATTTCTTAAGTGCATGGAGTATTGCCAATATTTCCTTCTCATAAATAGCTTTGTGTAAAAACTTTCCCTTGATTGGATGACTTTCAAAAGCAATGGGTCTTTCATCTTGCATTAAAACAACACCAATTCCATTTCCTAAAGCCTCACATTCCATAATAAAGGTTTTTGTGAAGTCTGGTGTAGCTAAGACCGGTGCTTGGCACATTGCCTCTTTAAGATGTTCGAATGCCTTTGTTGCTTCTGGAGTCCATGAAAATGCATCTTTCTACAATAATGTTGTTATAGGTGCTGCTATTCTCCCATAATTCTTAACAAACTTGCAATAATACCCTGTCAACCCGAGAAATCCTCCCAGATGCTTTATTCGTGTGGGAATTTTCCATTCCTTAATGGCTTTAATTTTGCTAAGGTATACCTTAACTCCTTCATGAGATACAATATGACCCATATATTTCACCTCTTGTACTCCAAAGAAACATTTGGATCTTTTTGCATATAATTGTTTCTCCTCCAATAGTTGTAGCACCCTGTCAACATGTTCAACATAATCCTTCCAAGACTTGCTGTAGATTAGTACATCATCAAAAAATACTAACACAAATTTTCTAAGGAATGGTTTGAAAATTGAATTCATCAAACCTTGAAATGTTGAAGGTGCATTGGTAAGGCCAAAAGGCATGACCAAAAATTCATAATGACCCTCATGAGTTGTAAATGTTGTTTTTGGAATGTCTTCAGTCTTCATTCTGATTTGATGATATCTTGAACGAAACTCCAACTTGGTGAAGTAAATTGATCCATGCAATTCATCTAGTAATTCATCAATGACTGGAATGGGAAACTTATCTTTAATAGTTAGCTTGTTTAGCTAGCCATTGGACTCCTAGTACAACATCAGCACCTCCCATTGGAATGGAAAGCATTGGGCTAATAAATACATATTATCCCATGGATAGCTTGATATTATGGCACTTTCTGGAGTAATTTATTGTTCCTCCATTTGCAACCATTACTTGACACTCTGGTGCCAGATATAAGAAGTAATTCAATTCTTTAGTTACCTTACATTGAATAAAATTGTGGGTACTTCCTGAATCAATCAACACTATTATATTTTTCTTCTTGATTTGTCCTTCTATCTTGATGGTTTGAGGAGTGGTAATTCCCGCCAATGCATTACAAGATATGGTTGGATTCATTTCTTCTTTATCTAGGCTTTTTTCCTGGAGTATATCTTCTTCTTTTGACCTTTCTTTCTCTTTTTCTTCTTCCTCTTCACAATCTATGTAGAATAATTTCTTCTTAGCACACTTATGATCTTTAGTGTATTTTCTATCATAACTGTAACAAAGCCCTTTTGCTCTTTTTTCTTCCAATTATTGTGGTGTCAACCTTATAGGTTGTGGAATACTAGGGGCAACAACACTTCCATCTTTATAGTTGTGAGTGGTATGCTTCCTAGTTGCCATAATTTTGCTTTCCATTTTTCTGGCTAAGCTGAATGCCTTCTCTAATGAATTAGGTTCTCAAAGGCGAACATCATGTTGGCTATTATCCTTTAAGTTCCCTATGAACACATCAATCCTATGCTCCTCTGGAATATTTTTTACCCTTATTTTCAATTCTTGGAACTCCTCAATGTGCCCCATTATTGAACCCTTTTGTTTGAGACTTATCAGTTGGCTAAAAAAAGTGTTGCTTTTTGTATCCTCATAATGTGCTATCAATTCTTCCGTAAAAATTTCCCAAGTGATAATTTTTTTACGATAGCAAAGTCGTTGATACCTTTTGTGTGTTTTTCACATTATTGAGATCGAAAAATTGCTCCATTTGTAATATCCATGTTGCGGGATCCTTGCCATCAAAATTCCTCATATCGATTTTTGGAATATGGCGGGTCTTCGATCCAACATTAGGGTCTATGGAATCATGATTAACATTTCTTTTGTTCTCATCATATGTTTCCTTTACTACCCTTTCACCATTAGTGACCATTTCTGGTAGCAACTTATTCATATTTATCTTCAATTCTTCCATCTCTGTCTTCAAATCTATCTTCCAATTGTCCATATTAGCTTCCATGCCATTCATCTTAGCTTCCATGCCCTTTATCTTAGATTCCATGCCATTTATCTTAGCTTCTGTTATCTTTTGTGAGCGTGACATTTGTTGCACTTGTTCTTGCAATTTTGATATATCATGTAGCATTCTTCCTCTTCCTCATGAGTCATGCTAGGGATTTCAGGTTCATTACTAGGTGTTTGCAGTTTCTTTCCTTGGGGCATCTGTTACCAATAATAATGTTCTACTATGCCCTTTGAATTCCTTCAAAACAAATTTTCAAACCAATCTTAAGCAAAAATTTAAAAGAATCTACATACCTTTTTTCACTTTGTAGGAGCTCGATATTGCCTCTGATGTATCTCTATATTTTCAAATCATCCAGTTTTGAAATTGTGACCTGCAGTGGCCCTCTGTGTCCTCTTTCCAATTCCACCAATCTGATCCAAATTGGATTCTCCAAGGAAGAGTTATGTAAAATCTCCCTCAGTGACCTAATTATAGACTAGTTCAGTAGAGCGAACTTGTACGATGTGCCACGAGTCCCTGTTTCAACCTTTGGCTCTGAAAAAAAACACAAGAAACTATAGTCTGTCCTATTTCTGTACCTTCTTACGAAATTTCAATCGGATGCTCAGAGAGAAAGTTATGGCGATTTTCCCCAAGTCACCTGCTTGGAATGAAATTCAGGAGTCTGTAAGAAGACCAACTTCCTCAGATCATATCTCTGCAAATATAGCGCGAACAACTCTGAAATTTGGACTCGAGCTTCAATGTGATTTCTTCTCAAATGGTTTTTTTTTTAGCTTCTGAAATGTCGCAGAAACAAAGTTATAGCGAAAATTCCACGATGACCTGTTTGGAGCAGCGAAACCCTAGAATCCAAAGCTCTGATACCAAATGTTATGAAACCAGCTCAAGAAAAAGATAGAAAAGATAGATCAACGCCTTAGAATTTAGCCTCTTCGAGGGGGAAACCTCCTTTACATTACATAAATGAACAATTCTTGGATGATTCAAATGACAAAACCTCCTTTCTATATATAGGAGTCTAGGGAGTCACAATATAACCGAGCCGACCTAACAATAATAATATAAAGCCACAAAAATAACAATAGAGGGATTCTATGGGGCACAGTAATAACAATATTGGGATAATAGGGGCACAACAATATTAATAAGGGGTACAACTACAATATTAATGGGGTAATCACTAGTATTATAGGGACCCAACAATGTCTTTGATTATCTTCCTCTTGTCGATTATTGTTTTCATCGATCTATTGGTTTCTGTTGTTTAAATAGTAGAGTTTATTCTTTTCTTGTGATTTAGTACATTACATGAGCTATGAATCCATAGGAAAATGTACATGGCATTGGAGCTGAAGATAATATACTAGAGGGGATTTCAAAGTTTTGAGTTTGGGTTTATAGGTGAAATTCGAATTTGCAATACATACTTCCGGATCGAAAAATAACTTTCTATTGTTTGAGGCTCGAGTATGCCTTAGAAGGTAGCTCGAATTATATATCTTGGAAGGAAAGGATGGAGGCAGTGCTGGAGGATAATGACCTCAAGGAATTTGTTGATGAAGACATTCCTAAGCCAGCAACATTGACTACAGAAAATCTAGCTGAATGGAAGAAGAGTGTGGCGAAGGCAAGGTGGATAATCCTTGAGGGAGTTCGAGACAACATTGTCTCGAGTCTCCATGGGAAGGAAAATCTGTATGCTATGTGGGAAGCATTGAAAAATCTATTCTAGAATAACAGTGACCATAAGAAGTTGACAGTGAAAGACAAACTTTGAAAAATCAAGATGGAGAAAGGTGAGACCATTCCAAAATATAAGAAAAAGTTCACTCACTATCGTGATGACCTTGGAAGTGTTGGAATAACTGTTGTTGAGGATGATATCACAAGCCTAGCTCTCCTCGACCTTCCCAAGGGTTGGAATAGTTATGAGGACTCTGTCAATGGGAGGAATAAGCTGCCAGATTGGGAACGAGTGTGGTCAGCTTTGATGTAGGAGGAGATCAGAAGGATCATTCGAGATGGCTCCTCATCAAAGACTGATGATGAGGAAAATTGTGCCTTAGCAGGTAAGGCAAGGAAGGGGAAAGGGAAGGAATCCCATTCAAAATTAGATTCTTGTCATGGAGGCAAGAAGAAAGACATGTCGAAATCTAAGTGATTTCATTGTCATGAGTTGGGACGTTTTGCTACAAACTGTCTGCTCAAGAATTCCAAGAAGAAGTCCTAAGGAGGAGCAGTGGGTGAGGCTTTGCCCTCTCAATTTGAATTATATTTTACTCTCATTGTATGCATGATGTCATCAATGATGGGTAGTGTATGGTACCTTGAGAGTGGAGCTTCATTCCACATGACTGGTGACAAGGAGTTGTTTAGTGATCTGGAGGAGAAGGATCTCCACATGCATATCGAGATGGGTGATGATGGGAGGTATAATGCTACTAGATTAGGCATGGTTACTTTTCAGAGGGAGAAGGGTGCTCCTCTCACCTTGAGAGATGTTATGTATGTGACCGGGTTGAAGAACTTAGTTTTGATCACCATGGAAAGGTGTTTCTTTGACACATAACCATGGGTCAGGTAAATAAGATAGGGATTTGAGATAGGAATCTCTATAAGTTGGAGGTAGAGGATTGTGATTCTTTGAGAAAGAAAGAAGGGAAGGTGCAGAGCCGAGAGGTTGGTGAGTTGTGGCACAAGTGAATCGGTCACTTGCACCATGAGGCTTTGAAAATCATGAATCAGATCTGTACTGGTCTTCCCAAAGGTACATTAGAGCAAGCTGATACATGTAAGTGGTGTACTTTGGGAAACTACACAAAGGCTTCCTTTCATGATAGAGACAGTCGAGCAGAGGTGATTCTAGAGCAATTCCATTCAGATGTGTGTGGACTATTCTCGACAACATCCAGGGCCAAACACAGGTACTATGTTATATTTGTTGACGAATTTTCTTGTAAATATTGGATATTTTTCATGCAGAAGAAGGATTAAACTTTCACAAATTTTTGTGAATTTATAAAATTGGTAAAGAAAGAGTCTGGCAAGAAGGTTAAAGACATAAGGAGTGATAATGGTGATGAGTATGTCTCAAATGAGTTTAACAACTTCTGTGCGGTAGAAGTGATTAAACGGGAGTTGATAACACCCCATAACCCACAACAAAATGGGGTGGCCAAAAGGAAGAACAAAAGCATTGTAGGGGCAGCACAAGCGATGTTCCATGATCAGAGCCCACCACTACACTTGTGGGCTAAGGCATGCAACACAACTCTTTATATGCAGAACATAAGCTCGCATCAAATACTTGGGATGAATACACTAGAGGAGGATTTCTTCTGTAAGAGGCTAGATGTTGGTCACTTCAGGATTTTTGGGTCATCGGTATATTTTCATGTGACCAAATATGCATGGAAGAAGCTTGAGCTGACATCATAGTTGGGGATATTTATGGGGTACACTGATACACCTCACAACTATCAGGTGTACTTGCTGAATAGCAGGATGACAATGGTTCATAGTGATGTCAGATTCGATGAGGAGAAGGCCATGTGAGTTTCGCTTGAGAGGGATCTTCAACTAAATGTGATTGAGGAGATTTTAGATCCTAAGGTTGAGGAGCCTCAGATTGATGTGGAGCATCCAAATGCAAAGGATCATGGAGTGGAGCAATCCACTCAAGTAGAGTCTTCCAGAGATGGGATAAAGCACACCAGAGAGGCTGACAGGTTATTGCATGATGCATGAGAAAATGTGGGAGCACCCACATCTTAGCGCAAAGAGAGGAGGTCACCTGACAGGTACACTGGATACATGGATCTTATGAGTGGATATGTTGAGGCAGAGCCATCTTCCTTTGAGGAGGCAGTGTAGCAATCAGTTTGGGTTGATGCCATGGTGGAGGAGTATGACTCCATAGTTCATAACAGTGTTTAGGATGTGGTCTCGAGACAGGAGGACAAGTCAGTGGTGAGCTCCCGATGGATTTACAAGATAAACAAAGTCACATATGGTAGTGTGGAGAAGCATAAGGCCAAGTTTGTGGCTCGTGGCTTTGCACAGGTATAGGGGATTGAATATGATGAGACCTTTGCTCTTGTTGCAAGGTAATCATTGATCAAACCTATATTCTCACTATCAGTGCAGATGGGTTGGAAGATACATTAGATGGATGTAAAGATAAGCTTCCTTAATGGCATGATTGAGGAAGAGGTGTACATAGAGCAACCTAAAGGTTTTGAGACCTTCGACTGTGAGTCACATGTGTGACAGCTCAAGAGAGCATTGTATGGGTTGAAGAAAGCACCCTGTGCTTGATACACCAGGATCGATAACTACTTCACCTGGTTGGCCTCAACCAATAGTGAAGCAGATGCGAACCTACACCACATAGTGGTGGAAGGTAAATTGTTGATCATTGTGTTATATGTCGATGATTTGATTTTGATAGGTGATGAGTAGCTGATGAAGTCTTGTAAGGAGGCACTTGCAAGAGAGTTTGAGATGAAGGACGCGAGGCTCATGCATTACTTTCTGGGCATGGAAGGATGGAAGGGTGGTGGGGAAATTTTTGTGTCTCAGGGAAAGTATTCCAATGCGACACATAGGAGCTTCCGCATGGAGAGCAACAAAACCATGGAGATTCCTTTCGCAGGTAGTTGGAGGAAGGAGGATGCTACTTCAGGGGAAGTAGTGGAAGCTACTGTTTACATGAAGATTGTGGGTTCACTCATGTATTTGGTGAACACATGGCCAGATATGTGCTATGTAGTTAACCATCTTAGTCAAGTGATGGTTAGACCTGCCAAGATGCATTGGAAGGTGAAAAAGCATGTGTTGAGATACCTCAAAGGTGTTAGTGCCTAGATTTACCTCAGGCTGAAAAGGTAGGATCCAGGGCCAACATCAAACCACGCTCAGCCTGGTAGCTAGCCCTACCAGGTAAGGAGAGCGCTCTCTCTGGGTCAATCTCAGCAACTAATGATCGATGAAGGCTCGATATGACTGAAATATATTATGATCTTAGGCTAGGTATGAGTGTAAGAGAGTTTGATCGAATAAAATATGATTTTGTTGGCTCAGAGAGAAAGATAGATTTTAGGTGCGGGGATTGAGGATCAGTCCTGCAGAGATCTCAATGGGGCGAGGTAGGCAATCATTTTGGCACTTAAATCTGAATGAGATAGAAGTAATAGACAAGTCAGGTGTTGAAGAGGGCAAGAGAAATCATGGATCCTCCCCAAACAACTGAAAACATGAAATAACTAAAGCAAACTTCAAGTAGAGCACTGCACTTTCAATGGATTCTACTTACACTCTTGTTTGTTTAGTTCAGAAGAAAACAAGATAGATAATGGCATACAATCACATAAAAAAATTTAAAATTACAAAGAGAAGCATTGTACCAAGACAAATTGTCACATGAATCCCAAAGAGTGTTGCAAATCCTGGTCTCAATTCCTTAGCCAAAATGAAAATATGAGTGTACAATCAAGTCCTTTTCCTCCTCAAGAGTCCAACCATTTACCAAAATCCAACCCCCACACTATGAGATTCATAAAATATATACATTTTCTCATCCTTGTACTAAGGGATTGAGTTCAACCATTTTCTTCAAAATAGAATTAGCTACATTAAACTTGGACCAAATTTCTGAAAATAGGTATTGAAGATGAAGTCGTATCTCCTAAACCATAGCACCTGTTACAAAAATGAAAGAGGTTTTTGTATATGAGGTCATTTTGGAGAAAAACCTCTCTCAAATTTGGGAAATTAGTTTCCCTTAGCTCACAATCGGTTCCACCAAATCATCTCTAAAACAGAAAATCATTAAAAATTTAAATCTGTGAAATTGAGCTGTAAATATCTAGTCACATATTCCAATCCATGACACCTGTAAATAAATTGAAAGAGGTTTTTGTTATATGGCTGGTGCTTAACAAAAAACGCCTTGGGTTTTTCAAAATTACTTTCCATATGTTGTAAAATGGCCCCGCACTAAAATTACTAAAACAATAAAAAATATGAAAAATTTGCTTTGCTTTAATGTAGGCTCTAAATATCACCGTATATCTCCCACATAGTAGCGCCTGTGCATAAAGTGAAGGAGGTTTTTGTGATTTAGTATGTGATGAAAAAAAACCTCTTTCACTTTTGAAAAATTCCTTACCATTATTTCAGAAACAGGTTTTTCGCTAAACTTGTCATTGTGTGCAGCAACTGACCTCAAAACATGCATAACCAAGAATCACTCATTCATTTCTTCTAATCTAGGAACCAGTTATGGAAGTGTGATATACCATTGGAAAAATTTTTCCGAGATTCTTCTGATGGAAACACTTGTGACATGTTTTGTGTTGAACATCATGTGCAAAACATATAACAAAACCAGACATAGTAAGAGCTCATGTTGATCCCTGGTGACAGGCTATGAAGACTGGAACTAACAAGAGGAACTACTCAATATGGATTGTGGTATAGATGGACAAAGGGAGTGGAGCTTCAAGGCTTCACTGATGCATATTGGGAAGGGATTCCATCTGATAGGAAGAGCACATCAAGGGGGATCTTCAATATTGGATCAACAACAATTTCTTAGTATAGCAAGAAACAGAGATCAGTTGCACTAAGTTTGGTAGAGGCAGAGTACATGGCTGCAAGTGAGGTAGCATGTGAGGCCATCTGGATGAGGAAGATTCTAGTTGGTTTGTTTGGACAATAGATGGATCCAAATTTGATTTATTGTGATAATTAGAGTTGTATCAAACTATCTGAAAATCTAGTTTTTCATGATTAGTTCAAGCATCTAGATATCTGATATCATCATCTTCGAGATTGTATATTGAGGCAGATCATGTTGTTGGAGTACATTCCCATGGAGGAGAAATATGTTGACATTTTTACAAAGGAATTATCAAGATGTAAATTCGAGTTTCACAGAGACATGATCGGGGTAACTGATAATCCCTTTTCTTGTTGAGAGGGAGTGTTGAGAAATGGCAACAAGAAATTTGAGTTTAATTTTTCCTTGAATTAAATTGTGAATTAAAATTGAATTCTATTCTCATAGCAACTTATAAATAGTTAATTAAGTTCAATTGACTTAATTAGCTTAGGAATTTCGAGTTGGAAGTCTTTATGTGGTCATACATGTGTTCTCCCTAAATTTAAAGGGTCCAGGATGAGTTTATTTGAGTTGTAATTAGATAATTCAGTTTGACTGATTTATACATAGTTAAAGTAGTTCTAACTATTTGTTGAGCTAGTAGAGGTCTAGTAGTGAGTTGGTGCACTAGTGTATCCTCAGTGCTACTCCAGCTAACTCAAGATTCCCTCATGCGAAAATCATGCATGTCAGTTCACAGGAAGACCCAGTTGAGACTAGGGTGCAGGGACAATTTACTATCAGTTGTATGATGATTCGAGTTGTACGGGTCATGCATGCAATTAGAGAAGGACCTAGTTTTGGATTGCGCATTCATGGAGGAAGGATTTCCAAACTAAATATGGACCGATCCTCATAGGAATTCCGCAAGGAAATAGGGGCTTGTAGGTAGCCAAATTGGCTAAGCGTTGGCTATAGTGGGTGATGAGCACCAGTATTACAGCAAGAATGCTGCAACTCCTAGGGCTACCAACTTTACTTTATTAACCCAGGGTTCGTAAAAACTTGGAGATGATGGTGTTGTATACACAAGTAGATGCAATGGGTCCACTGTTTGTCATTGCTGAGTTGGTGATAGACCACTATGGTTTCTCAAACCAACCTTCTATTGATTCAAAAGAAGCTTGATTACCAATGAGGAAAGGGGAATTTTGCGCAAATTGGGAGAACTGAAACAATGTCTACTACAGTAAGGAAAGATTGAAATCAAATGATTTGAACACACCACTCATTTAACTAATTGCTAAGAGATATTGCTCCAAAAGTATTCTAGGCTAACATGTGTGTAATATTAACTGTCCTATGCATGCAATCTGAAATAACCAAACATTCTACTGTTTTTCATATGAATGAACATAATAACTTTTTTCTTTTCATCCTTTTTTGTGAAAATGTGAATGCTAAATCTTCTTGGTGATGTGATAGGTGGGTTAGAGATGGTGGTGAAAGGTTAGATGGCTTGAGAGGCAAGTAGGGGTCTTCTCCTATCCTTTAGGATGTTTTTTCCACAAATTTTCCTCAAAACATGCCACTACAGGTCATCCTATAGGATGTCCTATTGCTTCCTACAGGATGTCCTAATGCTCCAACAGGATCCAGACGAGAGAAATAAGAGTGATTTGGAAGGTGGTATAGGGCTAAGAGAAGGTGAATGATTTAAGAAATAGGGCAAGGGAGTGGCTAGGACTTCTTCAGAGCTCAAAACAAAGTTTGTAAGATGGTTGGATTTGCTCAACAAACCTAGAAAGTTGTTCTTATGGAATGATGAATTGGTTGAGGGACTTGGTGGATTTTGGTGATCATGGATGGATGGAGTTAGTCTGGGGTTGCTGGCATGAGATCTTCTTGCACTATTGAAATTCCACAATACCTACATCACTGGCATTTATCCATGAATCATGTTAGACAAGAAAGATTTTAAATCAACTTAAGAGAAAAAAAAATTCATTATTTAGTTGCCTAGTTCATGCATGTAAATACTTGCAAAATATTGTGAAACACTATGAGATCTAATACAAAGCTAGATATATCAGAAACGACAACTAAATCAAATTCTTGAAAACTGAAAATGTGCTGGCCTAAGTAGAAAAAAACCTTAAATTCCATAAGAAATTAGAAATCTGTCTTTTTGGGGGTGCATAGAAGTTCTCTCCTCAAACCATGGTCCATGAAGGGAGGAGTGAGGCCAAATCCACCTGATTTCGCCCTTTTTGGTATTCCTTTATCTTTCTAAGCTAAAACTAAAGCAATGCACAAATGGAATCAAACTAATTAAATTCACAAATACTTGCAATGAAACAATGCTAAACCAATTCAACAATTAATATATGAAATAAACTAAGCATACAAGTACAAGAAGAGGAGCCTTTTCTGCTAGGGTTGGACCCTAACCCAAGAGATTCAGCCCTCTGAGTCAACTTAGTGCTGGATCAAGGAAATGCTCATTCTCATTATCATATCAGAAAAATTTCATAACAATGTTTTTCCACAAAACTTGAACTCAAAAATGCTTAGTGCTCTTACATAAAAAATCTAAATCCTAATGAGGCTCTAGGTATCCTTATTTATACAACTGAAGTCATCAACTAATTCCTTAAATCTAGGGACGCTTGGCTCCAAAAATCAAGATGAACTGGCTCTTATCTGTCACTGGCTCGACTCCCCATGATCTCCATGACTCAGCTGATTGCAAGTCCGAGCTAGTGTGATTTGATTGAGGAATATTCGAATGAGTGAGGATTAAATGAGGAGGATCTATCTCCTATAATTTATCCTCCTTGTCTCACTCAAGTTTCTGCCCTTAATTAGCCAAAATTTCCATGATTTGCTCTGAAAAACCTGCAACCAATGCACATTAGACCACTAGACATAACATCTTACTTTTACTCATCTCATTAAGAAAAATATAATTAAAATATGTAAGGAATTATGAGAAGAGTTTATTTTAATAAGCTTGGAGGTGTATTGAGGTCCATATAGTTACCCAATGATGAGGTTCATCATCACCCCCCTACCGAAGGTGTTGCTCATCCTTTGAGCAACTTAATCTATATTCATATCCTTCTACTATAGTTTCTTCTTCTTGTGAATAAAGTCTCACCTTCCTCTATATCTCTTCCCACTGATTTCTTTCTTCTTCTTCTTTCCTTCCTTACAACATTCCTAGGGGCAGTGGTGGACCGAGTCTCAATCCAATCCAATTAACTTGGAGTCTTTGTAGAGCTTGCTTGTACATGGGTGTTCTGTTTAGTGCATCTCTCATCCTATGGAGAGAATGGCATTCTGTGATTTTCAGGCTGTAAGGCAAGGTGTTCCATCTCCTTTGGCAAGATTGCATGTTTTCATCTCCTAGCAATATAAACATGTCTTTAAAGTGTGTGATTTCTTTCTCTTGTACAACAAGGTACCTAGGTGCAAGCTTAGGATCATTTGTAATTAGGTTGTGGGTGTTGATGACATCCAATGGATTAGATTTCTCAGCTCTTATCATGAGGGGTTCTGTCTCTTCTATTTCCATTACCTTTTTCATTTCTGCAGCTCTTGCCTCCTCATGATTCATCCATGATTCTAAATCCATCAATTGTACGTCCCCTAGTTTTGAATTTGGGTCCTACACATTCAAATCTATCAAGGTCAAGTTGTGTAGGTAAAACTCAAACATTTTTTCAATATCTTCCAAGGTTCTTTGATCACATAGATCAATGATTCGTCTATAGTCTTGGAAGGGCATAGTGCCTCTCTGTCCTAAAGTCTTAATTTGGAATTGTAGCCATTGTTGCTTGAGATACAAGGCATAAGAATTTGCTGGCATCCTACACTGGATTGCCTGTAAGGATAAACTAGCTATAGCTGCCAAATGACTTTCCCTTTCTTGTAGCTGTCCCCTTAGCCATGCATTCTCTACCTCCAATTGAGCTTTCATCATTGCCTCTCTATCCCTTATGCTTCTCAGTTCTCTTCCCATCTCCTTCAGTTTCTCCACCATGTGCCCTACATCCTCCACTCCTTTTGATTTGGCAATCTGCATCCACCTGTGAGTCCTTACCCTTTCTTTCTCAAGCTGAAAGAATAAGGGGATGGAAAACTTCTGTGGGATGACCCTGCCCCCTTCAATGAACTTGGAGTAAGAGTTGAGGTTGGGTTGTGGACTAGGTTCTCTTAGTTCTGGGTCTTCCTTTTTTGTTTCTTTCTGAGTGATACCTTCTTGGTCCATTTTCTGAGTTTCCTGTAGGTTTAACAAAGTTTCCTATAGGATGGCCTTTGATTTTTGTAGGTCTTTCTGTGTCTCCTGTAGGAGACCTTTTCCCTTTGATGAGGAAAACCTTGTGACAGGCCTCCTAACATAAGTGATGGGAGATTTGGGAGAGGCTTGTCCTAATGATCCTTCTCCTTGATTTTTCTCAAGAGGAGCTGCCTTTTCTTGCTACTTTGGTGAGTATTCAATGATAATAGGAATTTTGGTGGGTATTTGAGGTCTTCATTTCCCGATCCTTGTTCTTTTTCTTGTCCTAAAGTACAATGGGGTTTTTCTTTATCTCTTCCCTTTTGACTTGATAGGTGTACTTAGGGCAGTGAGAGTAGTTGCTGCCTCTTTCTCAGTGGGTTCTGGAGATACCCTTGGTGATCTTCCCCTTATTTGCCTTGAACTGTAGACCTATGTTCTTCCTTCCCTCCTATTTCCTCTTTTCCATTATCCTTTTCATCATTGTCTTTCTCCTTCTCTTCTTCATCTAGTTCCTCACTCTGCTTATCTGTCTCTTCTTTTGTTTCTTCTTATGTCTCTTCTTCATTTTTCTCTTCCTTTTTTTCATCTTTTACCTCCTCTGTTTCAAGTGCAGTGGGGCTTTTGTCATATTCAAGTGCTTGAATTTCTCCCTCTACCTGCATGTCTCTAAAAGTTGTCCATGTAATAGGGAGTCTTAGGTTTTGTAGAGCATCTTCTAGGATAAGTTTGATCAACCCATGCTGATCTAATTGTTGATGATTTCCCTCCTACACTTTGATGCTCATATCTATAATTGATTGAAGAATAAAGTAGGGTATACTTAATTTGTTTTGAGGAGGTGTGTCTGCTCCAAATAACAGTTCTTGGAGAAGTCTGAAATGGTATCCATACACCACAATGTATCTCTCTTCACATGATATATATTTAATGAGGTGGTAACTAGCTTCATTCCAAGGGTATGGAAGGATTTCTCTTCTAACCCCATTTTTGTCCTCCATTGCCTCCTCACTTTCCACAAAGAATTTTTTCTTTGCAAGGGTGCTATTACCCTTATCTTCTTTTCTCCAAGGTAACCCTAAAGGAGTGTGGTGATTCTACTTATAACTTCATGGGTGATATCTACTGATAGGCCTTTCACCACAATAGTGGCATGGGTCCTAGTGAGGGGTATGAGTGAGAGAGCAAAGTATTTGACCACCTCGTCATCACATATTCTCATTCTTTCAAAGAAACCCATCCATTTGTGCCTTGTGAAAATTTCTACTGCAGGAGGGTGCTAATGAATTCTTATTGTGTTTGTGGGTTCTCTCTTGTTAAAACCCCCTGTCATCTTTCCCTTGATAATTGTGGAGGCTTGTATGGATATAATTCAAAAATTCTAGTGGGTGAGAGATTTAAATGGAGGATTTTTTCTTTATTTTTAAGTGGAAAATATGGGAAGGTATAATTCCTACCTTTGATCTCTCCTCCCTTAATGCCCATTAATAATCCTTTAGATGACTGCTCTATATCCTGTAGGTCTTCCTGTAGGTTTTCCTGTAGGATCCTGTAGGTGCTCCTGTGTTGCAAAATGCTCATTGTATTTCCTATAGATGTTGCTTCAAGAGGCTAAGAGAAATGTCATTTCGATGAATACTCGAGATTGCTAATGCTTTCTTTGCATGGAAATCAATGTTTTATTTCCTTATATGGGTGATCGTGTGGGATGGTGTGCTGGATGCCTAAGTGCAAGCACCTCCTTTTGGATCGTAGGTCCCACTATCACTCCATCATTCCTCCTTACCTCTAATAATCTCCCACTTCGATCATTCATAATTTAGCCATTTTTGGCCTTATCTCCTTTTTCTTTTGATTTTAATGTTGCCACGTGTGGAGTGGTCTAACTATTTTGTCCTCGTCCATTGGCCAAAGGTGGCCAAGTTAACTGGCCACCTTTGCTTATAAAACCAACTCTTACATAATCCTACATTTTTTTATCATATCGTGCTAACGAGAGAGCGTAAGCAAGATGACTTACCTGTGGGTAAGATTCTTTGATGATGATTCTTGTTGGAGAGTGATGTCCCTATGCTATGTACTTGCTGCATATTTTTTGTATTGGCCTCTTTTGATGATTGTATCCTTTAATGTGCAGGTACTAGAGAGTGATGCTCATGATCTTGCTACTGCTACTGAGCTTTAGAGGCGCTTCCTTGAAATTGGAATCTCTATGATGAATATGGCTGCAACCCTGTGAAATTTCCTTTTGTGGGATAGGATTCTACATGATTTCCTACAGGAAACCTACCAGATATCCTGGAGCTGCCTCTCCCCTAAAATTTTCATACTTTTCTTCACTTTTGGAGCATGAGGATTGTTGATATGGGTGTAGAAGGAGTCTATTGATTAGTAGGTGAGAGGTATATGTTGGAAATAATACTGAGAGGGGGGGTGAATCAGTATTATCAAGCAATTTACCAAATCTTCCTTATTTGATCTTTTGAATTATTCTTGCATATCAGTACCATAAAACAATGAGCATGAATAAAGAAAATAGACAGTCACACCAAAGAACACAAGATGTAAGGTGGAAACCCAATGCGGGAGAAAACCACCTGCTGCAATATGTCTCTATCTTCTTTCAAGAAATTCTTTTTACAATGATTTTGTACTGGTGCAGTCCTTTACCAGCACGCAGGCTGCAACCTGCAGAGAGCTACAACTCTCTCTCGTTTTCCAGTTTCTCCTGGAAGGGAGCTACAACCCCCTACTTCTTTTCATGAAGAATCAAATGATCAACAAGTATATAACAGATACAGTCCACTACAGATATCAGATCAGTAATTACAGAAATAACCCAGAACACCTTATGAACAGAAATATACAGTCAACAGATCATCTTAAGACAGGGACGCATATTTTCTTTCTGTGACCTGCGACTGGACGCAGTCTATCTTCCACTGTTCTGCGTGCCGACGCACTGTTCCTCGATGCTTTGCTGCGACCGGCGCACTCAGAAACACTATCGCGCTGCGGCTTTTGCTTCAGAGACGCACCCAATAACACAGTCGCGCCGCGTCCTTTGCCTCAGAGACGCACCCAATAACACAGTCGCGCCGCATCCTTTGCCTCAGAGACGCACCTGAGCCTTTACTGTACTGCGTCCCGGCGCACTTTCCCTTCACTGAACCTGCGTCCCTTCAGATATAAAAGATATGAGGACTTCAGAACCAACCCAAACACTCAGATCCACAGATCTGATCATGCGCCATAGAGATCACAGTCCATTAGAAGATTCGCCTTCATAGATCTGGACTAGGTCTCACCAAAAGATATTCAACCAAGATGATACATAATCCAAATGAACTCCTTTGCTTTATATAGGCAAGCTTCTCCCCAAAACATGGAACAAAACCACGAGCCGACACCATAGAAACACAAAACCGTTGGCTAGATACCACACAAGAAACCCCCACGTGCTTTTCTCTGCCTTGAAATGTGTGCACTGGGCGGACGCACCTCCTGAACGGTTGGCCTGCGTCCCTTGACGCGGGTTCTGTATGGTATACCTGCGGGGACGCACTTGCTGAACATATTTCCTGCGTCCTTCTTGATTTATCACCTCAATGGGTTTGCCATCAAGGACAACACCTGAATCATAATGCCAACAATCTCCCCCTTTGGACTTGATGGCAACCACATAATCTTCAGCTTCATTCTCCCCCTTTGACATCAAGGGCAAAGGGTATGCTCCCCCTATGCTCATGCATCTCCAGATCTATAACCAGAAATCCATCATGAAGGAGATAGAGACATATTGCAGCTATTTCCAAGATCTCCTTTTCCATAATGCCAACAATGCATTATGTGCTCCCCCTGAGCCTATACCACCAATAGGAAGATGATCAACAGTAAGATGATGCATTAACAACCCCCAGCTTTTGCCTGAGGTATTCAAAAGTGTCCCTGGGCAACGGTTTGGTGAAAATATCAGCAACTTGTTCCTTAGAAGGAACATACTCCAACTTGACCTTCTGTTCAAGTACTTGTTCCCGGAGAAAATGGTACTTGATTGGTATGTGCTTTGTTTTTGAATGCATAACCGGATTCTTTGAGATGCTGATTGCACTTGTGTTGTCACATAAGATAGGAATAGGAGGTGTACAAGTGATGTGATAATCCTGCAAAGTCTGCATCATCCAAAGAAGTTGGGTGCAACAAGATGCAGCAGCAACATATTCCGCTTCAGCTGTAGACAAGGCAATTGAACTCTGTTTCTTGCTGAACCAAGAGACCAGTCTGGGACCCATAAAGAACGCACCACCACTTGTGCTTTTCCTGTCATCCACGCTTCCGGCCCAATCTGCATCTGTATAGGCATGAAGAGTAAGATCTGTATCTCTAGGATACCATAAGCCATAATTTTGAGTCCCTTGAAGATACTTGAAAATTCTCTTTACTGCTTGAAGATGAGTCTCCTTCGGATTTGCCTGAAATCTTCCAACTATTCCAACTGCATGCATGATGTCTGGTCGGGTACCTGTCAAATATAGTAAACTTCCAATCATAGATCTGTAGGTTGGTTGATGTACTGCTGCAGATTCATCATTTGCACTGAGACTACATCCTGTGACCATGGGTGTACATACTGGTTTTGCATCTTCCATGCCATATTTCTTCAAAATCTGCTTGAGATACTTGGTTTGAGATAAAAAGATTCCTCCTTCCTTCTGTTGGATTTGCAAACCAAGGAAATATGTCAGTTCTCCTAGCAAGGACATTTCAAATTCTTTCTGCATGACTGAGGCAAAGCTTTGACTCATAGCTTCTTCATTGCTGCCAAAAATAATGTCATCTACATACACAACAAGTATTAGCAATTTGTCATTTTCAACTTTTATATACAGATTGCTATCTGCTGAACCTTTTAAGAAACCTTGTTGATGAAGATATTTGTCCAACCGGTAGTACCAAGCCCTTGGAGCTTGTTTGAGACCATAGAGAGCCTTTTTCAATCGGCATACAAGATTTGGATCATTTCCAAGAATGAACCCATCTGGCTGTTCAATGTATACTTCTTCTTCTAGGTCTCCATTCAAAAAGGCTGATTTCACATCCATTTGAAATACTTTGAAGTTCTGAAAACTTGAGAGAGCAAGGAACATTCGGATGGCCTCAAGTCTTGCAACAGGAGCAAAAGTTTCTTCAAAGTCTATTCCTTCTTGCTGCGCATACCCTTTACAGACGAGTCTGGCTTTGTTTCTAATTACTTCTCCATTTTCATTCAATTTATTTTTGAAGACCCATTTTGTTCCAATAACATTCTTATCTTTTGGTCTAGGAACCAGCTCCCAAGTGTTGTTCTTTTCGATTTGCTCAAGTTCTTCATCCATTGCTTTCACCCAACATTCATCTTTGCATGCCTCTTTCACATTTTGTGGTTCGGTGGAGGAAAGTAATGCCAAATAGCTTGAAGCTTCTGCAACTGTTCTTCTAGTTTGTATACCTGCTTCTTTTTGTCCCATGATCTGAGATTCTGGATGGTTCTTCTGAACATATCTGGATGGAGTCTTTTCTTCTATTCTTGTCCGTTCTTCTGCTTCTTCGTGAGGTTCTTCTTGAGATTCTTCTTGAGGTTCTTCTTCTTCATCATTCTGTCTTTGAGGGTAGCTCTCATCTTCTTCGATGTCTTCACGATGTATTTGCCTAGGAATATATCCCTTTTCATCAACCACTACATCAATGCTGTCAACAATTCTGCCAAGTCTTTTATTGTAGCATTTGTATGCTTTGCTATGTGGAGAATAGCCAAGAAGAATGCCTTCATCTGCTCTAGGATCAAGTTTGCCAAGCTGCTCCTCAGTATTCTTGATATAGCATTTGCTCCCAAATATTTTGAAGTGCTTTACCGAAGGAGTTTTACCACTCCAGAGCTCATGAGGGGTTTGAGTGCTGTTCACCCGGACATTTGTCTTGTTGAGAATAATAACCGCAGTATGTGCAGCCTCACCCCAGAAGGTTGCGGGGGTTCCTGATTCATCAAGCATAGCACGAGCCATTTGTTGGATTGTTCTGTTCATTCTTTCAACAACTCCATTTTGCTGAGGCGTTCTAGCTGTAGAGAATTCTCTCCTTATCCCATGTTCATCACAGAAATCGAAAAATTCATTTGAAGTAAATTCCCCACCTCTGTCAGATCTGAGGCACTTAATTTTGTGACCTGATTCATTTTCAGCCAAGGCTTTGAAGGTTTTGAATTTTTCGAATGCTTCATCTTTGTGCTTCATAAGACCTAACCAAACAAACCTGGAGAAATCGTCAATAAATAATATCAAGTATTCCTCTCCTCTAGGTGTTCTTTTTCTGAATGGTCCACATACATCTGTATGTACTAGCTCGAGAGGCATGCTGGCTGATCCTTCTTTCTCTGGAAAGTTAGTTCTGGTTTGTTTTCCAAACTGACATGATCTGCATATGGTGTTGTCAGGAATTTTGATATCTGGAAGATCGCGAACTGCCTGATATTTGCAAGCTTTCCTTATTTGTGAGAAGCTTAGATGTCCCAACCTTCGATGCCATAACCAGTGCTCTTCATTCTTGCTTAGATAGCATTGTTGTTGTCCTTCATCAAATATGTATAGATTATTTGGAGTTCTCTTTCCTTTGAGAACTGTTTTACTTGTATCAAGATCACGAACAAGGCATCCATTTGATCTGAATATAACCTCGGTTCTTTGATCACACATCTGGCTGACACTTAGTAGATTATGCTTCAATCCATCAACAAACAAAACATTTCCAGCCTTAACATCTTCTTTTAAAGGAGCAATACCTTTTCCTTTTATAGTTGCAGGAGTATCATTTCCAAAAGAGACTTTCTTTCCCTTTTCTAAATTAGAATAAGACTCAAGTTTTTCTTTATCACCTGTCATATGCTTCGAACATCCACTGTCAATGTACCATAGATTTTCTTGTCCTTCTGCATAAAATGCTATCCCACATCTTTCTGTTTGAGGTTCCTTTATTCTCCATGTTTTGGTGCCTGAGGCTTGTTCCTTTTTCTGCTCCTGTACCTTTCTTTCCGGAAACCTGCTTCTGCATTCAAAGTCTTTATGTCCAAAATTATTGCAAATAGAACATTCAACTTCATTTTCAAGAGCTGAAAAGTTGTTATAGGTCCTTTTTGTAATCCCTGTCATACTTCTTTGTTTTTGAGCTTCCCTAGTCATGATTGTTTTATACGCAACACATTGAGCTGCTTTGTGACCAAAGTTATGGCAAGAAAAGCATTGTCCATTGAAGAAGCTTCTGCGATTATTGGATCTACCAGCCAACTGATTGTAATTTCTATTTTCATCTATTCTTGAACCAAATTGAGAAGATTTTACCTGTGGCTGGTTGTGACTTTTGTTCACCCTTAAGCTGGATTGCCCCTGATAGTTTCTGCTTGACATTTGTCCCTGCTTTACCTGATGATCTTCCTTATGCTCTTGCTCATTTCTTCTTGCTGCATCAAGATAACTTTTTGAAGTGGATGCTTGAGAAGTTTCTCCATTATAGCCCAAACCTGTCTTATTTAGAGGAGACCGCTGCACACTGATAATCTCATCCAAAGTTTCAGATCCTTTGACAAACTTGAGATTAATAGTTTTTGTTTTCTCAATTTCTTTTCTAAGACCAACAATTTCACCTTCTAATTTTTCAAGATGTTTTTCCTTTTCATCAATTTGGAATTGTAGAGTATCAATAATCATGTTCTTTTCTTCTATGCATCTCTTGAGTCTAGTAATTTCATCATAAAGGTTATCCACATCTACAGCATCCTCATAATCATCATCTTCAAATGCCATTAACAACCTATATTTATTACCTTGTTCATCTTCATCACTGTTTGATAAGCCATCACTATCTTCATGGGTGTAGTAGCTTTTCTTGCTTTGTTTCTTGTTCCATCTAACTGGTTCCTTTCCTTTATCCTTATAGGAGCATTTTGCAGCATAATGACCTACTCTTCCACAAGCAAAGCATTTGAAAGGTAGCTTACCTCTGAACCTTCCAGAACCTCTTTGAAGATTTCTGACAAAATTTGATTCTTCTTCCTCTTCTTCTGGATCATGGCTTGCTTCATAGTAATCTTCTTTGCCTGATGCTTTAAAAGCAGCCTCCCTTCTGTCTGATGGTCCTCCCTTTCTCATTTCATAAGCAGTTAGAATTCCATGTAGCTGAGACATAGTAAGAACACGGAGATTTTCTTTTTCTTCTATTGCAGATACTTTGGATTCAAACTTGGGGGATAATGATCTTAGAATCTTTTGAACTACTAGAGACTCCTTTACTTCTTCACCCAAATTTTTCATACAATTTACAATCTCATCTACCCGAAGAAAATAATTAGCCACACTTTCATCATTATACATCTTGAGAGTCTCATATTGAATTCTGAGAGTTTGAAGTTTGGCTTGTTTTACCTGTTCATCTCCTTCATAGCTTGTGATCATTTTGTCCCATATTTCTTTTGCTGATTTGAAGTGCATTACCTTCATGAATTCTGTTTGGGATATACTTCCTAATAGAGTACTGACTGCTTTTGCATTTGTTTCATACTTCTTTTTCTCAGCTGGATCTGTAGGAGTAGCTGAAGGAAAAGCATAGCCTGTTTCTACAATGTCCCAAACTTCAGTACCAAGAGATTGAAGATATGCAGTAACTCTTACCTTCCAATAATTGAAGTTTGTCCCATCAAAAACTGGTGGCCTGATTGATGCTTCTCTCTCGTAGTTGCTCATGATGAACGATCTACCTTCAAGCGATCAAGCTTTTCTGAAGGACCTGCTCCGATACCAATTGTTGGAAATAATACTGAGAGGGGGGGTGAATCAGTATTATCAAGCAATTTACCAAATCTTCCTTATTTGATCTTTTGAATTATTCTTGCATATCAGTACCATAAAACAATGAGCATGAATAAAGAAAATAGACAGTCACACCAAAGAACACAAGATGTAAGGTGGAAACCCAATGCGGGAGAAAACCACCTGCTGCAATATGTCTCTATCTTCTTTCAAGAAATTCTTTTTACAATGATTTTGTACTGGTGCAGTCCTTTACCAGCACGCAGGCTGCAACCTGCAGAGAGCTACAACTCTCTCTCGTTTTCCAGTTTCTCCTGGAAGGGAGCTACAACCCCCTACTTCTTTTCATGAAGAATCAAATGATCAACAAGTATATAACAGATACAGTCCACTACAGATATCAGATCAGTAATTACAGAAATAACCCAGAACACCTTATGAACAGAAATATACAGTCAACAGATCATCTTAAGACAGGGACGCATATTTTCTTTCTGTGACCTGCGACTGGACGCAGTCTATCTTCCACTGTTCTGCGTGCCGACGCACTGTTCCTCGATGCTTTGCTGTGACCGGCGCACTCAGAAACACTATCGCGCCGCGGCTTTTGCTTCAGAGACGCACCCAATAACACAGTCGCGCCGCGTCCTTTGCCTCAGAGACGCACCCAATAACACAGTCGCGCCGCGTCCTTTGCCTCAGAGACGCACCTGAGCCTTTACTGTACTGCGTCCCGGCGCACTTTCCCTTCACTGAACCTGCGTCCCTTCAGATATAAAAGATATGAGGACTTCAGAACCAACCCAAACACTCAGATCCACAGATCTGATCATGCGCCATAGAGATCACAGTCCATTAGAAGATTCGCCTTCATAGATCTGGACTAGGTCTCACCAAAAGATATTCAACCAAGATGATACATAATCCAAATGAACTCCTTTGCTTTATATAGGCAAGCTTCTCCCCAAAACATGGAACAAAACCACGAGCCGACACCATAGAAACACAAAACCGTCGGCTAGATACCACACAAGAAACCCCCACGTGCTTTTCTCTGCCTTGAAATGTGTGCACTGGGCGGACGCACCTCCTGAACGGTTGGCCTGCGTCCCTTGACGCGGGTTCTGTATGGTATACCTGCGGGGACGCACTTGCTGAACATATTTCCTGCGTCCTTCTTGATTTATCACCTCAATGGGTTTGCCATCATGGACAACACCTGAATCATAATGCCAACAGTATAGTCTTCAAGTATTGTCCCTTTGTCCTCTATTCTCACCCTCTTCTATTTGTTTTTTTCTTCTTTGAAAACTGTAAATTTTTTTAAATGATTTATTGGATGGATGTAGGGCTAACGTGGTAATGAGAGGCATGGTGATGATGTGGTGGAGTATAGATATATATATATATATATATATATATATATATATAGATATATATATATATATATATATATATATATATATATATATATATATATATATATATATATATATATATATATATATATATATATATATATATATATATATATATATATATATATTTATTTATTTATTTATTTATTTTACACAGGATGGTCATCCCCCCCTTTTTTTTACACAAGATGGTCATCCCCTTGCTCTAGGGTCACTTTTCTTGGGATTCCCAAGCCACTGTAATTCCTATAGGAAACTCTTGTAGGTTTTCAGGGAATCCTGTAGGATTACAGGGAATCCTATAGAAAACATAGAGCCTGTGTAAACTGAGCTGGAGGAGTTCACAAATTGAGGGATTGATGGGATAATGAAGAATATGGGATGGAGGAATGAAAATATGGATTGTGTAGGTCCTTCTGTTCCTCTCAAGTTTATCTGAGCCTCCTCCTGCTTGCCTGCAAACAACATTTTCTTCTCTTTTTTATTCTTTATTTTTCTCTTTTTGGAAAACAACTAGTCTGCCTTTAAGGAGATTTTCATCCTAGCTGCTTTCCCTAGGTGCCTCAAAATAGTTTTTCACCTAGAGATATTTTTATTTTTTCTTTTCTTTTTAACACCATTGGGCCGCCTCAAGATGTTTTCAACCCAACAGTGGGACTCAAGTGCCTCATGGAGGTCTTCACCCGAGTCTCTTTATTTTTTCTTTTTATTTCTTTTTTTTTCTCATGGACTTGATGGGGTAGAAGATGAGACTTCTTGCACCACCATCACTGTCTTGTTGATGCCATTGACAAATTCTTGTTTTGACAAGGGCTTCTTTTAGACCTTCAATTTGTACCCATTGACAAGTAAATGGATAGCCTCTGCATTAATGGTTCTTATCTATACTAAACCATTATCATGACATTTTTCTATACATAAGCCCTAACCATCTAGTCCTTAATTTTCCTTTAAAATCCTTGTATATGGAATCATACAATAAATCCCAATCACCTTCTGGAAACTATTTGTCCTTTATTTTCTTTTCATGCCAAATCTTCCTTTGAGCTTGAGTCACCTTTGTGTGTAGGAGGGCATGCATTCTAAATTCATCTAACCCATTCAGCTGGAGCAATCTCTCTTGTTGTGCCCTGGTGAGATCTAGATCCAGTTGTTCTACCATCCTTAAGGTGTTGTATTCAAATTCTATTTACAACAAGGCTTTCTTCCCATAGACCAACTCATAATGAATGAATCCAGTGGTGGTCTTCCAGCTGGTATTATAGGCCCAAGTGGCCTCAACTAATCTATCTACCCAACCCTTTCTAATGTTGCTAATCACTTTGGTCAGAATGCCATCCATCACTCTGTTGGTTATCTGCACTTTCCCATTAGCTTGTGGGTGCCAAGGAGTGGATGTTCTATGCTTGATCTTGTGATGGATTAACAAATTTTCAATCATGTGAGATGTAAACTGACTACCTTGATTAGTGACCAGTTCTCTAGGGTACCCAAACTTATAAAATACATTTTCCCTTTAGAAATCAGCCACTTTCTCTTCTGTTGCTACTTTGATGGCCTTGGCTTCGACCCACTTGCTTAAATAGTCAGTGCACACAATCATGTACTTCTTTCTCCTAGATGGAGGTTCAATGGGTCCAATGAAATTGATGCCCCACTTGTGAAATGGCTCAAAATTTACTTGAGGTTACAGAGGCATTTCATCCCTTGGGGTAGGTTTCCCTATCCTTTGGCATTGATCACATTGACTAGTATACCTCCTCACATCCTGGTGAATAGTGGGCCAGTAATAACCAACTTGTAACACCTTGAATGTTGTCCTTTTAGCTGCAAAGTGACCTCCATAAGGCCCATCATGAAAGGTTAGAAGGATGTTAAAGACTTCCTCCTCCCTGATACATCTTCTTAGAATTTGATCTGGGCCTAATTTGAAGAGGTTTCCCCCAATCCAAGTGAATGGGGTGCTCTTCCTCACAATCTTGCTATTTTCCTTGGAGGACAAATTTGGTGGAAACTGTGCAGACACCAAGTAATTTGCAATGTCAGCAAACCATGGAGAGAGAACTAGAATGGTGAATAACTGTTCATCTGGTAAGTGATCATCAACCATTCCTTCCTCCCCTATAGGCAAAGTCAATATGGAAAAATAATATGCAACAACATTCTCCTTTTTAGGCTTATGAATAATAGTTAAATCAAATTGTTGCAATAAGAGTAACCATCTAATAATCCAGGCATTTACATCTGGTTTATTCATCAAGTATTTAATTGCAGCATGGTTAGTATGTACAAATGTTTGGTAACCTGTAATGTAATGCCTAAACTTGTTTAATGAATACACAACATCTAGGAGCTCCTTTTTAGTCATTGTGTAGTTCAGCTCATCTTTCGATAAATTCTTACTGATGAAGTAAATGGCATAAGGTAGCTTGTCATCTAGCTGGCCTAGATCTTCTCCTATGGCTTTGTGAGAGGAATCAACATGTATATGGAAAGGAAGGGGCCAATTTGGGCCTCATAGAATAGGTGTAGTGGCCAACTTGTCCTTTAGGGTGTCCAAGGCCTCTTGATAACTTTCTTACCATAAAAATTCAGTCTTTGGCCAATAACCCAAATAAAGGAGAAGCTAACTTGTTGAAGTCTTTTATAAATCTCCTATAGTATCTAGCTAAACCTAAAAGACTTCTGACATCCCTCTGTTTTTGTGGAGGTGGGACCCTTTGGATGATGGCTATATTATTTGGGTCCACCTGTAGTCCTTTCTGCGATATTGAATGACCTAGAACAGTCCCTGCAGTCATAAAGAAATCACATTTTTCTGGACTAAGGGATAAGTTCATTTCAATGCATTTGTTTAAGCACCTTACCCAAGTTGGATATAGCCTCCTCGAAATCACACCCATAGGGTGTAAAATCATCCATATAAATATTTATTGTATCATGGACTAGCTACGCAAAGATGCTTAGGACTACTCTCTGGAAAGTGGCAGGGGCATTGCATAGGCCAAAAGGAAGGACCCTATAGGCGAAGGTACCCAAAGGATAGCTGAAGGTGGTTTTATCCTGGTCCTTTGGGCTAATCTGGATTTGAACACTGAACCCATCTAGGAAAGAGAAAAACTTTTTCCCTTCCAGGCCATCTAACGCTTGGTTAATGAAAGGTAGGGGGAAATGGTCCTTCTTTGTTGCTTTGTTTAACTCTCTGTAATCAACACAAATCCTCCACTTCCCATTTTTCTTTGGGACCAACACCAAAGGAGAAACCCACTCACTGTCCGAGATAGGGTAAATGAATCCTACATCCAACAACTTTTGTAGTTCTTCTTTGACTATATCCTTGAGAGCTGGATTCATTCTCCTTTGGGGTTGTCGAACTAGTTTGCAACCTTCTTTGATATAAATGTGGTGAGTACACACCGAGGGGTGCACTCCCTTCATTTCTTTGTAACTCCAGGCAAAGGAATCCAGATGTTCCCTTAGCATGTTGCACAACTCTTCTTCTTGGTGTACAGAAAGAGAGGGGTTGATTTTCAAAGTTCTCTCAGGGCCGAATTCTATTGTTTTGACATGAGTAGGGTTTGAATAAGCTAAGCATAGATCAATCTGATGGTTTCTCTTGGTTTCCTTTACTACTTCCTCTAAGGACAAGGTGCTGGGAGTTGGATTTTGGAGTATGTGTTTAATCAAATTATCTTCATCTGGCTGTCCTCCTCCCATAGTAGTTTGTAGGGTATACAGTTAGGCTAAGCATACTTCATCTTCTTCGTCCTATTCTATCCATAAAGGTAAATCATGCTCTAAGGATGGCTGAGCAGGAGGGTACAATACCAACTGCTTGGACAGATGACCATTTTTTATAGTCATATTTCCAGCCCTACAACTGATGTAGGCATCAAAAATGGCTAACCAGGGTCTCCCAAGTATGAGAGGATAACCACTATGCTAACCACTATTCTTGGCCTTAGGATGGAGAACTAGGAAGTCTGTAGGGTACTCCCAGGAATCGATGGAGACCATCACATCCTCAACAATACCCTTAGGAGCTACTATAGAACGATCTGCAAGCTGCAAGACTATTGTGGTCTTTCTTAATGAACCCTAGAGATTGAGCTTGAGCATGGTGTCCTTAGTCATTAAGATCAATCAAAGTATGTGGGACAATGGTTCCATTGATGTGCACATCTACTATAGGGCTTCCAGTCTAAATGCTTTGGGAAAATTACATGCCCTAGCATTAAGTCCAACAACTATCCAATGACATTAATGGTAGGGGTGTCTCTTTTTTACTTCCCTGGATGTTTGAAACACTTCTCTTTTATCAGTTTGTTGTAAATACATACATCCTTAATGGCCTGGAGAAGTGGAATTTTGACACATAGTTTTTCAATTCACCTAGAAGTTCATTCTCTTTTGAGGTAGGTTGGACTGGCTGAGTTAATATTTTAGGAAAGGTTGGTGGATTCACTCTAGGCATACTTTCCTCTCTTTCCTCCTCACTCTCGCTAGTGGAGTTGGAGGTTGGTTGTCTGAGAGTACTCTCCCATACCTTAGGTTGATTTCCTAAATTTCCACATCATAAGCAGGGTAGGACGTATCTCCACTATATACCTGTTGTGCCTGTTTGTTGTTCAGGTTCGGATTTGGCTGGGCAGGCATTTGAGGTTGTCTAGGTGGAGCAAGATGTAAAAGATGTGGTTGAGTAGGATGTGAAGGCAATAAAGCTGGGGAATTGTTGTATGGGGGCCTCTGCCCTTGGGGTGGTGCATTCCACTGAGGCTGTGGCAGAGTATATGGCTGAAATGACTGGTTGGTCGGCTGGGAATGGTACTGAGGTGCAAAAGAACAAGGAGAAGGTGTAGACTAGGAGGGGTGAGTAGGGGGGACCCAAGAGGGACTAGATGAGTTCTGGTTAGGGTTGTGGTATGCATAGGATGACCCTTCCATGCCTTGATGGTATGGTTGAGGCCCATCAGGTCTCCTTTGATTTATGCAGCAGAGTTGTCCAGTCACCCCTTCAGTTCCCTGATACACAACTCTTAGTCAAGGTAGAGAATGGCACTTGTCTATGGAGTGGTTTTCTTCACCAACTTAGCAGATTTCTATCAAGTTTAATGGACATTCATTCCTACGGTGCCTCCTTGTGCATCTAGGGAAGAAGATGACTAATGCTCTCTCTACTTCCTCCTACTTCCTCTTGATCTGCATAGTGGCCATCTGTAGGGAAAGGATTTGCAACATTTCACTCTTGAAATCTTCTAGCATATTTCCAATTTCACCTTTTATGGATGTGTTGGAAGAGGATGAGCTAGTCGTTGGTTGACTACCCCTACCCTTTTTCCTAGATGCCCTAGAATGGTTCTTAAAGATAGTCTTGATATCTTCATAGGGTAGATGGTAAATGTCCCCTCCTGCTAGTAGGTTTATGGTATATAGAAGATATTCCCTTACCCCCCGAAGCAGGACTAGCTTCAGTGACTCAAGATCAAGTGTGCACCTGGCCCTTTTGTAGCTAAGCTGGAATCTCTCTTCATAATACTCTAAGGATTCATCATGCCCCAAGGTCATCTTAAAAATTTCCTCTCTAGTGTCTTTGGACCTGCAGTAGTCTTGATACTTGTTGTTGAAGGCTTGCTACATCTGAGTAGGTTGTGATGCTATCCCCAGGTAAACCCATGAGCCAACACAGAGATGCATCCTTAAGAGTGGATGGGAATAATTTCAACTTTTGATCATCAGTGGTGTAATAATAAGTTCTGCATATGATAACGAACTCAACCAAGAAAGTATCTAGATCTTCTAAGGTCAGGCCATGGGAAACGAGGAAGAGAAGAGGGGCTTATGTTTTTCATCTTGGTATCCCCATTAGTTTATCTGATGGGAAAATCACCCTCAATTCTTTCTCTATCTCCTCTATCATTTCTATTTTTAGCCATTAGGTCAATTGGAATGGGTTCCCCTTCTTCTTCCCCCGGTTGTTCACCTAAGGGGTCCTCCAATTCACGACCACAGAAGAAGAGGGAAGGTTGGCTATTTGAAGTGGTGGGGTATTTGGTAGAAATTTTCCTAATTTATCCCTATTCCTATGAGGCATGAAAGAAGTGTTTTTGTTTTCTTTTGTTTTTTTCTTCAAGCTTTGAGACTAATTACATAATTGAAATAAAAAACTAAATGGATAATAACTATTGAGTGAAATCTCACTTGTAGAATGGAAAAGAAAGCAAAACAACTTACAATTACTCTTGCAGAAATGAAGCTAATAGCAGAATGAAAGAGAAAAGAAATGGAAGAAAGAAATCAGAAATCACATCTTACTCAGACACCTTCCTGGCAACAACACCAAAAAGCTATATGCACTAGTATTGTAGCAAGAATGCTGCAACTCTTGGGGCTACCAACTTTACTTTATCAACCTGAGGTTTATATAAACTTGGAGGTGACACTACTGTATACACAAGTAGATGAGACCACTATGGTTTCTCAAACCAACCTTCTATTGATTCAAAAGAAGCTTGATTACGAATGAGGAAAGGGGAATTTTTTACTAATTGGGAGAATTGAAACAATGTCTACTGCAGTAATGAAAGATTGAAATCAAATGCTTTGAACACACCACTCATCTAAATAATTGCTAAGAGATCTTGCTTCAAAAGGATTCTAGGCTAACATGAGTGTAATCCTAACTACCCTAGGTACGCAATTTGAAATAACCAAAAATTCTACTGTTATGCATATCAATGAACATAATAACCCTTTTTTTCCTTGTTGTCCTTTTTCATGAAAATATGAATGCTGAATCTTCTTGGTGCTGTGGCAGGTGGGTTAGGGATGGTGGTGAAAGGTCATATGGCTTTAGAGGAAAGTAGGGGTCTTCTCCTATCCTTTAGAATGCTTTTTCCACAAATTGGCCTCAAAACAGGCCACTACAGGTCATCCTATAGGATGTCCTAATGCTTCCTACAAGATGTCCTAATGCTCCTACAGGATGTCCTAATGCTTCTACAGGATCCCCTATATTCCTACAGGATCCTCTATATTCCTACAGGATCTGTCTGAGAGAAATAGGAGTGATTTGGAAGGTGGTATAGGGCTTAGGGAAGGTGAATGATGGAAGAAATAAGGCAAGGCAGTGGCTAGGATTTATTCATAGCTCAAAACAGAGTTTGTAAGATGGTTGGATTGGCTCAACAAACCTAGAAAGTTGTTCTTATGGAATGATGAATTGGTTGATGGAATTGGTGGATTTTGGTGATCACGAAAGGATGGATTTAGGTTGGGGTTGCTGGCATGAGATCTTCCTACACTATTGAAATTCTTACAATACCTACATCACTGACATTTATCCTGAATCATGTCAAACAAGAAATATTTTAAATCAACTTAAGAGAACATAATTTCTTTATTTAGTTTCCTAGTTCATGTATGTAAATACTTGCAAAATATTGTGAAACACTATGAGATCTAATAAAAAATTGGAGATATCATAAATGACAACTAAATCCTATTCTTGAAAACTGAAAAGATGTTGGACTAAGTAGCAGAAAACCCTAAATTCCATAAGAATCAGAATTTTGTCTTTTTGGGGCTGCATAGGAGTTCTTTCCTCAAACCATGGTCCCTGAAGGGAGGAGTAAGGAAAAATCCATTAGTTGTCAGCCTTTTTTGGTATTCATTTATCTTTCTAAGCTACTGCTAAAGCAATGCACAAATGGAAGCAAACTAATCAAATTCACGACTACTTGCAATGAAACAATGCTAAAACCAATTCAAAAATTAATATATGAAATAACCTAATCATACAAGTACAAGAAGAGGAGCCTTTTCTACTAGGTTTGAGCCCTAACCCAAGAGCTTCAGCCCTCTGAGTCAACTCAGTGCTAGATCAAGGGAATGCTCATTCTCATTATCATATCAAATAAATTACATAACAAAGTTTTTTCACAAAACTTGAACTCGAAAATGATTAGTTCTTTTACATAAAAAATACAAATCCTAATAAGGCTCTAGGCCTCCTTATTTATACAACTAAAGTCTCCAACGACTTCCTTAAATCTAGGGAGACTTGGCTCCCAAACTCAAGATGAATTGGCTCTAATCTTTCATTGGCTCGGCTCCCATGATCTCCATGACTCGGCTGCTTGCAACTCCGAACTAGTGTGATTTGATTGAGAAATATTCGAATGAGTGAGGATTAAATGAGGATGATCTATCTCCTATAATCTCTCCTCCTTGTCTTATTCGAGTTTCTGCCCTTAATTAGCCAAATTTCCATGATTTTCTATGAAAAGCTTGCAATCAATACGCATTAGACCACTAGACATAACATCTTATTTTTACGCATCTCATTAAGCAAAATATAATAAAAATATTTAAGGAATTATGAGAAGAGTTGATTTTAATAAGCTTGAAGGTGTATTAAGGTCCATATAGTTACCCAATGATGAGGCTCATCAGCGGGCTTGTGAGGCAGAGAGTTGACCATACTTGTGCAGAAATCATGTGAGTGAGAACAAGTTTTGTATTATCACTCAGATTTCTAATTAATGCAATAGATAGTTAGGGTTTTGAGTAGTGGCTTTCCCTAGAGAAAAATTGTGTTACTTGTCCTTGATTATCTTTTTTTTGTTGATTATTGTTTTCAGCGATCTATTGGTTTCTGTTGTTTAAAGAGTAGAGTAGATTCTTGTCTTGTGTTTTATTACATTACATGAGATGTGAATCTATTGGAAAATCTACAAAAAGTATGGTAGTTCACCAAGTAGAGACATTTCAAATTCTTGTTGCATAGCTGAAGTAAATCCTTGACTCATAGATTCTATATTTCCTCCAAATATGATGTCATCTACGTAAACTATGACAATCCAAATTTTGTCTGTAGCAAATTTGATATATAAGTTGTTATCTACAGACCCATTTTTGGATCCTTGTTGTTGAATATACTTGTCAAGACGATAGTACCATGCATAAGGAGATTGTCTTAACCCATACATTGCCTTCTTAAGCTTATAAACAAGATTTTTATCATTTACAAGAATGAATCCTTCAGGTTGTTCAATATATATATATTTTTTGTAGATCCACATTTAAAAATGTAGATTTAAGATCCATTTGATATACCTTAAAGTTATGAAAGATGGAAAATTCAAGAAACATTCTTATGGCTTCATGTCTAGCTACAGGTGCAAATATATCTTCAAATTCTATCCCTTCCTGTTGATCATAGCCTTTGCATACAAGTCTTACTTTGTTTTGAATTACTTCGCCATCTTTGTTTAGTTTGTTCTTGAACACCCACTTTGTCCCAATTACATTTTTATCATGAGGCCTTGGTACTAATTCCCATGTATGGTTATTTTCTATTTGATCAAGTTATTCATGCATTGCCTTAACCCAACATTCATATTTTCTTGCTTGATTCACATTTTGAGGTTCAATTGTGGATAGTAAGGCTAAGTGACTAGAAGTTCCAACAAGATTTCTTCTAGTTTGTATTCCTGCTTCCTTTTCACCTAGAATTTGAGATTCAGGATGATTTTTCTGAACATACCTTGATGGTGTCTTTTTTGATATATATGTATTTTCATTTCCTTCTATTAATGCTTCTCTATCTCCTTCTCCTACAACCTTTTGGCTTGTAGTAGGGAGAGGTTCGTCATATGCTTGTGCTTCCCTTTTGGTACCTATGGATGCTTCATCAATCACAACATCTATGCATTCAAAAATCTTTTGAAGCCTTTTATTGTAACATTTATATCCTTTTCTTCTAGAAGAGTATCCAAGGAGGATTCCTTCATTAGTTCTAGATTCAAAATTTCCAAGATTATCATCATTTTTCTTTATGAAACATTTTCTTCCAAAAATTCTAAAGTGTTTAACAGTTGTAGGCTTACCCAACTAGACCTCATATGGAGTTTTATCACTATTTACTCAAACACGAGATTTGTTAAGAGTATGCACGACTGTATGTGTTGCTTCTCCTTAGAAGGTGTGATGTGTTCCTAACTCATCAAGCATGGAACATGCCATTTCTTGAATTGTCTTGTTCAGTCTTTCTTCGACTCCATTTTGTTGAGGAGTGTTAGCTATGGAAAACTGTCTTTTAATGCCATGTTCATAAAAATTAAAAAAATAATGTGATAGAAACTCTCCTCCTCTTTCAGATCTAAGAAATTTGATTTTTAGATTTAATTCATTTTCTACCAAAGCCTTGAATACTTTAAACTTATCAAATGCCTCATATTTACACTTTAGTAAACTAATCCAACACATTCTTGTAAAGTCATCAATAAATAATATGAAGTATTGTTCACCACAAGGAGACTTCTTTCTCATAGGACCATATAAATCAGTGTGAAAAAGTTCAAGGGGTTTACCTGGGGTACCTTCTTTAGCTTTAAAATGAACTCTGGATTGCTTACCAGATTGACATGATTTGCAGATGCTATTTTTAGGTGGAGAGATGTTTGGTAAGTCACAAATTTCTCCCATCCTGCTTGATTTGTATAATTGAGAAAATATAAGGTACCCCAACCTTTTTTTCCAAATCTAGATTTCTTCATATTTTCTCAAATAACAATGTTCTTGGCTACCTTATAAGACATAAACATTATGTGGAGTTTGTGTTCCATTTATTACGATATTACCTATGTCCAGATTTCTTACCACACAATTCTTTGATCTGAAAATAACTTCATGCCCTTGATCACACATTTGAATAACACTTAACAAGTTTTTTCTTAAACCATAAAAAAATAATACTTTTATAGCCTTGACCTTTATCTTTAAAAACATAGTTCCTTTCCCTTTGATAGTAGGAGGTGAGTTATTACCAAAAGTCACATTCTTTTCTTTCTTTATTTGATTAAAAGAAACGAAATTATCTCTATCACCTGTCAAATTGTTTAAACATCCGTTGTTAACATATCATAGATTCTCTTCATCTCCTACATACAATGCTAGACCATAATAGAAGCAGTAATTTTCTTTTTCCATACCTTGGGTGGCATTATCTTCTGTTCATGCTGATAAGATGAATTCATCCTACTTTTGCATTTAGTTTCTTCATGACTAAAGTTATTACAAATATAACATTCAATTTCATTATGAAGAGGTGAGAAAACATTATAAGAATATTTCTTTGCCCCAATATCATTCTGTTGTTTTCTTGCTTCCCTATTCAAAATTGTTTTATAAGCAACATAATGAATTGATTTGTGACCAAATTTGTTACAAGTGGAGCATTGACTCTTGAAGTAAGAATACCTAGGAGTATAAATATACATTCTTTAGTAGCTTTCCTTTTGTTCATGGTAAGGTTGTTTTTCATGGGAACATTTTTAAGCTTCATTCTTTTGTTGAGGTTTATAATTCTAATGATTGATTCCTTTTACCAAATTGACGTAGATTCCTGTACCTGTTTAAGAAGATTTCATACTTTTTGATGTTTCAACATTTGGGTTGTATCCAAGATCTGCCTTGATTAGAGGAGAGTGTTCCACTTTAATGATTTCTTATAAAGTCTTAGATCATTTGGAAAATCTAAGATTTAGGGCCTTAGTTTTCTCAATTTCCTTTCTTAGACCCACAATTTCAAGTTCTAAGTTTTCATAGTGCCTTCCATTTTCTTCAAAGCTTCTTCAACTAATTTAACTTATTTTAGACAAATTTAACTTCTTCAACTAATTTAACTTCTTTTAGACAAATTTTTAGCTGATTTTTTTCTTAAACAAGAGTGTTTTCCTTATACATATTGATTTCCTTTTCTTGGTTCTTGTTTATATCCCTGAGTCTATCAATTTCTTTGAGAGAGTCCATAAAGACATCATTAGACTCATCTACACATTATACTTCAAATGCCATAAGTAGCGGATAATCTTGATATGATTCATCATCCTCATTATTGGAAGAATATTCACTAGCTTCATGAGTATACAAACTTTTCTTGCTATCAAAATTTATTTTAACATTCCTATTTCGAACATTCTTCCCTTTTTCATGATTTTCTTTATAAGGACATTTAGCAGCATAGTGAAACATTTAAAAAAGGAAGCTTACCTTTAAATATGTCAGTTCCTACTTAGAGTTTCTTCACAAAATTTGCTTCTTCTTTGTCTGATATGTAACTTGTTTCATTAGGCTCTTCCTCTTCTTTCCCTATGTTCGTAGATTTGAAAGATGCTTCTCTAATATCTGATGGACCTCATTTTATCATCTCATAAGCTAGTAGAATCCCATGGAGTTTTTCAATAGTGATAATCTTCAAATATTGCATTTCTTCAACAGCAGAGACTTTGGAATCGAACTTTGAGATTAGAGATCTTAACATTTTCTCAACAACAATAGATTCCTTTATTTCGTCACCAAGATTTTTCATTGAGTTAATAATCTCATCTATCATAAGGAAAAAGATTGCAATAATTTCATCATCATGCATTCTAAGAGTCTCATATTGAATTATAAATGTTTGAAGTTTAGCACTTTTACCTTAGTGTCACCTTCATAGCTTTGAACAATATTGTCCCATATAGCCTTTGTGGTATTCAGCTGCATGACCTTCACAAATTCAGATTCATCCAAGCTTCCCAAGATAGCATTGACTTCCTTCACATTGGTCTCATACTGTTTCTTTCCTAAATCATCTATGGTAATGGAGGTTGGGCATTGATATCCACCTTCAACAATTGCCCATACATCAGCTCCAATTGTCTGCAAGTATGATCTCATTCTGAATTTCTAAAATACAAAGTTAGTTCCATTAAACAATGGTGGCTTAATAGAAAATTATCCTTCTTAACTACTCATCTTGATGGATCTCCCTTTAAGTGATCAAGCTTCTTCTGAGGAGCCTGCTCTGCTACCAATTGTTGGGAAAAATAATGGGGGGTGGGGTGGGGTGGGTGAATCAATATTTTTAACTTAATTAAACTTTTCAGTTATTATTTTGAATTATATATGCTACTGTTAGTTATGCAACCTGCGTATGTATGCTCTCTTAGTGAATGCAAACAACATATACCCAATTTACTTATTATGTCATTAATTCGATATGTGAATTAACTTAACTGTTTCATTATTCATTCATTTACTATCCAGAATGTAGTAAGGAACAAATAAATAAAATCACATAAGCAATCAAACATAGAACACAAGAATTTTTACATGGAAACCCAATGTGGGAGAAAACCACCATTGTTACTGTCTCTGTCTTCTTTCTTATTATATAAATAAAATATTTATTACATTTTTTACTGATGCAGATTCTTATTAGTACACAGGCACCCACCTCTAGGAGGCTACAACCTCCACTTGTTCTCCAGTGCCCACTGGAAGGGAGACACAACCCCTAAATGTGTTTATCGACTTCTACTGGAAGGGAGCTCCTACCCCTTTTCTGAAGGTTGCAACCCTCATCTTGTTGTGGACCACTTTTTAGAAATGTTCAAACTGGATCCACTTGTCAAACAATCATCAATCAACTTGTAGGCCACATTTCATCATATTTTCAAATTGGATCCATATCAACATTAAACCCAAACTGACATAACAAACTGAAATACTGAATCTGAGTCACAAAGGCACTGTAAATCAACTAAATTTCCGAAGGATAAAACTACTGAATGTAGAAACCAACCAAAACAAACAAATATTAGAATATGTACATGAATATATTGAATAAGAATTGTGTATGTACACATTTCCTCTAAATAGCACTTACGTACAGATCTTAAACTATTGAAAACTGATCATGAATAACTATAATATTGAATCAATCACTAGACCATACATAGATCAACTAAAAATTACTGAACTAATCACACATTCACACACTGTAGCATCATTATCAATCAATCAACCCAATCATCACTGTCAGACACACATAATTAAGATAGATACATCATTGAAAAACAACAAAAAATAGAGGATAACTCCTCAAGTGTCATTAATAAGGCACACTACAAAACCTAACATATATAACAAATTAGTGTATGTACACAACTACTGTAGTGGCCAATCTAGGGTGCTAGATTAGACTAGATTTAATATCAACCAAGGTAGGTAAACTTAGAGACACGTGTCTAAAGTCTATAGACCTATAAGGATCTCATCTACCTAACTAAGTGTTTACTGTGATAGGATACAACACTCCTTTATAGGAGGTTGAAATATGTTTCCTCTCACACCTTAACACTCAGACCATCTAATTTATCTAACTGTTCTAAAGAAACAACGTGTTGCTAGGCTGAGTTTTCAACCCTCTTACAAGGATATTATCCACAAAAGCTCTTTCCAGCTAACACACTAAGCATTCATGAAAATCAAAAGCTCTTTTAAACACACTGAAATTTTAAATGCATGAAAATAGAGTACACAGATATGCTTCGAAATCTAATGATCGATCAAATCTTTTACAAGATATTGTTCAATGATCTAGCAATCGAATTCTCAAACTATCACCATGAATATTATTTGCAAGAACTTCTAATCAAATCAATAAACTCACAGGCAAGAAAATAAAATTAAACGCTATTCACACTATTCAAATTCGAAAATGCTATGGAAATGAAAATAAAAGTATACCAATTCCATGTAGGGCCCGTCCACGCTTCACTGGCACACTTAAGAAACTTCAAGCGATGAGAATATTAACACATAAGCACTGTAAGGGTAAAATGATGATTGTAATTAAGTTCTGGAAGTTGAAATCACATGCAAGAGCAATGTTTTGGAAATAATACACAACAATAATAATCGTTCTGGACAATACAATACACAGTCTTTTATATGCTTGTCTCCTATCCTATATTCACTAACTTTCCCTCTAAATCGAATGTACATACATTATGCAGATGTTTCTGCTTTTACAAAAGAGTGATTTTTGTATTTTCTAATCTTAACTGATTTCAAAAGCAAAACGAAATCAGTTTGGGAAACTTTGGCTTTTTGCTGCTTTTGTGACCAAAAAGGCTGGGTTTGACTAGCGTTGACCATCTATCTAGGAGATTTAGATTCACTGTTGAATAGATATTTCACCATGTATATACATTCCAGATCAAGTTCCTATCTTTTGTTTTGACTTCCCTGCCATGCCATGTGTCACATCATAAACCATTTACAGGAAGTCATGACATCCTGTAATTTTTGTTGAAAATTCCTAATTTTTAACATAAAAATTCACAAATTAAATTTAATGTAAATTAACAACTATAATTCTTTGATTAATCAATTTCAATAGACTATGAGGGGTTTATGGGAGAAAAAGATAGACAAATGATGGATTTCTAGAAGAAAAGGATGGCAATGAAATGGTACCAACATCTCTCCCAAGCTCAATGATTTAGCATGCCCTCATGCTAATCTTGATGTGCTCCATTTATATTCTGTTCCTGCCTATGCCTCTGCCGCTTGTAACAATGCATCTATATTCTTCTGAACATGGAGCTTATGTTTCAAATTCTTGTATTTCTCTTTGAGAGCTTTCTTTTGAGTATACCATTTGGTTTCCCACTTGCAAATGTCGATTTTTTCAGCCTCGAGTTCTTTGATTTTCTCCTTCAGCTTCTCATTTTTCTGTTGAGTCTCCTTGCTCTGAGCTCTCAACATTTAATTCTCCTTCTTGATGACCTTCTCTAGCATGTTGGCCTCCATCAATTCTTCTTTTAGCTTTTCAATTTGTTTTTCTAACCTCCTTTGTTTCTTGTTTGCAGGTGCTGGCTCTTTCCCTTGTCCATTGTTACTCTTGACTTCCATTTCAGCTTCCGGTCCTGGTTGTGAATGAGCACTGCTCTCATTGTCCATCGGTCCATGTGCATTTGAGTCTGGTTGATCTTCTTGTGTTTGGGTCTTTTGTCTTCTCCTTGATCTTCTTGTGTATGTAGTGAAAATTTTGTCTTGCTCAATTTTCTGGGCAGCTTCTTGCCTCATCTTTCTTGTCCTTACACCACTGCTGTGTGGAGGAACATTGCTTGACTTGCGCAAAGGGATTTCCTCATCAATATCAAGCATATAATTGGTGTGTTCTTGCTGCTGTTCCTGTTCATCTTCTCCATCTTTGATTTGATTAGCAACCAAAAATTCCTTCCATGTTTTTCCCCTCCTCTGCAACTCAAATTCAATTAGCATTTTGATCAACCCAAAATGACATAAACTTTTATCTTCATTACCCTTTTGCTTTTGAATAGTTTTTGACATCTTAGTCAAACTCTGTAAGAGGAAGTAAGGTAAACTGATGGTGCATTGCCCTTTTAAGTGCAACAAGAGTTTAATCTGATATAGATAGACTATGCTATAACGACCTTGACACGTAATAAATTTCTGAATAATGTACACCATTTCATCCCATGGGTGCATCAACCAGCTTCTAGGGACACCCTTTTTCTAGTTGACAGAGGAAACCCTTGACCTAGACATGAATTCAGTCCATGATTTTTCCTTAAATTGTTTTGTTTTGAAATATTTTTCTCCTTCTGGACTGATCCCCAAGGTTTGTGCTATGGTATCCTCTGAAATCCTAAAAGAGAAGTTTCCTATCAATGCTTTCTCTCCATTAAATGTAAATGCAAACTGCTTGGTTACTTCTTCATTGTTCCCATTAAACTTCTCTAGGAAGGATAACCATTGTTTTCCCTTAGAATTGTAATACAATCATCATGATATTGGGAACTATAAAATGTCATAGGCTCTGCTCTATTGGTCATTTTGACAAAGAAACTCTTGTTCTAACCTTTTTTTTTGTTTTTGCTTAATAATTCAACAAGGGTCTCTTGATTTGTTACCTCTGTTTTGCACTCCACTCAACCGACCTGGTAGTGCCCTCTGTTCTCGGGGTCTCCTTCTTCAATGACTTGGGTAGCGACCAAATTAATGTCCTCGGATTATGGCGGAGGTAGAAACTCGTGGTGAGCCCAATTACTATGCTCTCCCTTTGTAGCGCCTGCTATTCTCGGCCTTTTTTTTGAAATCACATAGTTTGAATTACTAGTATGGCAACGCCCTTTTTACGAACTGAGAATGAAATGAAACTTAACAACCGACCTTACCCAATTTACTATAATGATAATGCAGAGCGCATTCATATCACAAAGACAGAGGAGCTGTACTGGTTTGCATAGGTACAATCATGAGAACGCCGAAGACTTATAAGGAGTGTTGGAGTGATGATAACGGATAGTTGTTGCATGAGTCGACTTGGGTCAAACGATCATTTTATAACTTGGTCGATTCAAAAGAAATGAATGAAATCGTTTAACACTTGGCTCTCCAATGATTCACCACTTGTCCATTACTTGTTGGTAATTGGCCGATTAAGAAGACAATGGATCGATGATAAGGTTTGACGGCCGATTCAATAACAAGGTTTGAAGGGTGGTGTAGGAGAAGGTTTAAAAATCGTAGGAGGGATATGGCGATAGACTAGAATGTGTTGGGAAATGATAGTAGTTAGGAATGTTACAAGGGTGATGGGTATAGGGGTGTTTTTGAAATTGATCATAAGCAATCATAATCATTATATTTAACACTAAAATAATTCAAGAATTTTAAATGTTAAAAATAAAAATTACAACAATACATTACACTTTGATGGTTGACCAAGAGTTGAGTTGGCATGCATAGGTAGGACTGATCTTTATTACAGGTAGGACTGATCTTTACTACAGGTAGGACTGATCTTCACTGTCCATAACAGGTCCCTTCTGAGATAAAATTGGATATAACAGGTCCCTCTGAGATCTGAAGAATGTTGTGTGTGCAGCTTCTTTGAAATCTGAAGAACTATGTGTGTGCAGCTTCCTTGATCTTTGGTGTTGATGTAGCCTTGATGATAAGAAACCTTTGAAACTCTGTTGAAACTTTGTTGAAGTAGCCTGATGTAGCAGTCTTTAACAGGTCCCTTTAATGTTTGTTGAACAGGTCCCTCTAATATTAGTGCTGGTAACATAGTCTTCTGAACAGGTCCCACTGCATATTGCTTGAATAGGTCCCTCTGATTAGAACAAAGACAAAAATAACTTCTTTATTGAAATACTGAAGTGTTGAAACAAACTCTTTGAAAATTTACAATGAGGAGATGAGATAAGGAAAACAAAAATCCTGATGCTTCTCCCCCACTAAAGCTTTGACTTGTCCTCAAGTCATTATTGAAGCGATAAACCAAATAGTAAACAAATAAAACAAGGAATTCTTACCAGCCAAAGAATTGGTTTTCAAGTAAGAATTCTGGGTTAGAGTGTGCTAGAGTCTGGTTTTCACATCTAAACCATTATTAATTTTTTTTATTTTTTTATTTTATCTATATATATATATATATATATATATATATATATATATATATATATATATAGATATATATATATATAGATATATATATATATATTTTAATTTTTTTAAATTGAAATGAAATGAACTAAGGTAGAGATATCACAGTTGAAGGCTGCAATATCTCAACCTCCCTTTGCTGAGATACAGTTTGAAGAAAATCCTCCTTGCTGATGGGCTTATGGTAAAGTTTCAACCGATGGCCATTGACAAGAAAGGGGTGGCCTTCTCCATCAATGGTAATAAGCTTGACTGATCCATTTTCATAAACTTGAACTATTTCATATGGGCCCATCCAATGTGTGGTGAATTTGGCTTTATGATCTCTGAATTTAGAGTCAAAGAGTAAAGGCCAGTCTCCTTCTTTAAATTGTTTCTTCTTGATGTGTGCATCATGCCACTGCTTCCTTTGTTTCTGCATTAGGAGTGTTGTCTCCTCTGCTTGCTGTCTCATTTCATCTAGTTGGTTCAATTGCTGAATCCTCTCTTGTTGGGCTTCATTGAGATCAATTCCTAAATCTACAGCCATCTTATAAGTGTGTATTCGAAATTCAATAGGAAGCATTACCTCTTTGCCATACACCAACTGATATGGTGTAAATCCTGTAGTGTTCTTCCACGTGATTCTATAAGCCCAGAGTGCATCTTTGAGCTTCTTTTCCAAATTCTTTCTGTTCATTGCTACGGTCTTAGTGATAATTCCTTCCAAAGTTTTATTTGTGGATTCCACCTAGCCATTGGCCTGTGGATGGTAAGGTGTACTTTTTTTGTGCTTGATTTGATACTTTTCTGTGATGTCTTTAACTAGCTTTGAAGTAAATTGAGTACCTTGATCAGTCACTATCTCCCTTGGTACTACATACCTTACAAAAATTTCTTCAAAAAGGAAGTTTACCACTGTTTGTTCAGTTGCTTGGACTAGTGCTTTGGCTTCACCACATTTTGTTACGTAATCAGTACATACTAAGATGTACTTTTTACCTTTAGAAGTTGGATTGATGGGTCCTATGAAGTCTAGAGCCCATTTTTCAAATGGCTCTAAGTGTACTTGAGGCTAAAGTGGCATTTCATCTGTAGTTGTTTGCCTACCCATTCTTTGACAGCTATCACAACTCTTCACATACTTCTTGGAATCCTTAAAAATAGATGGCCAATAGTATCCAAGACTAAGAATCTTGAATGCTGTTCTTTTAGCTATAAAATGCCCACCACACGGTTCATCATGGCAATATTTTAAAATATCAATTATTTCATCATTTCTTACACATCGTCTAATAATCATATCATAACCAGTGTTAAATAAATCTCCATTAGCCCATGAGTAACGAGCACTTTGTTTGATTAGCCTCTTCTTTTCCTTTGGAGTAAAATATGGAGGTGTTCTTCCTGGGGACAAATAGTTGGCCAAGTCAGCATACCAAGGATTCACTATTGAAATTGCAAATAAATTTTCATCTGGAAAAGAATCTTCAACCAGAACAACCTCACCTGGATTTTGCAGTCTAGAAAGAAAATCTGCCACCTGATTCTCTTTACCTTGTCTATCTAACACTGTGATATTAAATTCCTGTAATAATAACAACCATCTGGTAACTCTGCCATTAGTTACTGGTTTATTCATTAAATACTTAATGGTAGAATGGTCAGTATGTACAAAAAGCTCATAACCAGTTATATAATGTCAGAATTTATTCACAGCATGTATGATTGCAAGCATTTCTTTTTCAGTGACTGTGTATTTTAATTCTGCAAGTGTTAGATTTTTACTAATGAAATAGATGGCATAATGGAAAGACTCCTCTTTTTGGCCTAATGAGGCACCTACTGCAGTATCAGATGCATCTGTAAAGAGGTGAAATGGTGGGTTCCAGTTAGGTCCTCTTAAGACTAGTGTGGTTGATAAATTTTCTTTGAGTGTTTCAAATGCTTGCTGACAATTCTCATTCGAGTTGAAAGGTGTATCTTTTGCTAGAAGTTTAAACAGAGGTGAAGCTATTTTACTAAAATGTTCAATAAACCTTCTGTAATAGCTTGCATACCCAAGGAAACTTCTTACCTCTTTTTGAGTCTTCGGAATTGGCAAATTGACAATGATCTGGGTTTTTGATGGATCAACTTTAATGCCTTGAAAAGAAATATAGTGGCCTAATACTATCCCTTCATTTAACATCATAAAACACTTTTCATTGCTCAGGGATAGATTAGCTTCAATACATATCTTCAAAACTTTTTCAAGATTCTCTAATGCATGCTCAAATGAATTACCATACACTGAAAAATCATCCATGTAAACTTCAACACAATCATGAACTAAATCAGCAAAAATAGCTAATACAACTCTCTGAAATGTAGCTGGAGCATTGAAAAGTCCAAATGGTAAAACATTATAAGCATAAGTGCCCCAAGGACAAGTAAAAGTGGATTTGTCCTGGTCCTATAAGGCTATCCTGATCTGGTTGTAGCCACTGAAACCATCAAGAAAAGAGAATGATGATTTCCCAGCTAATGTGTCTAGCACTTGGTCAATAAATGGTAGTAGAAAATAATCTTTGAGGGTTGCTCTGTTCAATTGCCTGTAATCAAGACAAATCCTCCACTTACCATTTTTCTTGGGCACTACTACCAATTGGGATACCCACTAACTGTCAGAGATAGGATAGATAAAATTGACTTTCAACAGTTTTTGTAATTCCTCTCTAACAATATTCTGAAGCATGGGATTCATTCGTCTCTGCAGTTGCCTCACCAGTTTGATATTACTATCCGTATAAATATGGTGAGTGCATGTTTTAGGGTGAATTCCGTGCATATCGGTGTAGTCCCAAGAAAATGCTTTCTGGTATTTTCTCAATAATTGAATCAATTTTTCTTCCTGAGATAAGTCTAGGTGAGTGCTAATATTCAAAGTTTTTCCTGGACTAATCTCTATGGTTTTACTCTGTGTCTTTGTGATAGATTGAATGGGAAAATTTTTCTAAAATGTTGTTTGCAAAGATTGAATGGTGCATGTTTCCTAAAAATTTTGTGCCAAAAGTTCATCTGCAGCATGATATTGGTCATTTCTCAATTCTTCGGAAACATCAGGTTGAGAAAGGAACAATTCTACCAAATCATCGTTATTATGTTCTTGAAAATCATAGATTTGGTTGATGTTGAAAACAGATTGAACTTCTTCCTTGTCATTGTATTTATCATCAAGCCAGAAATTGTGTGCTACTACTGGTGATTGTGCTGATGGGCAAAGTGTGAGTTGTTTTCTTTCAGTTCCTCGTGAAATGATCGTATTACCTGATCGACATCCTATGAATGCATCAACAGTTGCTAACCATGGTCTACCAAGGATGATAGGGTGTCCTCCTAAATTTGATTTTGGCTGAAGAACTAAAAAGTCCACTGGATACTCCCAAGAGTCCAGTGAAACAATTATGTCCTCCAAAATCCCTTCAGGAATCACTTTAGACCTATTAGTGAGTTCTAGAACAATTGTTGTGTGCTACAAGTTTGTGAGCTGGAGTGTTTTCATTGTTTCAAGAGTCATCACATTTATTGCGGCCCCAAGGTCAATTAAGGTAATTGGAATATGTATGTTGTTAATGATTGTAGTGACTCTGGGAATACCAGGATCAACATACTTTTCCATTGAAATAGTGTTTGTCATAAGGCCAGCTAAATGTCCAATAACATGAATAGTTTGTGGATCAACTCTTTTCCTAGTAGCCTTTTTAAGGCACCGTTATTTGATGGCTTTAGTATATATGGGAATGTCTTTTATGGCTTGTAGTAGTGGAATTTTTATAAAGACATTCTTTAGCTCATCTAAAACATCAAACTGTGGTATAGACATGGGAAGTTTTGTTTGGACCAATCTGTCTGGAAAAGGTGGTGTATGCAACGGTTACATTTGTTTATTTTTGATGTCATCATTTTGTTTCCTTTAAATTGGAGTTTCATTTTCATTTTCTTCGTTTTCTTCTTGTTTATTAGCTGTCGGAGATTCTTTGTGAATTATCTTACCAGACCTCAAATTGATATTTTGCAAGGGTAATGTGGAATATGATGGTCCCTCATCTACATTATAAGCTGGTCTCTCTGCTCTGTTATTTGGATTTGGTACAGGTTGAGCAGGGATTTGAGTAGGTCTAGGAGGTTGTTGGTTAGATGGAAGTTGTAATTGTGGTGGATTTATTGGTGGAGGAGCAGGTAATGCTTGTTGAGTGGGTTGGGGTTGATGTGGGTAAACAACTTGCTGTTGAGGATATTGCTGATATGGTTGAGCATATGGTGAATATGGTTGATGATATTGTTGATATGGCTGCAAATATGGTTGGTATGGTTGAGGATATGGTTGATATTATTGAAAGTATTGCTGAGATGGTCTCCATTGTTGTTGTGGGTAATTTTGGTGCTGCCATGGCATGGGTACATTCCACGAATTCTGAGCATACATCTGAACATGTGTAGGAAATTGTAAATTCTGGTTTGGGAACATACCTTGAGGTGTAGGTTTTGGCTGCCATGGTATCTTTACGCCCATGAAATACACATTTTCCATATTTGTGTTAGCTGCCACATTGCAATTCTCCAAAATCTTGACTTTAGAGCAATGAAATATATCATGATTTTCAGTACAAAAGGCACAAACTTGAATGTTTTCTAATGGGCAGTCTTTTAAGGCATGTTTCTTTCGACATTTTGGACAAAATACAACCATCATTTGATCTTCCTCTTCTTGTCTTTTCTTAGCTTTGAGAGTGTCAATTTGAGTTCCTAAGGTACTCAATAGATTTGTTTTGAATTCCTATAACAGGTTTCCTATTTCAGCTCTTGTGACACTTGCTGAAGCAGATTTTGTGGCTTTGGATGATATGGTTATTTTTCCAATTTTGGCTTTTCTCCTAGAATACTTTTCACATAACTTTCAAATTCAGCAATTTCTTCAAAAGGTAAAGTGGAAATATCACCTTTGCCCATCAAATTAAGATCATCTAAGTATTCCTCTCGAATGCCCTTCAAAAATATTGTTCGAATCAGATCAAGAGGCATGGTTATGTGTTTTGATTTTTGTAAATTGTAAAAAAATCGCTCTAATTACTCCTCTAAATTTTCATCCTCTTGTTGGTTCATCCTAAAGATATCATCTTTGGAATATTTCGATCTACAATAAGGTTGGTATTTCTTTAGAAATATTCTTCTCATGCCATCCCAATCAGTTATCACATGTTCACCAAGCCCCATGAACCATCTTAATGCTGATGCTTTTAATGTTGTTGGGAAGAGTCTAAGCCTATGGGCATCATCTGTGTAACCATATGTTTGACATAAAATTTCAAACTCAAACAAGAATGAATCTAGGTCTTCTGAAGCCATGCCATAAAAGTTTGGTAGCACAGATGGAGGTATGTTTTTCATTTTTATTTCGTCATCCTCTTCTGTTCTTGAATAGGAAATTTAAAGGTTGACTCTTCCTCTTGACCTTGATTTGGTGGTCCTCTTTCTGATCCATGTCCTTCTTCAACCATTTTGATAGGTTCCTCTATTGATTTAATTTCTTGTTCAGTGTCACTTGTTTCAAAGAGAAGTTCAAGGAAATATTGTTGATTTACTGTGCTACTTTCTCCTTTTGTAGAGGATTCAGGGAAATGTTTCTTCTGTGATTTGTGTGCTAATAGAATTTGCCTCTCGATGAGTGTGAGTCTTTGCCCTGATTTCTGTTTATCCTCTAATTTTTGTATGGTGACTTCCTCAGCTGATGTTGTGTGTTCAACTTTTCCTAAAGGGTCTGCTCCTGATGGTAGGTTAGTTTTTGGATGGGGGGTTTTTATGAATCTACCTTTATTATCTCTATATCTAGGCATAAGTAAACATGACTTCTAAAATGATGAGTTAAAATCAAATCTATGTTTTTTCTTGTTTTGGTTTATTTTTTATTTTATTTTGTTTTTAGAAATCCTCTAGCTGCGCCTCCTAGGTAACGACATCAAAATGTAGTGGCCAATCTAGGGTGCTATATTAGACTAGATTTAATATCAACCAAGGTAGGTAAACTTAGAGGCACGTGTCTAAAGTCTATAGACCTACAAGGATCTCATCTACCTAACTAAGTGTTTACTGTGACAGGCTACAACACTCCTTTACAGGAGGTTGAAATATGTTTCCTCTCACACCTTAACACTCAAACCATCTAATTTATCTAACTTTTCTAAAGAAACAACGTGTTGCTAGGTTGAGTTTTCAACCCTCTTACAAGGATATTATCCACAAAAGCTCTTTCCAGCTAACACACTAAGCATTCATGAAAATCAAAAGCTCTTTTAAACACACTGAAATTTTAAATGCATGAAAACAAATTACACAAAGATGCTTCGAAATCTAATGATCGACCAAATCTTTTACAAGATATTTTTCAATGATCTAGCAATCGAATTCTCAAGCTATCACCATGAATATTATTTGCAAGAACTTCTAATCAAATCAATAAACTCACAGGCAAGAAAATAACATTAAACATTATTCACACTATTTAGATTTGAAAACCCTATGGAAATGAAAATAAAAGTATACCAATTCCATGTAGGGCCCGTCCACGCTTCACTGGCACACTTAAGAAACTTCAAGCGATGAGAATATTAACGCATAAGCACTGTAAGGGTAAAATGATGACTATAATTAAGTTCTGAAAGTAGAAATCACATGAAAGAGAAATGTTCTGGAAACAATACACAACAATAATAATCGTTCTGGACAATACAATACGCAGTTTTTTATTTGCTTGTCTCCTATCCTATATTCACTAACTTTCCCTCTAAATCGAATGTACATACATTATGCAGATGTTTTTGCTTTTACAAAAGAGTGATTTTTGTCTTTTCTAATCTTAACTGATTCAAAAGCAAAACGAAATCAGTTTGGGAAACTTTGGATTTTTGTTGCTTTTGTGACCAAAAAGGCTGGGTTTGACCAGCGTTGACCATGTATCTAGGAGCTTTAGATTCGCTGTTGAATAGATCTTTCACCATGTATGTGCATTCCAGATCATGTTCTTATCTTTTGTTTTGACTTTCCTGCCATGCCATGTGTCACATCATAAACCATTTACAGGAAGTCATGACATCCTGTAATTTTTGTTGAAAATTCCTAATTTTTAACATAAAAATTCACAAATTAAATTTAATGTAAATTAACAACTATAATGCTTTGATTAATCAATTTCAATGGACTATGAGGGGTTTATGGGAGAAAAAGATAGACAAATGATGGATTTCTAGAAGAAAAGGATGGCAATGAAATGGTACCAACAACTACCATGCTTGACACCCATGTAAATATTTCAATATACAGAGTAAATTATCGTAGAATTTATATGCTTTTTTACTGAGAATCATCCATGTTTGTATGCGACTAACTAGAAGCAAACCTGCATATGGATCTTGAATTACTAAATCAAACCTTCGTTGAAATTATCAACATCTATTAAACCCAGATCTCGACATGCATCACTATATTTAGATCAAACCATCGTCATAACAACTGATCTAACATAATCATAAATATATCAAACAAGTATATTCATTAGCCTTCACACCACTTTCAGATCTATCATATCTGAACTATCTCCTTGCTTCGTGGTGCACACCTATTCCAAATCAAATCACACATAGATAAATCATTTACTTTGCACACATAACACCTTGATATCCATATCCTTTTATATTTTTAGCCTTAGTCAATACCTTATGTAAATCCCTTGGTAATGTCATTAGTATTCTTGGACGGGATCAATTAACCATTGTCGCTCCAATTACTATGGGACAATACAATGGTAATGAGCCCTGGTATCAATAATTCCATGGTTCAAATTCTATACGCGAATTTTACTCACTGGACCTATGTATGTACGTGACCCTTATTCACAGGAACCATGTATACTTTCTTAAACTTTTACTTTTTTCATCCAACTATCACTGAATTGTCATTCATCTACCCATGTCCTCTGTAATATATATACCAAAATATATGATATATAATTATCAAAATGTTGACATCTAGTACATCTTTATCAATCAATTTTCCATCAAGGAAAACACATTAGCCATAATTCCAACACATCTATTGTTGGAAATATTGAGGTTGGGGGGGGGGGGGGGGGGTGAATCACTATTCCTTAGCAATTAACACTTTTAAATATTTTTAGAGCATTAGTTAATCTCCAATTATTATTAATGTTTATGCAATAATAACAGTAAATAAAAGAACAATGTAGGCACGAGAATTTTAGGTGGAAAACCCCCTCTAGGTCAAAATCACCAAACACTTTTCGAATAAATTTTTTGATCTTCAACCCCAACCGAAATCAAAGAAACAACTTCCTAGAATTCTAGAAAATCATTCTTGTCCATCTCCCACTCAAAGGACACCCCAACGCCCTAGTTTCTTTAGTAATCAACTAAATGGATACCCCAACACCCTAGACTGACCTACCATCATGAAGTGTTCACAGGATCCAACCTGTGGGCGACTTCATGCACCTGCCTAACACCTCCCTGCCACCCTAAAATGACTGAAATGAGACAAGAGTATGGATTCCCATACTAGGGACAACGATCCACAATAAAATATTATTTACAATGATTTTGACCGAATGCCTGATTACACTATGACCTGCAACCCAACCATGACATCATCACAAAATAGACTCCTATACCTCCCAATAATGCCTTTTAGACTCTAGGAAAATTGAATCTTTTACAATAATGACTCTTCCAATGATGAAACCTTTACAAATGACTCTTTTACAACTTTACAATGATGTCTCTTGGCCTTGACACTTCTTCACAATATACGGATGGTTGTTATGTATTCAAAGGATGTCTTGTTGCAATGCTTCCTTTGATTTCATCCTTTTTCTCTTGAATTATTTCTTGAAGTTGTACTTGAATCTTCTTCTACCTGCATGTAAAATTTTCCTAGCGAAACCAATCCCAAAACAAAACAAAATACCCTTCAACTTACCTCTGCCTACAAAACACATGTAACTGCATAATAATGAATAAATACAAATTAAAATTACAATGCGTACCTGAAGTGTTCTTTTCAATTTTGTTGTTGACTTGTTGCAGCAGTAGACAAAGACTCCCACTCTTGATATTATCCCGGACTCTATGCAAGACTATATCCAAAACTGAACTAAAGATATATACAATAAAAATTGATGACAGACCCTAGACTTGTGATGGACCAAGTTCAAAGTACAACAACAAAGGCCATTCTAAAAACTACGACAAGACAAGTAACATGAACTTACAACATCATATAGATTTAGCAGACTTGGTGTAACATCAATAATATGTAACATCAAATGTGTAGTATCAAGAATAGGACATTCGAAATGTGGTATCAAAACTAATTGTGACATATAGAGACATAGAGATATAACCAAGACCCTGTATGTACTTGCGTTGTCCTACAAAAACATATGTGAGAGATAATACTAATCATACATACTTTGTTGTAGGATACTTACCCTTGACTATTGATGTGTGGTCCTTATTGCAGTGATCCTTGAATGCATACTTTTTTCTTGCCTTCTAGAAGCTCGATATTGAATCTGTTGTATCTATCTAATTTCAGATCTCTAGTGTCTAAAATTCCATCCTGTGGTATCCCTCTAAGTCCTCTTTCCAACCTCACAGGTCTGATCAAGATTGGATTCTTCAATAAAGAGTTATTCCCAATAGCCCACGATGACCTAATTATAGAATAATTTAGTAGAGTGAAATTGTACGAAGCGCCATGTGTCACTGTGGAAACTTTCGGGCCTAAAAACGTGACTCAACAAGGTAAACTCCATTTTGTTTCTGTGAATATTTACGAAATTTGAATGCAATTCTCAGAGAGAAAGTTATGACTTATTTCCCAATGTCACCTATTTGACATGGAATTTAGGAGCCTACAAAATCCTTAACGTCCTCATATCATATCTTCGAAACTATAGCGAACTAAGATTGGAAATTCGGTCACGAGTTTCAACATGATTTCATATCAAATGGGCTTTAATTTTAGCTTCTTAAGCTTCGTATAAAAAACGTTATAGCGAAAATGCCACGATTACCTGTTTGAAGCCACAAAATCCCTACCAGAGGAGGATATGAGGGTCATTATTTATATGAATGTCTTGAGTTGAGAGGGTTCTCAAAAACTAAACATTGGAGGGCTTTTAGGAGAAAAAAAAATGTTATTAGTTATTGACTATTCAATGACCACAAACAATTATGAGTGCCATGCCACAACCCCATAGGGTTTTATCCCACTAACTGGGGTTACTAACTTCAAATTCAAATGACTCTCAAACTGTGAAGAACCGTGAGGCATACCATATATCAATGAAAACATCTAGACGAGTATAATCCATAGAGAAGATATTTGAAGCAAAATAATATGAGTTGTCGAGTCAAAATTCCCTTGCAAGATCCGGGTAGCCCCTGGTGTTACTTGGGTTGACATCAATGACAACCACTGATAAAAAATCTCCCCCTTTGGCATTGATGGAAACAAAATTGCTCCCCCTACGATCATGACATCCCTTCCTACTACCTTCTCTTTCCCTTTGTCATCAACAACAAAGGGTAACTCACCCTGACAAAAAACCATCTTGCAGACCTGTACACCCCTCCACTCCCCCTTTCGACTCGAGTAGATAAGAGAAAGATTCTAATGAAAACTTGGGAGAATCCCAAGCTTTTGGTGAAGATACTGAAATGCTTCACAAGGTAATGGTTTGGTAAAGATGTCAACAATTTTGTTCCAACATATTCAAGCTTGATATTCTTTTCAACGACCTGCTCTTGAACAAAATGATATTTGATCAAAATGTGCTTTGTTTTGGAATGCATCACATTATTCTTGGAGATACTAATGGCGCTGGTGTTATTACAAAAGATGGGAATAGGCTCATCGAATTTGGCTTGAAGATCTTGCAAAGTTTGCTTCATCCAAAGAACTTGAGTACAACAAGTTGTTGTTGTGACATATTCTGCTTCTATTGTGGATAACGAGATTGAACACTACTTTTTACTTAACAATGAAACAAGACAACCACCTAGATATAATTCTACTCCACTCGTACTTTTACGATAACCAACAATTCCTACCAAATCTACATTTGTATAATCTTAGATTACCAGATCATTTCCTTTGGGATAACATAGACCATATTCTGTTGTCCCCTTAAGATACCAACGAATTCTTTTCATGGCAATACTATGAGATTCTTTGGGTGCTGCTTAGATTCTTGACACTTGTCCAACTACCTACATCACATCGAGTTGGGAGTCTGCCACATATAAGAGACTACCGGTCATGGATCTATACAACCTTTGGTGCACATCCTTTAATGACTTTTCTAAGCTTAACTTGCAACATGTGACCAAGGGGGTAAGGACTGGCTTGTAATCTTCCATATGGAATATCTTGAGCATTTCTTTGATGTACTTGGTTTGATATATGAATATTCCTTTATGCTGCTGAGAAATCTAAAGCCCTAAAAAGTATGTTTGTTCGCCAATCATAGACATTTCAAATGCACTTTTCATTTTTGTGGCAAAGTATTTACTTAATCTGTCATCACTGCTTCCAAATATTATATCATCCACAAATACTTTTATAATTGTTAGGTTATCTTGATCCACTTTCACATAGATGTTGTTGCTAGCACTTCCTTTCTTGAATCCCTGTGGATGTATATATCCGCCAAGAAGAGCATACCAAGCCCTAGGAGCTTGCTTGAGACCATATAGAGCCTTTTTTAATCCGCAGACATATTCTTCTTTGTCAGAGAGTAGAAAACATTTGGGTTGTTGAATGTAAACTTCTTCCTCCAATTCACCAGTTAGAAAAGCTAACTTAACATCCATTTGGTAGACCTTGATTTTTCTCGAGAAAGCATAAGCGAGAAACATCCTGATAACTTCCATTCTCACAACAGGAGCAAATGTTTCTTCAAAATTGGTTCCTTCAACCTGTGAATATCATTTGCAGTCTAATCTTGTGTTGTTCCTAGTAACTTGTAATCCTTCAACTATTTTGCTCTCCCTGAACCCATAATGAAACTGCCATCTTGTTATGACTACCTTCCTATCAATATTAGAAATGTGCCATATACTGCTACATAGAATCCTCCTCTACAAACAATAAGGAGTCAACAAGCCAGATTGTTCCAAATAGTGAGTCACCTAATGAGCCATCTTGACTTGAGTCATTATCTGAAGCAACTGCTAATTCCTCATGACGTTTTTCTTTTACAAATCCTGAAAGCATAACTACTGAAACCTTGTTATCTACTTTGTCTTCTTGTACCTATTTCCTTTTCTAGACTTTCTTATTCCTGCAATCTCGAGCCATGTGCCCATAGTTATGCCACTTGAAGCATTCAATTTTTTCCATAGGTGATTCCATCTAAAATCTGCAACAATGAGTGCTATGGCCATAGTTATGGCATTTGCAACATTCAATGTTTAGCCCATTTGGCATATATTCTCTTATGACAAAATCATCGCGGAACCTGTTTCGTGATATTGGAAACTTACTTCTATGGTTTTGTAGATAATGATTGTAGCTATCAAAAACTTCATAATCCCTAGCCATATGTCCATAGTTAGCACATAAAATGATATAACCATTAAATAACTGAACATAGTTGGAAGATTTTGCATTCTTCCTTGGAGGTGGTGTTGCAGTTTGTTGTGGTTCTTTGTTCTTGATTTCTTTGGTCTTGTTCTTTGGAGTTGCAACATTCTTCTTTGGCTTTTCACTTTGATCAACTTCCTTCTCAGAATCATCATGCGAAGATGTGGAGCTTGTACCTTCATCAAGTAGAGCTTTACCATCTTTAATTGCCTTCATTTTTGCTTCTTCATCTGTCTTATCTTGTGAGTTTTCTTTTTGCAATCCCTTGAGTTTGTTGATATCATCAGAGTTTTCATCAAGTTCTTCTTGTTTTTGAGCAATATATTCTTGAAACCATCTTTTCAAGAACTTCCTTCTTTTTCTGCCTCCTCAACTTGTAGATTTAGAAGAGTGGTCTTCTCTACTTATCTATTGAGGACCTGTATCTATTACTTCTGCTTCTCATTTTCAATACCGAGCCTACTTATTTATACTAAAGATGTTTCTAATTCCTTTTTCTTTTGGTCAACAACAGATATGTATCTTTGATCAGATTCCTTCCTTTCAATTTCTGCTTCCCACATCTATTGTGTGATCTTGCTAATCTCTGCAAACGTTGTGTCGCATTCTTGTTGCTTCTATTGGAATTCTCTCTTGAGGTCTCGTGTCATTATATTCTTGATTTCTTCCAATTGAGTTCTAAGACTACAAACAATCTTCTCAGACTCTTAGTTTTCATTGATGAGTTCTTTTGATGTCTTCAATTCTGCTTCCAAAAGTCTTGTCTTTTCCTCTTGACTTTTGAGTTCCTTTACGACCTTGATCACTTGATTTTGAATTTATGTTTTATTCATTTCTCCCATTTATTCATTATAATTAGAAGGATCCGAATTTTCAATAACATATTGACCTGATTGTTTTGTTGAATAGATATTATGAAGCTTTTCCCAAAGAGCTTTAACTGTTGAACATTGACCAACTTTTGTTTTCACAGAATTTGGAAAAACATTCAAAATTACATTCATGGCCTTTGAATTGTACCTTTTAGCTTCATTAGTAGATGTGTCTCCAGAAACAATTGATTCCCATACTCTATGTGCTTACAAATGTACTTTCATCTTGGATTCCCATATCCAGTAATTATTTGCATCAAAATCACGAGTTGGTACACAATACTCACTTTCTTCATATTTTGTTGTACTTGTACCTTCCTTTGAAATCCTTGTAACATGCTTCTTTGTCTTTCCCATCTCTATTATCTGAAATCTAACTTCCGAAGGTTAAGCTTTTACTGAAGAAACCAAGCTCTGATACCAATTGTTGGAAATATCGAGAGGGGGTTGAATCAATATTCCTTAGCAATTAGCACTTTTAAATATTTTCATAGAACTAGTTAATATTCAATTATTATTAATGTTTATGCAGTAATAAAAACAAATAAAAGAACACAGTAGGCACAAGAATTTTAGGTGGAAAACCCCTATGGGTCAAAAACCACAGAACTCTTTTCTAATAAATTCTTTAACTTCAATCCCAACTGAAATGAAAGAAACAACTTCCTAGATTTCTAGAAAATCATTCTTCTCCAGCTCCCACTGGAAGGACGCCCCAATGCCCTCGTTGCCTTAGTAATCAATTGAATGGATGCCCCAACACCTTAGACCGACCTACCACCATGAAGTGTTCACAGGCTCCAACCTGTAGGTGACTTCATGCACTTTCCTAGCACCTCCTTGCCACCCTATAATGATTGAAATGAGACAAGAGTGTGGATTCCTATACCACGGACAATGATCCATGATACAATATGATTTACAATGATTTTGACCTAATGCCCAATCACACTATGACCTACAACCCAACCATGACATCATCCCAACAGAGACTCCTATACCTCCCAATAATGCCTTTTCGACTCTAGGCAGATTGACTCTTTTACATAATGACTCTTCCAATGATGACACTTTTACAACTTTACATTGATGACTCTTGCCCTTGACACGTCTTCACAATATACTGATGGATGTCATGTCTTCAAAGGATGTCCCTATGAAATTCTTCCTTTGATTTGATACTTCTAGTCTTGAATTCTTGATTGAAGTTGTACTTGAATCTTCTTCTACTTGCATGCAAAATTTGCCTGGCAAAACCAATCCCAAAACAAAACAAAATACCCTTCAAATTACCTTTGCCTGCAAGACACATGTAAGTGAATAATAATTAATAAATACAAATTAAAATTACAATGCATAGTTGAGGTGTGCTTGTCACTTTTTTTGTTGACTTGTTGCAGCGGTAGACGAACAATCCCACTCTTGATATAGGCCTGGAATCTCTACAAGACTATATCCAAAACTAGCCTAAAGATATACACAATAAAAACTGATGACATACCCTAGATTTGTGATGGACCAAGTTCTAAGTACAACAATAGAGACCATTCTATCAACTATGACAAGACAAGTAACATGAACTTACAACATCATATAGATTTAGTAGACTTGGTGTAGCATCAAGAATATGTAGCATCAAATGTGTAGTATCATGAATAGGACATTCGAAATGTGGTATCAAAACTAATTGTGACATATAGAGACATAGAGATATAACCGAGATCCTGTATGTACTTATGTTTTCTTGCAAAAGCATAGGTCATATATGATACTAATCATACATACCTTGCCGTAGGAGACGTACCCTTGACTGTTGATGTGTGGTCCTTACTACAGTGATACTTGAATGCATGCTCTTTTCTTTCCATATAGGAGCTCGATATTGAATCTATTGTATCTATGTAATTTTGGATCTCTAGGGTATGGAATTTGTTCTTGTTATAGCTCTACGAGCCCTGTTTCTAGCCCCATAGGTCTGATAAATATTGGATTCTTGACGAAAATGCTATTCCCAATCTCCCATGATGGCCTGATTATAGACTAGTTCAGTAGAGCGAACTTGTATGAAGTGCCACATGTCACTATAGTGACATTCGACCCTAAAAATGCTACTCAACAAACTAAATTCTGTTCCCTTTCTGTGACTATTTACGAAATTTTAATCCAATGCTTAGAGAGAAAGTTATTACGATTTTCTCAATGTCATCTCTTTGACATGGAATTCAGGAGCCTGCAAAAACCATAACGTCTGCAGATCATATCTCCCACAATATAGCGAACCAAGCTTGGAAATTTGTCACAAGGTTCATCACGATTGTGGCTCAAATGGGTTTTAATTTCAAATTCTGAATTTTCGCATAAAAAACGTTATAGCAAAACTTCCACGATGGCTCGTTTGAAGCCACACAATCCCTACTAGAGGAGGATATGAGGGTCATTATTTATATGAATGTCTTGAGTTGAGAGGGTCCTCAACAAGTGAACATTGGAGATATTTTAGAAGAAAAAAAAATATTATTAATTATTTTCTATTCAATGACTACAACCAATTATGAGTGCCATGCCACAACCCCATTGGGTTTTAGCCCACTAACTAGGGTTACTAACTTCAAACGCAAATAACTCTCAAACCGTGAAGAATTGGGAGGCGTACCATATATCAACGGAAACACCTCGACGAGTATAATCCATCAAGGATATATTTGATGCAAAATAATATGATTTTTCAAGTAAAAATTTCCTTGTAAGATCAGGTAACCCCTGGTGCTGCTTGGGTTGACATCAATGACAACCACTAATCAACAATCTCCCCCTTTGGCATTGATGACAACAAATATACTCCCCCTGTGATCATGAAACCTCTTCCTACTGCCTTCTCTTGCCCTTTTTCATCAATGACAAAGGGTAACTCTACTTGACAAAACACCATGCTGCGGACCTATACACACCTACACTCCCCCTTTCTACTAGAGTAGATAAGAGAAAGAGTCTAATGAAAAATTGGGAGAATCCCAAGCTTCTGGTGAGGATACTCAAATTCTTCACGAGGTAATGGATTGGTAAAAATGTCAGCAATTTGTTCCTTTGTGCCAACATATTCAAGCTTGATATTCTTTTTAGCAACCTGCTCTCTAATGAAATGATATTTAATCCAAATGTGATTTGTTTTGGAATGCATTACAAGATTCTTGGAGATATAGGCTCAACGAACTTGACTTTAAGATCTTGCAAAGTTTGCTTCATCTAAATAACTTGAGTACAACAAGCTACTGCCGTGACATATTCTGCTTCTGGTACTCTTATGATCATCAACACATCCTACCCAATCTTCATCTGTATAATCTGAATCTTGCTACTTGTCCAAATGCCTACATCACATCAGGCCGGGAGGCTATCACATACAAGAGACTACCAATGATGGATCTATACAACCTTTGGTCCACATCCTTTGGCGATTTTTCTAAGCTTAACTTGCAACATGTCACCAAGGGGGTAAGGACTGGCTTGCAATCTTCCATCTAGAATTTCTTGAGAATTTCTTTAATGAACTTGGTTTGATATATGAATATTCATTTATCCTACTAAGAAATATAAAACCCTAAAAAGTATGTCAGTTCGCCAATCATAGACATTTCAAGCTCACTTTGAATTTTTGTGGCAAATTCTTTACTTAATCTCTCATCACTTCTTCCAAAGATTATATCATCTACATATACTTCGATAATTTTTAGGTTATCTCGATCCACTTTTACATAAATATTTCTATCAGCACTTCCTTTCTTGAATCCCCGTTGATGTAGATATCCGTCAAGACAAGCATAACAAGCCCTAGCATCTTACTTAAGACCATATAGAGCCTTCTTTAATTGACAGACATAGTCTTCTTTGTCAGAGAGCAGAAAATGTTCGGGTTGTTCAATGTAAGCTTCTTCCTCCAATTCACCATTTACAAAAGCTAACTTAACATCCATTTGCTAGACCTTGGTTTTTCTTGAGCAAGCCTAAGTGAGAAACATCCTAATAGATTCCATTATGGCAATGGGAGAAAATGTTTCTTCAAAATCGGTTCCTTCAACCTGTGCATATCCTTTATAGACTAATATTTCCTTGTTCCTGGTAACCTGTAATCTTTCAACTATTTTTCTCCCCCTGAACACATAATGAAACTGCCATCTTGTTCAAACTACCTTCCTGTCAATCGTAGACTTGTGCCATATACCACTGCATAAAATACTCCTCCACAAACATTAAGGAGTCAACAAGCCAGATTGTTCAAAACAGTGAGTCACCTAACGGGTCATCTTGACTTGAGTCATTATCTGAAGCAACTACTAAATTCTCATGACCTTTTGCTTTTACAAATCTTGAAAGCATAACTACTGAAACCTTGTTATCTGCTTTGTCTTCTTGTACCTATTTCATTTTCCAGACCTTCTTATTCCTGCAATCTCTAGCCATGTGCCCATAGTTATGACACTTGAAGCATTCAATGTTGTCCATAGTTGATTCCATATGATATCTACAACTGCGAGTGCTATGGCCATAGTTATGGAATTTGAAAAATTCAATGTTTGGACCATCTAGCACATATTCTCTTCTGACAAAATCATCATGGAACCTGTCTCGTGATCCTGCAAACTTTCTTCTAGGGTTTTGCAGATAATGATTGTACCTGTCAAAAACTTCATAATCCCTAGCCATATGTCCATAGTTAGCACATAAAAATAAATAACCATTAAATAAATGAACATACATGGAAGATTTTTCATTCTTCTTTGGAGGCGGTGTTGTAGTCTTTTATGTTCCTTTGTTCTTGATTTCTTTGGTCTTGTTCTTTGGAGTTGCAACATTCTTCTTTGGATTTTCACTTTGATCAACTTCCTTCTTAGAATCATCCTGGAAAGATGTGGAGCTTGTACCTTCATCAACTGGAGCTTTACCATCTTTAATTACCTTCATTCTTTCTTCTTCATGTGTGTTATCTTGTAAGGGTTCTTTTTGTAATCCTTGAATTTGTTGATCTTATCATAATTTGCATCAAGTTATTCTTGCTTTCAAGCAAGATATTCTTGAAACCATCTTTTCAAGATCTTCCTTTTTTTTTCCTCGTCGACTTGTAGCTTGAGAAGAGTGGTCTTCTCTACTTATTTATTGAGAACTTGTATCTGTTCCTTATGCTTGTCATTTTCAATCCCAAGCCTGCTTATTTCTACTGAAGATGTTTCTAATTCCTTTTTATTTTGGTCAACAGTGGATATGTATCTTTGATCAGATTCCTTCCTTTCAATTTCTTCTTCCTACATCTGTTGTGTGATCCTACTAATATCTGCAAACGTTGTGTCGAGTTCTTGTTGCTTCTGTTAGACTTCTCTCTTGAGGTCTCATGTCACTGTATTCTTGATTTCTTCCAATTGAGTTCTAAGACTACTAATCTCTTCTCAGACTCTTTATTTTCTTTGATGAGTTTTTTTGCTGTCTTCAATTCTTCTTCCAAACATCTTGTCTTTTCCTTTTGAATTTTGAGTTCGATTATCACCTTGATCACTTGATTTTGAAACTTTGTTTTACTCATTTCTCCCATTTCTTCATCATAATAAAAAGGATCTGAATTTTCAATAACATCTTGACCTGATTTCTTTGTTGGATAGAGATTAAGAAGCTTTTCCCAAAGAGCTTTAGCTGTTGAACATTGACCAACTTTTGTTTTCATAGAATTTGGCAGAACATTCAAAATTACATTCATGGCCTTTGAATTATACCTTTTAGATTTGTCAGTAGATGTTTCTCCAGAAACAATTGATTCCCATACTCCATGTGCCTCCAAATGTACTTCCATCCTGGATTCCCATATCCAGTAATTATCTGCATCAAAATCACGGGTTGGTACACAATACACACTTTCTTCAGATTTTGTTGTACCTATACCTTCCTTTGAAATCTTTGCAACCTGCTTCTTTGAATTTCCCATCTCTATGCTCTAAAAACTGACTTCCGATCGTTAAGCTATTACTGAAGCAACTAAGATCTGATACCAATTGTTGGAAATATTGAAGGGGGCGGTGAATTATTATTCCTTAGCAATTATCACCTTTAACTCTTTTCAGAGAATTAGTTACTATTCAATTATTATTAATGTTTATGCAGTAATAATAGCAAATAAAAGAACACAGTAGGAACAAGAATTTTAGGTGGAAAACTCCCTCTGGGTCAATAACCACCAAACGCTTTTATAGTAAATTCTTTAATCTTCAACTCCAATTAAAATGAAAGAAACAACTTCCTAAAATTCTAGAAAATCATTCTTCTCCAGCTCCCACTGGAAGGACGCCCCAACACCTTGTTTTCTTTAGTATTCAACTGAATGGATGCCCTGACACCATAGACCGTCCAACCACCATGAAGTGTTCACAGGCTGCAACCTGTAGGTGACTTCATGCACCTACCTAGCACCTCCCTGCCACCCTATAATTACTGAAATGAGACAATAATGTGGATTCCTGTACTCGGGACAATGATCCACAATACAATATGATTTACAATGATTTTGACCGAACACCAGATCACACTATGACCTGCATCCCAACCATGACATCATCCCAACAAAGAGTCCTATACCTTCCAATAATGCTTTTTCGACTCTAGGCAGGTTGACTCTTTTACAATAATGACTCTTCCAATGATGACACTTTTAGAAATGAGTCTTTTACAACTTTACAATAATGACTCTTGGCCTTGACACTTCTTCACAATATACGTATGGCTGTCATGTCTTCAAAGGATGTCCCCCTGCAATGATTCCTTTGATTTGATACTTCTTCTCTTGAATTTGTACTTGAATCTTCTTCTACCTGCATGCAAAATTTTCTTGGCGAAACCAATCCCAAAACAAAAAAAAATACCCTTCAACTTACCTCTGCCTACAAAACACAGATATAACCGAGACCTTGTATGTACTTACATTGTCCCACAAAAACATATGCCAGAGATGATACTAATCATACATACTTTGTTGTAGGAGACCGACCCTTGACTTTTGATGTGTGGTCCTTACTGCAGTGATCCTTGAATGCATGCATTTTTCTTTCCTTCTAGGAGCTCGATATTGAATCTGTTGTATCTATGTAATTTCAGATCTCTAGTGTCTAACATTCCGTCCTGTGGTATCCATATGATTCCTCTTTACAACCCCACAGGTCTGATCAAGATTAGATTCTTCAAGAAAGAGTTATTCCCAATCGCCCACGATGACCTGATATAGAATAGTTTAGTAGAGAGAATGTGTATGAAGTGCCACATGTCACTGTGGCAACCTTCGGCCCTAAAAATGTGACTAAAAAACTAACATTCATTCTATTTTTGTGACTATTTATGAAATTTGAATCCAATGCTCAGAGAGAAAGTTATGACAATGTTCCCAATGTCACCTGTTTGACATGGAATTCGAGAGCCTGCAAAAACCCTAACGTCCTCAGATCATATCTACGAAACTATACCAAACAAAGATATGAAATTCGGTGACAAGGTGCATTACGATTTTGGTCCAAATGGGTTTTAAGTTCATCTTCTAAAGCTTCACAGAAAAACCATTATAGTGAAAATTATAGACCTGTTTAAAGCCACAAAATCCCTAATAGAGGAGGATATGAGCATCATTATTTATATGAATGTCCTGAGTTGACAGGATCCTAAACAAGTGAAAGTTGGAGGGATTTTAGGAGAAAAATAAATATTATTAATTATTGATTATTCAATGACCACAACCAATTATGAGTGCACTGCCACAACCCCATAGGGTTTGAGCCCACTGACTGGGGTTACTAACTTCGAACGCAAATAACCCTCAAATCGTGAAGAATTAGGAGGCGTACCATATATCAAGGGAAACATCTCTACAAGTATAATCCATAGAGAAGATATTTGATGCAAAATAATATGATTTCTCAAGTCAAAATTCCCTTGAAATATTGGGGTAGCCCCTGGTCCTGCTTAGGTTGACATCAATGACAACCACTGATAAAAAATCTCCCCCTTTGGCATTGATGGAAACACAAGTACTCCCACTGCAATCATGACAACTCTTCCTACTACCTTCTCTTACCCTTTTTCATCAATGGCAAAGTGTAACTCCCCCTGACAAACAACCATCCTGCAGACCTGTACATAGCTCCACTCCCCCTTTCTACTCGATTAGATAAGAGAAAGAGTCTAATGAAAACTTGGGTGAATCCCAAGCTTTTGGTGAAGATACTCAAATGCTTCATGAGGTAATGGTTTGGTAGAGATGTCAGCAATTTGTTCCTTTGTGCCAACATATTCAGGTTTGATATTCTTTTCAGTGACCTGCTCTCTAACAAAATGATATTTAATCAAAATGTGATTTGTTTTGGAATGCATCACAGGATTCTTGGAGATACTAATGGTGTTGGTGTCATCGCAAAAGATGGGAATAGTCTCATTGAACTTGACTTGAAGACATTGCAAAGTTTGTTTCATCCAAAGAACTTGAGTACAACAAGCTGATGCTGCGACATGTTTTGATTATGTTGTTGATAATGATATTGAAGACTTCTTTTTACTTAACCATGAAATAAGTAAACCGCCTAGATAGAATGCTGCTCCACTGGTACTCTTACGATCATCAACACTTCTTGCCCAATATGCATCTGTATAAGCTTGGATGACCAGATCATTTCCTTTGGGATATCATAGACCATATTCCGAAGTGCCCTTAAGATAACGAAGAATTCTTTTGTGAAAATAATATGAGATTCTTTTGGTGCTTCTTGGAATCTTGTTACTTATCCAACTGCCTACATCAGATTAGGCCGAGAGGCTATCACATATAAGAGACTACCAATCATGGATCTATACAACCTTTGTTCCACATCCTTTGATGAATTTTCTAAGCTTAGCTTGCAACATGTCACCAAGTGGGTAAGGACTGGCTTGCAATCTTCCATCTAGAATTTCTTGAGCATTTCTTAGATGCACTTGGTTTGATATATGAATATTCATTTATCCTACTGAGAAATCTAAAGCCCTAAAAAGTATGTTAGTTCACCAATCATAGACATTTCAAATGCACTTTTCATTTTTGTGGCAAAGTATTTACTTAATCTGTCATCACTGCTTCCAAAGATTATATCATCCACATATACTTTGATAATTGTTAGGTTATCTCGATCCACTTTCACAAAAATATTTTTGTTAGCACTTCCTTTCGTGAATCCCTGTTAATGTAGATATCTGTCAAGATGAGCATACCAAGCCCTAGGAGCTTGCTTGAGACCCTATAGAGCCTTCTATAATCTACAGACGTAGTCCTCTTTGTTAGAGAGTAGAAAACAACCGAGTTGCCCAATGTAAACTTCTTCCTCCAATTCACCATCTAGAAACTCTAACTTAACATCTATTTGGTAGACCTTGATTTTTCTCGAGCAAGCATAAGCGAGAAACATCCTGATAGCTTCCATTCTGATAATGGGAGAAATTTTTTCTTCAAAATTGGTTCCTTCAACCTGTGCATATCTGCTGCAGACTAATCTTGTCTTGTTCCTGGTAACCTATAATCTTTCAAATTTTTTGATCCCCTTGAACCTATAGTGAAATTGCCATCTTGTTCAAACTACCTTCCTGTCAATTGTAGACTTGTGCCATATACTGCTACATAAAATCCTCCTCTACAAACATAAAGGAGTAAATAAGCTACATTGTTTAAAATAGTGAGTCACCTAATGGGCCATCTTGACTTGAGGCATTATCTCAAGCAACTGCTAATACCTCATGACCTTTTGCTTTATCCTTATCCTATAATCTCGAGTCATGTGCCCATAATTATGACACTTGAAGCATTCAATGTTGTCCATAGGTGATTCCATCTGATATCTGCAACTGCGAGTGATACGGCCATAGATATGGCATTTGAAACATTCAATGTTTGGCCCATCTAACACGTATTCTATTTTGACAAAGTCATCGTGGAACCTATCTCGTGATCCTCTAAACTTAGTTCTAGGGTTTTGTAGATAATGATTGTACCTATCAAAAACTTCACAATCCCTAGCCATATGTCCATATTTAGCACATAAAAAGAAATAACCATTAAATAAACAAACATACCTGGAAGATTTTTCATATTTCTTTGGAGGTGTTGTTGTATTTTTTTGTGGTCCTTTGTTCTTGATTTCTTTAGTCTTGTTCTTTGGAGTTGCAACATTCTTCTTTTGCTTTTCTCTTTGATCAACTTCCTTCTTAGAATAATCCTGGGAAGATGTGGAGCTTGTACCTTCATCAACTAGAGCTTTACCATGTTTAATTGCCTTCATTTTTTCTTCTTCATATATCTTATCTTGTAAGTGTTGTTTTTACGATCCTTTAAGTTTGTTGATCTCATCACAATTTGCATCAAGTTCTACTTTCTTGCGAGCAAGATCTTCTTGAAACAATCTTTTCAAGATATTCCTTATTTCTTCTGCATCCTCAACCTGTAGCTTGAGAAGAGTGGACTTCTCTACTTTTCTGTTGAGAACCTATATCTGTTCCTTCTGCTTCTCATTTTCAATCTTGAGCCTACTTATTTCTACTGAAGATGTTTCTAATTCCTTTTTCTTTTGGTCAACAATGGATATGTATCTTTGATAAGATTCCTTCCTTTCAATTTCCACTTCCTGCATCTGTTGTGTGATCCTACTATTTTCTGCAAACGCTATGTCAAGTTCATGTTGCTTCTGTTGGACTTCTCTCATGAAGTCCCGTGTCACTGTACTCTTGATTTCTTCCAATTGAGTTCTAAGAATACTAATCATCTTCTCAGAATCTTCATTTTCTTTGATTAGTTCTTTTGTTGTCTTCAATTCTGGTTCCAAAAGTCTTTTCTTTTCCTTTTGACTTTTGAGTTCCTTTATCACCTTGATCACTTGATTTTGAAACTCTGTTTTAATCATTTCTACCATTTCTTCATCATAATCAGAAGGATATGAATTCTCAATAACATCTTGACTTGATTGATTTGTTGAATAGAGATTATGAAGCTTTTCCCAAAGAGCTTTAACTATTGAACATTGACCAACTTTTGTTTTCACAGAATTTGGAAAAACATTCAAAATTACATTCATGGCCTTTGAATTGTACCTTTTAGCTTCATCAGTAGATGTGTCTCCAAAAACAATCAATTCCCATACTCTATGTGCCTGCAAATGTACTTCCATCATGGATTACCATATCTAGTAATTATCTACACCAAAATCAAGGGTTAGTACACAATACACACTTTCTTCAGATTTTGTTGTACCTGTGCCTTCCTTTGAAATCCTTGTAACCTGCTTCTTTAAATTTCCCATCTCTATGCTCTGAAAACTGACTTCCAATGGTTATGTTGTTTTTTTTTCTCGATAAAGACTAATTCTATTAAGTAAAATATAGTACAATCAAGAGAAGCAAGAGACCGGCAGACCGGAAATGATGGATCCATCAACCTCGGTCCCGGAGGAAAGATTCAATCTCAGAGCTACATCAAATAACTTGAGAGCAAAGACTGACTAACTGACTTTTACCCCACAGGGGCAGAAACTACAACACAGTGTTTTTTCCCTTTCTTTTTGTTGACTTTTGTCCAGCCATCATGGGGAGAATGAGCTAAAACAACTTGAAGACTGGAATTCTCTATCTTCGGGAACTCCTTTTCTGATTCAGAGGAGGAAGTCTCATGGGCGCGTTTCTGGGAGATTGTTGTGACATGGGTGTGCCCCTTAGTATCCGTGGGCAGATCCATCGGCTGAGGCGCCTGGTCCGGTTCTGAATTGCTTTCCTCATCCTCCGAACTTGGGGAGCTAGAGCTCCCTACTGGCGGCGGAGGACAGGGAGCCCAACGCTTGGGTTTGGTTTTTGCGAAGATGCCCTTTTTCGTTCTTGCTGTCAGCGATGGGCAGGATTTCTGCAGGTGCCCTGTTAGGTGACAATGGCGGCATCGAAAGGCAGTGTTTTCGTAATCTAGAATCTGGGTCCAAACAGTGTCATTGATATTGAGATTGATTTGCTCTGGCAGTCCCTTGCTTAAATCAAGCTCCACACATATTCTAGCATATGTATAGAGACCTTGTCGTTCCCTCTCGTAATCTCCCATTAAAAAGCAGCCCAAGGTGTTGCCAATTTGCCTGTATACTTCTGTGCGCCATAGGTGTATTGGGAGATTTGGAAGTCTGATCCAGACAGAGGCTTTAGTGATGACTGCAGAAGTTGGGTCAAAGTCTAGGAACCATGGAGTTAAGAAGAGGCCTGCTAAACCCATGAACCAAGGGCCTTCTTCTAAGGCCTTTTCGTAGTGCTCGGGATTATCGAACAGCACTATGAAATATCCCTTTGCATAGAAATAAACTTTGCAATGGTGAGTCCAGTTGTCATTGATCCAGTCATAAAGATCCTTTGAGCGTGGCCAGAGCCCATTGAATCTGCAGATGATGGCCCTTTCAGCGAATTTTTGGGTGCCGTCTACAAGGTCAGAGTAGGAGATCTCAACAGAGGGAACCTCCTCCAATTTGTCAACCAAAAAAGGCTTGGGTTTGGGAGGTTCAGGGGAAGCGGGTATCTCAGAGCGGACTGCAGCTTTATAGGAGTATGGAGGAGCAGAAGAGGATTGACCAGCAGCTCCACCTCTCAAGTGAAAGGAAAACACTAAAGAGCTGTTGTTTTTTATGTTGTAAAAAGAGAGAGGAAGAGGATCATTGAGCTGTTTACCTTGGAAAATAAGTCTCTGTAGGGTTGAGGGGATCCCAAGTCTGTGCTCCAGCTTGGCTTTGAGGTTCTGCACCAGATCTGTAGGGTTTACCCATTGCAGAATGGTCTTGCCAAAGATCTGTGCGATTTGAACCTGAAAGGGGGCAGAGGAAGTTTCAAAAGATTTCTGGAGAAGCACGGGGCCAGAATCTTTTGAGTTTCCCATCTCTTGATGCAAAGGAGGCAGCAGGAGAGAAGAAGTCTTCTTCCTAAGGTATCTTTTGCTCCAACTCGGATCCGCTGCAAAGGGAAGGGCGACCGATCTGTAGAGAGGCCCCTGATCAGTGGAGGGGCCAGAGCTGCCATGGCTATGCGCGCCTGTGCTCAACGCATGGAAGTTCGCCTCTTCCTTCGGCTCAACCTCCGCTTGGAGCTTCAACTCGGGTTCACGCCTCCGATAGATCCTGAATCGAGCCTCCCTTTCAGCAGCAAATCCGCGCAGAGGCCAAGCGGCGGCCGAGGACAAGGAGGCGACGGCGGCGGCAGCTTCGCAGTTAGGGTTCGGCTCCGGCTCCAGATCTCTGCTCAATGCTTGCTTCTCAAGTGATGAGGAATGCTCCGGCCTTCTGACTTGGATTGGATCTTCCCCTTCAACGGCAGAGAGCCGAGGCCAAACGGAGGCCGAGGGCGCTGCGGCGGCGGCCGCTGTAGGGTTCATCTTCATGAGCGTTTTTCCTCCCAATGGTTATGTTGTTACTAAAGGAACCAAGCTCTAATACAAATTGTTGGAAATACTAAGAGGGGGCGTGAATTAGTATTCCTTAGCAATTAGCACTTTTAAAAATTTTCATAGCATTAGTTGATATTCAATTATTATTAATGTTTATGCACTAATAACAGTAAATAAAAGAACTCAGTAGGCACAATAATTTTAGGTGGAAAACCCCCTCCAGGTCAAAAACGACCGAACACTTTTCTAATAAATTCTTTAATCTTCAACACCAACTAAAATGAAAGAAACAACTTCCTAGAATTCTAGAAAAGAAATCTTCTCCAACTCCCACTTGAAGGATGCCCCAATGCCTTGGATTCTTCAATAATAAACTAAATGGATGCCCCAACACCCTAAACTGACCTACCACCATGAATTTTTCACAGGCTCCAACCTGTAGGCGACTTCATGCACCTGCCTAGCACCTTCCTTCAACCATATAATGACAAAAATGAGACAATAATTTGGATTCCCATACCAGGGACAACGATCCACGATACAATATGATTTACAATGATTTTGACCGAACACCCAATCACACTATGACCTGCAACCCAACCATGAAATCATCCCAACAAAGACTCATATACCTCCCCATATGCATTTTCGACTCTAGGCAGATTGACTCTTTTAAAATAATGAATCTTCTAATGATGAAACTTTTACAAATGCCTCTTTTACATCTTTACAATGATGACCCTTGTCCTTGACACTTCTTCACAATATACGAATGGCTTTCATGTCTTCAAATGATGTCCCACTATAATGCTTCCTTTGATTTTATACTTCTGCTCTTGAATTCTTGCTTGAACTTGTACTCAAATCTTCTTCTACTTGCATGAAAATTTTTCCTGGCGAAACTAATCCCAAAACAAAACAAAATACCCTTCAACTTACCTCTGCCTGCAAAACACATGTAAGTGCATAATAATGATTAAATACAAATTAAAATTACGATACATACCTGAAGTGTGCTTGTAATTTTTGTTGTTGACTTGTTGCAGCAGTAGACAAAGACTCACACTCTTGATATAGGCCTGGACTCTATGCAAGACTATATCCAGAACTAACCTAAATATATATACAATAAAAACTGATGACAGACCTTAAGCTTATGATGGACCAAGTTCTAAGTACGACAACATAGACCATTCTATCAACTATGGCAAGACATCATATAGATTTAGCAGACTAGGTGTAGCATCAAGAATATGTAGCATCAAATGTGTAGTATCAAGAATAAGACATCCGAAATGTGGTATCAAAACTAACCGTGACATGTAGAGACATAGAGATATAACCAAGACCCTATATGTACTTAAGTTTTCCTACAAGAACATATTTCAAAGATGATACTAATCATACATACCTTGTTGTAGGAGACTTACCCTTGACTATTGATGTGTCATCCTTACTGCAGTGATCCTTGAATGCATGCTTTTTTTCTTGCCTTCTAGGAGCTTGATATTGAATCTGTTGTATCTATGTAATTGTGGATCTCTAGGGTATGAACTTTCATCCTGTGGTAGCCCTCTAAGCCCTCTTTCCAACTCCATAGGTCTGATCAAGATTGGATTCTTCAAGAAAGAGTTATGCCCAATCACCCATGATGACCTGATTATAGACTGGTTCAGTAGATCGAACTTGTACAAAGTGCCACATGTCATTGTAGCGACCTTCATCCATAAAAAAGCTACTCAACAAGCTACCATCCATTCTCTTTCTGTGACTATTGATGAAATTTGAATCCAATTCTTAGAGAGAAAGTTATGACAATGTTCCCAACGTCACTTGTTTGACATGGAATTTAGGAGCTTGCAAAAACCCTAACGTCCTTAGATCATATCGCCGAAAATATAGCGAACAAAGATATGAAATTCGATCATGAAGTTCATCAATATTGCTAATCAAATGGGTTTTAATTTCAGCTTCTGAAGATTTGCAGAAACAATGTTATAGCAAAAATACTACAATAACCTGTTTGAAGCCACAAAATCCATACTAGAGGAGGATATGAGGGTCATTATTTATATGAATGTCTTGAGTTGATAGGGTCCTCAACAAGTTAATGTTGGTGGGATTTTAGGAGAGAATTTTTTTTTTATATTAATTATTGATTATTCAATTACCACAACCAATTATGAGTTCCATGCCACAACCCCATAGGGTTTTAGCCCACTAACTGGGGTTACTAAGTTTAAACATAAATAACTCTGAAACTGTGAAGAACTGGGAGGTGTACCATATATCAATGGAAACATCTCGGCAAGTATAATACATCGAGAAGGTATTTGACACAAAATAATATGAGTTGTCAAGTCAAAATTCCCTTGCAAGATTGGGGTAGCCCTTGGTGTTACTTGGGTTGACATCAATGACAACCACTAAACAACATCTACACCAATCAAACCACTCAAACGAGCCATGTCATATATTTCTGTGCCAATAAAATGAAGAGATAGGTCATACATCTATGCTAATCAAAATAAACAAATGAGCCAAATCATATATGTCTGTGCCAATCAAATGAAGGTCTAGGTCATACATCTAGGGCTAATCAAATCAAACAAATGAGCCAAATCATATATGTTTATACCAATCAAATGGAGAGCCAAGTCATACGGCTACACCAATTAGACCAAGAAGATTCACCAAATCATATCTACACCAATCATATTGAGGTTGATAAACAAAAATGGAAATCAAACCACGTAGAGACCCAGATCATACACATTTGAACCAATCAAACCACTTTCAATCAATCTTCACAAAAAAATCCATGCCATATAAGGTCTCAAACCTATGACCACAAAGAAACTAAAACTAAACCACCTCACCTAGACCATGGAGGAAGAGCTTGTTCTCATGTCATACTCTTTTCAATTTCCTAATCACCTCAACCATATGCCCATATATTTATATAGGTGTGGGGGCCTAGTTTAGGTATAGGGTTGACCTTCAAAAGTTTTCATGGAGCCATGCCATGTGACCCAAACCTAGGGGTCAATGATCACCCTTATGATGATACCATCATCACATTATAACTGGTACATGGTACTCTATGAGTGGTGCCATGTTTCAATAAGTTTCACCCCTATTGGCCAACCAAAAATTCCATCTCAACATGCCACATGGCATCATGTTGGGATGCCACATCATCATTGCCTTCCATGTGATCATGCCTATGCCATCATCCTTTATCCATTCACGAGCCTCCACATGTCACATGTCCAACCATTTTCCAATCCTAATTTTCAACTTAGCATCCATATTAGGGGTGAAATGTCATAATCACTTGCATTGGGGGGTCCATGTGGCATCCAAACATGGGGTTGGACTAACACCTACTGCGTGTCACTGCTTCATTGGATGATGTGGGGAACACGACCTTCATTAAAATTTGCATACCTTATCAGTTCATCCACCGTTCATGTGTTTCCAATGGCCATATTGACCTAGAGATTCTCAAATTATAAATTATCTACCATTTTCCATTGATTTCGCTCCAAGTGATGGATCTAATCCAAAAGGGCATGGTATTTAACAATTTGGTATTTTTAATTTACAAATTTGGTGTTTTTCCCCTTATTTCTACTACCAACGCCAAATTGAAATATCTTTTCATCTAAGAATAATTTGACCAAGTGTGATACATCGTCTGAAAGGTATCAGAGAGGACTATCCAAAGATACCATTTATAGATTTATTTGGTTAAAAACAAACTCAATAAAATGCGAGCCACTTTGAGATCATTTATTGTGATCTTGTCAAGACATCAGAATATCATGCTACTTCCTTTGACTTTAATTAAAGACATTGTTTCTTCCTTTGACTTATCTTTTGACATTAATGACAACACTATGTTCGATAGTAGCTAATATTCCCAAAATTAAAGTAAAATAATATATGTATCCTCCTCTATTTGGATTTAGGTATTCTGATCAATGTCTTAATATATAGAGCTAATACGTCAACTTTATTATACCATTTCTTGTAAAACATAAACAACTATTTTCTCTAAGATGACAATTTTGTATTGTCTTTGTATAGCTAAAAATTGTTGTCCCATTAAGACATCATGTCTATCCAAGACAATGAAAATTTCAAACTCTATTTTTATCATTTCAAATTAGAGGACTCCACTTGATAGATTTATCATCTTTTTCATGTAAGATGTTTGATTCATGGGGAAAAAGGAAATGTCCTCACATATGACGTATATAGGAAATTTTATCAAGGTCATAGTGTAATGGATGATGATGGGTGGAAAATGGGGTATGAAATTATGCAGGAATGACAAACTTCAAAAGCTTTATGTGCATGAAAACCACATTAAATTACTACTTAAAAAGAGAGAATGCTTACCTATCTTTACATCTTCGTATGATGCTTTAAGAGACAAGCACTAAACTCTAGTTGCATGATATGGCAGGCAATATATTGGAAACCAATTGAAGAGAACTCATACTATAAATATTGAGAATTTTGGTAGTTTTTAGTCACGTTGTCCCTAGAAATATAAGAATTCCAAAACCAGTCTTGCAAATGATAATCTTTTGATGACTGGCTAAAATAAGTTTGTTGTTGATAGATATCAATTTCACCACTTCTCGTAGTAGAATTATTTAGCCAATATATCTCAAAATACAAATTTGTTTCTCATCATATTTGTGAGGATGTTACCATCACCTGTATGCATCTTCTTACCAAAAATCACATCCAACAGATGCATGAATATTGAGAAAAATGAGAAATCATTGTAGTTGATGGCAGTCAATTTATTAAAAAATATAAAATATAATTTCTTGAGGTTTTTTGTATTCATTTACCACACCATGATGCATTTATCCTCCAAATTTAGGGACCAATAGTTGCACAATTTGAAAGAATGGTCAAATCAATATCTGCCTTGTTTCATCTTTCATGTTGTCTAATGTGACGTAGAAATATACACGATGAACCCATTTTAAGGCCAAATTGAGTGCTTCAAAAGGGAGATAATAATTTCTTACCTATTTACCATAGTGTGACTTCAAAGTTTCACTTTGATGAAGAAAAGAGGCCACTATGCAAAAATATTGAATTCTAGTTATATTTGTGCATAATGGTAAACAGTAAAAATCTGTCTTGAAAACTTGCTTGCGCGTAGATTATTTTTTTATTTGTTTGGAATTTTTCCCATGTGTTACTCAAATTGTTATAATAAAAAAACATATCTCATATTTTCCAATTCAGTCCCTTCAATTTGCAAATCATGTTGAAATTTTCCTCTGCAAACAGGCTACTATAGGAACTTTCTATAACTACAACATGTTTTCAATAGCTACAAACTATGTTTTTGACTTTTACTTTCACCACTTTCATCAAATGCCCAATTTTAACTTGTTGTAGTCTAACAGGTGTTGTAGCATGTCAATGTCACATAAAATACCCTTCAACCATGGGATTTGGCTTATAGGTCATGTGCATATATAAACCGATGAGGGTGCTACTTCTTTGGAGGGAATAAAAAAAACATTGACATGATCAAGTTTTATCTTCATGAAGTCTTGAACTAGTAGGAGCGAGAACATGATATCATGGATGATTTGGCATTGATTTAGCTTGCATACTCCACCACTGCATTATATATTGACCAACACCTAGCCTTGCTCCTATTCTGACCTCGCTCCCAATGGAATTAGAATCTTGGTTGATAGGTGGAAGACCATATGTTCATGATTTAAAACCATGTCCAAGTCACGATGTAGTCCTAGAATGTTCGTAACCATATATAAATATGAATTTGTAATAATTTATGTATTAATTGATGATTATAAGTTGTTGTTGACTAATCTAAATTTGGTGACTTGATGGAAAATAAAATTCATGAAGAGTTGTGGTGGTCGCCATCATGTTGTTGTTGAATGACAATATTTATTGGAAAAATATTCAAGCAAAATATTACAAGAAATTCAACTACTACAATTTGTTGTTGATACCATGAACCATATAATATTCACATTTAACCCCTATTGGTACAATTCAATCTATGTTAATGGATATATACTTGAATTTGAACATAGAAATAATTCATTGGATTACCGACCACTAATTTCAATCGTTAACCAATGCAAGACAAATTGCTCATAATGTAAATGAGTGTCAAGGTACCATATTGCATTTGACATGTATGAATAGATGCATCAAATTCGAGTCACTAGGGATGTTGATGTATTCCCTTATTGTTAGTGACAAAATCTACCATTGATGGATGCGAACTCCAAGCCACTCAAAATAATGTCTAATCTAGGTCCCACATAAGGTGTTGAAGTCAATGGGACAATATCTATTGTAAGGTGGGATTCACAGAATCCCACATCAGCCAACTCAAACATATAACCAAACATACTTTGAAGAACCATAACAAGATATTTGAACCAACATGAGCTTACAAAAAATTATTATGAACCATGCTTGCCAGGAATCCTAGTTTTTAAGAAAGAGTCATGTCTAGTTGCGCTGGTTACTTGGTTTTCACAACTAGACTTATTTTTATCTTTATGATTTTATTTATTTATTTATTATATCCTACTCTACTTGGAAAAAGAAGGAAATTTTATCTCAAGCATTGGAGTATTTCCAATGGATCCATGTGCATTGTAGGATTACAAATGTATTCATATTCAAGTTTGAAATATGTTATTTGATATATACTAAAACATGAGGGACCAACTTATTTGATTGAGATGATGTCAAGAACTATTAAAGAAGATAATGGTGCTTCAACCTTATGGTTAGCTAGAAGCATACCTCAATATAGTCATGTTGCCCTTAGTTTGTTTCTTCATTAGCACCAATTTGTATGTCCTCCTTTATCATGCCATGTTGATATTTTACTATTTATTGGTTCATCTCTTGATCACATAAAGGATTTGATGATAGGAATGATAAAAGTTCCTCAATCTTAGGTTCTAATGGTTTCTCTCCATCGAATGTGATATATGATTCTTTGGTCTCCTCTAGTTTTCCTTGTGGATATTGTTCATTATCTTTTTTCCCTTTTATTGTTTCCTAGAGTGCAAGTATGCTTCTAATGGTGGTCAAGATCCTCTTGATATGTAGAGATGTTTCCAACTATTGCTAGGATTTGAGAGATTACTTTGAGCAACATTCCATTTTACTCAACCAATTCTTGAACATGCTTCAATTGTTGGTTGATAATCCATTTCTAGAACATGAATTAGTACATATGGTTCTTACAATACCCAAAATTAATTGAAATTCATGCATCCTATTTATCATGTTTTACTTATTCAACTAATTGTGTGCCTAAATAAAAAACAAATCCTATGTACACTTCCTTGATGATGATGCCAAAAATTTTGGTCAATTCAATTCTACTAGAACTATGTTACATTTAAATAATTAATTTAGGTTGGTAAACTGGTGAGGTACAATCAAACATGTATGCTAGGTTTGTTTTCTAGGTTAATCTATCAAAATTTAATGTGAAAAAATAAATATCATCTATGAAAAGCAATTACAATCCAAGTAAATCAACATTGTCATGGCTCTAAACATCTTTAAATCCTCATGCCATATAAATATTTGTTGTGAGACCATCACAAGCTCAATTGTATATATGATTTATAGTTTTATTATTTAGTTTTGCAATTGTAGATGAAAAATTCTCCATTCAATCCGTATGAGCATCCTACACTGTATTGACACGCCATATCAAACTCTAAGAAAATGAAATTGAAAATAAACAATTAAATTAGCTGTAATTAACAAGAACTAGAAGCATTAAACTAAGCATAAAATTAAACTAATTGTAACTAAACAAAACTACTATAACCATTAAATAGGGGACCCTCCTAGCTCAGCGAAGCATTGCTAAAGAGTTTACTGAATTGAAGTTAACTCATCACACATGCATTAGAAAAGAGCAAGCTATTGCTTGATTTAACATTTAACACAGTTAACATTTAACAAATTTAGTCTAATGTCAATGTAGAGCCTAATTAAAAATTGATATAATTATTATGTATAAACAAAACATAAATTCATCATTGTTTTTATAGAAGTGGAATTTTTATGTCAGTTCAATTAAAAAATAATAATAAGTTAAAAGTAATATTGAGCCTAGTAGCATGGAGATGTTGGAGTGTAAACATTTAAAGCTTGACTCAATAAATAATAAAAAGTTAAAATTAATAAAAATAATAAAATTCAATTTGTTATATTGTAATTATGTTTTGTAGGGCAACTTAACCCCTCCAACTCAAGTTAGAAATTATGCTCTGGGAAAAATTGCATAAATAATTATAAGTTACATTGGTCAATGCTAAATCAATAATGGTTGATAGAAAAATAATCCTATAGTCTTTCTTTAGTAGTAAGTAATAAATTGTGATGTGAAGTGGATAAGTAAATTGCTTTTCTTTAGCAGTAACTAATAAACTGTGTTGTGAAGTGGATAAGTAAATTTCTTGCTCAAGCTAAAGAATTTGCATAAATTTTGGTAGGTAGTAACCACTAGTAATTCTACACATTTACAATTTTACTCCTATATAAGTGCGTAAGAAAAAATTAATAACGGTGAGAAATAACTCCAGTAAATATATTTTTTACATCTTATTCCTATCCATTTTTTATTCCTGAATATTGCAACCATATCTATTAATTATGACATAAAATATGTAAGGCAATTATTCACATGGCATTATATTATGCAAATATTGCAATAAGACCTTCAATTTATGGTCCAATCAAATGTTTGATTTTTTTTTAATAATATTGAAAAATCAATATTTATTTTTTAACATTTAACATTATAATTTACATTGGTCAATGCTAAAATAATAGTGATCAATAGACAAATAGAAATATTTATTGTTAGAGCCTTTCCTTGTTAGGGACTAATAATGATATTAGTAAGCACATAATACTTACAATAAACTTATAATATAACAAGTTTCTTAACCATGGATATTCACCCCCACTTTACTATGAATATTATTAACTTGTAAATAGGTTTTGCTACAATACCATGTACCAATACCATGGATTTTCAATACTACATGCCAAAAAACATATCTCATTTCATAATAAAAAAATTAAAATGTGAAAGATTTTAGACATTAAATATAGCATTGATTAAGTAGAATGAAAATCTCCATCATATTTGGGGGGAGGGGGGGAGAGAGTACGAGAGAGGGAAGGAGATAGCGATGGAGCTAGAGGATGTAGAGAGAGAGTGACGGGGATGAGAGAGATAGAGGGAGGTGTAAGAGAGAGGGAGAGAAAAGAATGAAGAGAGAGATGATGGGAGGGAGAGGAGAGATGGAGGTGGGGGGGGGGAGAGGGAGGGAAGAACAAAGACATAGAGAGATGTAGGTAGAGATAAGGGGTGACAAGGGAGAGATGGAGAGAGAGGGAGAGATGATATGAGGGAAGGAAAAGAGAAAGAGAGGAGAGAGAGATGGAGACATAGATATGGAGGGGGGAGAGAGGGGGAGATAGAGAAAGAGAGATGAATGGAGATAGTTATAGAGTTTAAGGGTAGAGAGAGAGAAAGAGGTGAAGGAGAGACAAAGGGAGGTGGGAGATAAATGTAGAGAGAGGAAGGAAGAGAGAGAGTACTTGAGATATAAAAGGAGAGAGAAGGGGGAGAGAAAGAGGGGGAAGAACAAAGACATATAGATAAAGAGGTGGAGAGAGAGAGTGAATAACATGGGAGACATGGAGAAAGAGTGAGTGAGAGAGGACAGGAGAAAAGAGAGACAGAGAATGATAGGAGAGAGAAATGGGGAGAAGGGAAAGAGAGAAAAAGAGAAACAAAGATAGAGGTGGGGATAGAAGTGGAGATAAGTGGAGAGAGAGAAGGAGATAAGGAGGGAGATAGTGATAGAGTTGGAGGGAAAGGAGAGAGAGAGTGATGTGGAGGAGAGAGAGAGAGAGTGAGGGAGGTGGGAGAGAAAGGGGGAGAGAGGAAGTAAAAGAGAGAGGATTTGAGAGAGAGAAGGAGAGATGGATTTGTAGTGGGAGAGAGCGGGAGGTAAGAAGAAATACATAAAGAGAGAAAGATGGAGAGAGATATAGGGTGACAAGGGAGATATGGAGATGGAGCGAGGGAGAGAGTAGAAGAGAGAGATAGAGGAGAAGGAGAGGGAGAGATGGATCCAACCTAGATATGGAATGTGTGTATATAAAGACAAACCTAGATCGATTTTAATCATATATCTATCAAGCACTGAGATGGATCAAATCTCCTTTAACTTTAAAGAGGTTTGTATCTCAAGAGATTTGATCCCTCTCGGTGTTGGATAGATCCAGTGTTAAGATGAATCTAGGTTGGTATTAATCAAAGTAGCAAATAGAAATCTTCTACATTTGTTTCATAAACATATCCTTAACACTTAGCCTCTCGTCTACCTTCTCCTAGCTTCAAAATTTTCCAAATGACTAATATTCTCTCATATTTATACATATAAACTATCCCTCATAAAAGGAAAGAGGTTATAGCAAGATATAACCAATCCCTAAATAAGTGGATCCACAACTAACTTATCGTGGATGTAGGATAATGGAGATCATGTGAAGATATTGCAAAGATTATGTGGAGATTTTATGTAGATCATGTGGAGATCACAAGAGACTTAAATGGAATCAAGCCTCCTATATTCCAAATGCCGAAAGTCATACAAAAGACTTGATGGTCAAAACAGGGAGTGTAGATTTGAGGGAACGATTTTAATAAATACCTTTTGAAACCTCATCCAAATATTTCCTATTTTGTTCCTTTTGAAGATTTTGCTTGCGTTTCACCTAAATAAATATATTCTTCACAAAACTCGTGTTTTGTTTTTTCTTGATTCATCTTCATCCAATTTTAAATGACATGTGAACACTGCCTCTCCAATTTTTCACCATAGGATTTTTTCATAGCTACAACAAGAACTTTCCGTAACTACACTAGAATTTTTAGAAACAAGTTAGGAAAATACAAAAGCCATTCTAACTAAACATAAAGTAATGGAAATCAACCGTATTAATGCTCATATGTCTTATGAATATTGTATGAGATGAGAGTGGATAAATATATGGTAACGAAGGTAATAATGAATGAGGAATAAAGGGAATTTTAGAAAATATTACGTAAAATTACCTCCAAAACCCAAAATTAGCGTTCCTATGTATCCTTCCTATTGCATCTATTGGATCCTTATTTGCAAAGGTAAACCATATACTTTGGTGAGTTAATAATTAATATAATGGGATTGTGAGTTATACTAAAGATTTACCTTCAACCCTTTACATTTCAAATAGCCACATATTATTGGGAAGTTATATAAGAGATGCAATTCATATTGAAGTGTCACTAGCTCATTATGGTTGCTAAAAAATGGCATGTTACAATTACTACAGTAAAGTTGCTCTCTATTTTTGTCTATCACTTGTTTGTGACATCTTATTCCTGATAAGGTTTTACAACATTTTTGAATTGGTGAAATGTCTTGCATATTTGAATTCGAATTTCAATGAGAACCATACAATATTTAATGCACAATTATTCAAATTCATGTGTAAAAGAACCATAAATTCAACAAGGGCAGCTGCGACGCAGCAAGTCCCTGCATCAATTTGAGCCTGTTAACACTGGCTGAAGACAGTTGCAGTTGTTGATCCAGTTTGATCAGTTATAGTTGATCCACAGCTTGGATGGAATGGGCACGTGTCATATTCATGGGCACTTATGTTTATTGCGATGTGTTTTCAGGCCATTAAGCTGGTTTTCAATATTGATAGATGTGCCGCTTCTTCTCGAAGCCGATCTGTAGCTTTCTCTTTGACTGAAAAGAGATAACTACAGCTCCTCCCCTCCTACCTACAGCCTCCTTTGAGGGGAAGTCAGGGGACATGAAAATGAGAAAGTAAGCCAATTTCATAGACTCATAAAGACCCACTTCCATAGCAGACATGCCGGTAGGTTAACTTGTTTCTGCTTCACGTATGATATCGAAATCTAGACATGTTACTATATATGATTTTGCCATGGAGACGTTCTGGCCATGAACCTTCTTGTTGCTTGCCGTCCAATTACACAAGCTTGCATGCATGACGTGTTCATTCATATACGATTTCACCATAGAGACGTTAGAATCACATATCTACTCCTTGCCATGAAAAACACACTACCATAGAACCAATTGAAATATGGTTTTGAAACTACGACCAGGCCCACAAAGAACAAAAACCAGGTCCATATGTGATGAACTTAGACTAGCTCTCTGTTGATGCTGTTGATCCACTCAATCCAGTCAGGTTCCGACGATGATGCCAGAGTTGGGCTAAGAGAATCTTAGTAGAATACTTGGGGTGGAACAACTACTACAACTACTAAAAAATCTGTTCTAGCCTTGCCAAGGTTCAATGCAATAGAGCTATTTATTATTAGAACTGCTATAGCTGAGTCCTAGCTCTACTCTGCTGTAACCAACCAGGTCTCCATAGCTCGTTCCAATGTGTGCCCATTGTTGCATCGAAACATTTTGAACATATTATAAGCCGTGGCTCCAGCCCTCTGGCCATGAACAAAGAGAATCCATCCATGTATGGGCTTATTTCAAAGCCATATCTACTTCTGACAGGTATAAATTGCATATCTAAGCTAGATCTTAAGCCTGGAGTGCCCCGCCTTTAGAGTCTTCCATTGCGCATGAACAACAAAGAAGAAATCCATGCTATGAGTTTTTTTGCATGAATCAAATTGTTCCTCTAAATCATTGTGGTTTGGAAAGATGGTATTTCTACGTGACTACTAGTTCTCGATCCACCGTGCCTAGAAAGGACGTGTTCGTGCCAAGTTAGTTCCCCATAGAGCATCAAACTATTATCGCTTGAATCTAGGTATGTGTCCTATTCAAACAAAAATTCAAATAAAGCAGGGACTTTCTTTGAACTTTGTGAGGGCCCACAGATTATTCTTAAAACTTCGTTTCTAAAAATGCAGATGAACCGCCTCCGCTTCGTCACCACCCACGTCAGACCTTTGCTGCCCGGGTCCATCGCGGGCTGCGATATCTCCAGCCCGTTCCTCTGCACGACCCTCACGTACTCCTCTGCCTCGAAGTTCTCCAGCCTCAGTCCTCGTCCCACACAAAAATATAATCGTACGTCGCCACCACGTCTGGGTGGAGGAAGCGCTTTGCAACCACCACTTGCTCCGCCCAGGAGCAGACACATGTATGGCCTGCCTCAACCACTCGAATTCGTCCCACTCGCTGGCTTTCCCATCGTAGTGGAAAAGCATCACCGTGAAATTCCAGGAAAAATTTTTAACGGCTCTGTCGATACCGTCTTTCTGCTGTACGCCTACCGTGAAGGTGACCAGATACCTGGGCTTCCACGGCAAGGCCAGCAGGGTTTTCGGCCCCACCACCAGAGACAAACCTAGCGCCACGGAAACCTGTTTGAACATAACAAGCGAGGTGATTGAACATAACGCATAATGCATGATAGAAACGTGGCTGAACCGCAGGACAATGGTGACAAGTGCATGTTGGATAGCTGAGCGAAAAAGGCTATGCTCTCTGTGCTACCTTTGCTTCTGTCTCCGTCTCTGTAACCTCTGCTGGGCCCTGCTCCTGCTTATGTCACTTAGTAAGCTGCATCTCGAACTATTCCTGGTGGAACTACTCGCTTTGGTTCTGCACTTGACAAAATGGTTCCCCCCCGGAGCTACTGCGCTGATTATTTACCCCTGAAAGACTCTGCTGCGAAGATCTGGAATACCTGCTGCAAGGATATCGTAGCTGGTCCTTTTAGCTAGAATCGGATGAAAAGAGAATTCAGTGTTGGTTTTCATTCTTGGTTTTTTTGTGTTTCATCGGATTCACAGAAGCAATCAGAAAGGTGCCCTGCGCTCCTCTATTACTAGATATGCCGACTTAGGGTATCCTACATGCATAAATATACAGAACTAAGAAAATAGTCTTCTGGGCTGCTTTTAAGAAAAGCATTGTGCTGATGAAGGTATATTATTTTCTTTGTTTTCTTTGTTACAGAATCTCGCCCAAAAAACCCTAGCGCAACAGGAATATCTATGCAAGGCGTCGGCGTTGCCGAATCGGACACAGTAGTAACGAAGGTGCAGACGCGTTGTTTGTTCGAGAACTTTATGCATAATTTATATCGCTTGAATATTTAGATTTTGTGAAATGAACAGGAATATATAAGTTTGTGTTTACTTGTTGCAGCGAACAGCTGAGATACAGGAGGAAGGGAGGATACTGTTGGCGGAGGGCAACGGCGTAATGAGCAGCACAATGGACTACTCAGGTCCGGGTGCCAACCGCGACCATGATCCGAAAGGCCACCGTGGAAATGGAAATTAATTACTGAATAACCATAGTTGTTATTTTTCAGAGCTATGTATCTTAGTTTCTCTTGGTCGAGGATTGTAATTGCAGGCAGAAAAATAAAACAAAACCGATAACCTAAGCAAGAACATGTTTTTGTTGTTTTCAGAACAACATGGCAAAAGGATGATTGGAACTCATTGCGGAGCAGCAGATTTGGGCGTACAGAGCAATTGAATAAACAGTTCATTGAAATTACTGCACGACTAGGTAACCTGTTTTTTTTTTCTTTGGCCATACAGTCCATTGTTCTGTGTGAATGAAAAACTTGCATATTGTAAGCACGGATTTAGTCATCAAGTAATATCAGGAGCAGAAATACCGTCATATTGAAGGGGATAAATGTGTTGTTGTGTCAATTTCTGTTTACAAACTGACAACAAAGTCTTCTCTGATTGCCTCAAGGGTAATGATGCTCAACCAGCTCACGTTCATCAGGGAGCTCTTAAGTTGTTCCTGCATATTATGGAGAACACAGATTTCCAAACAAAGGTAAATTGATTTATCTTTCGATACGACAAACCGAAAAAGAAAGAGTAACTCACATACTTTGTTTATCACTTAGCTTTATGCAGAATATAAGAACAGTTCACACATTTGTCCATGGCTTAGCCTTACTCACTCGCCGCTCGTCAGGCAGCGGCTACTGCTGTTGAGGAGCAGAAATCTGCTGCTCAGAAGCAGATGGACCAAGCAGTTATAAAGAAAAAGACGAAAACCCTTCCACTGGGCAGAAGAGCCTCTATACGGCCAAGCCTCTTAGCGACAAGCAAGCGGAACTGGACGTTGTCTTGGCGGAAAATGAAGGCTGAGGAGTTCCTTCCAGAAGGTGAGTTATATATTTTCTACTATTTGGAATTCATCTTATATCAAAAATTTAACAAAATCAGAAGAACAGGGAGCTCAACAGAGAAATTGACCTGACTGATATTTGTTGGTTTCTCTGGCAGACTATTCTGTGTTCGTAATTGTAATAGCGTTGTCTTCGCTGCTGCTTATTATGAAATGGAAGTGAAATCTAAGCGCTGGTAACGGTGAAAATAAAAATGAATGGATGCTCCTTAATCTCTTAATGTAGTTATGCATGTAGTTATGCATATCGATCTGGATATCCCTGTTCTGTAGACACCACAACATGCAGAGCATCTGTTCTATAGACACCACTCAGCATGCATGCAGAGTGACACATTGCAACAGTGGCAATGATATCAACCAGTTCAGCTTCGTGGCTCAAATGAAATAAGAGCTAGCATTTTATATTGGCAGATTAATGTTAGCATTAATCAACAGCTCTCCGGAAAATGAATGAGAAAGACCCAGGAAAATAGAAGATAATATATGGTTGCAGTGCCTCCGCCTCGGGAAGAGGCCAAATAAGACCATAAACCACTATGATATAAAAAACTTTGTTTATACTCAAGAAACAGGGGCGTTCAAGCAGGTGAACTAATGTTAAGTACACCAGAAACGATTACTATAGTCCCTGGCCATTGCCAGATGGCAGGGACTAATAAGACACACAAAATATAAATAAAACCTAAACTTATTGCAAATGGAAAGGAAAAACGTAATGAACTTGGAACAATGTGGAATGGCCTAGAATCTAGAGAATTGGCCACTTGCTATTATAATCTTTTCTTTCTTACATTTAATCCAAAACCGTAATTAATATGTAGGCTGCATTCTTAAAAGAAATTTTAGGATGCATTTAACATTATAATTTCAAATTGAATTTTGAAAGCCTTTTTAAATAGATGGTGCAAGTTTAAACATTATTTCACATGATACATTTCCACTGATGTGGTAGTTAAAGTATTGTTTGTATAATATCAAGTGATAATTAATTTTCACTTTCATTTGGTGTGAATATTTCAAATCATAATATGAACATGTTACTTGATTTAACAATTGTATTTCCCGTATTTATTTTATTCATTCATTAATTTTTTTTTTTATATTTTTTTATATTGGAACATATGTTGAAAGAGAGAGTACTGTAACAAAGGGAACAATTACACATTGTATGAATGCATAGACAAACTTTGGATATTGTATGGAGTAATGTAATCTTGGCATATTCTATGGAGTAATGTAGCTTACATATATACATTCTTAAAATATTGTTTGGATGCATGTAACATTCCAACTTCAAATAGATTTTTGAAGGCCTTTTCCTAGTACCTAATGAATGAATTTCACATGAATCTCATGACTATATATGTATTAAATGATGTATTAAATGTATTGGTATAATTGATTGTGATACACACCAACAATGAAACTCTACACTTACCTCAATAATGGAAACCCTAGTTAAAGTTCTAATTTTGGAGGTTTGCACTTGTATTTTCATTGTAAATTGTTTATTTAGTGCATTTAAGTCAAGACAATGAAACAATGTGCTTAAGTATAAAAAGTGCATTATAGGCCAACATAAAATAAAAATAGTGCATGCATTTTTCATCCATGTTCCAAAATGTGAAGTGAGAAAATGAATGAAAATTTCATTTGGTAAAAGTATCATTATAAAATTAAATAATTTCTTTTTTTCCATTCCTATGTCAAAACCTAAAGGGGAGACTTGTGCAAGACAGAATTAACAAGGACTTTGGACTCGAGAGAATTTTCAAAGAAATGCATATACAAAAGATTATTGTAGGTTATTTACAAATATATATAGGAAAAGTTTAAGGTATGCAACTTATTTTATTATTCCTTATCTCGTCAACGACTATAGCATTTTCCTCGCGGTCAAATTGCATTGACTATGTATTATTTTGTGATTTTAACGAAAGTTTAAGGAAAATACCGAGTTATTCTATTTTTGATGGAATTCAAAAATATTTTTCTAATTTTCTCGAAATGTTATTTATAATTTTTTATTAGCTTGGAAACTTTTGATGGCAGATAATTCCCCTAGTGGAGAGAATTTTGTTTTTGGTATTTTTTAGTGCTTGACAATTTGATTAAAAATTTTAAAAGTTAATTTTCCGAGTGACCATTTTGTCGGTGGGTGCTCTAACATTAGTGCTTTGACATTAACACTAACACTGACACTGTTATAGTACTGCTCTTTTCCAAAATAACATAACTAACATGGTTGCATGTTCTTTGCATGGCTGGGAGGCGGGGGGTGGCTACAAAAGTCGTAGTGTGGAGTTTCCAGATCTTATATTGTATGAATGTTTACAGAGGATGGGGTATGTGTAGGAGAATGAGAAATATTATTATGTTTCACTGTTCAAAGATTTTACTTTGTGAAGTACGAAGTATGTTCGGGAGAGAAGTTGCATAGAGATTTTGATTTTAGAGCTATGAATATTTGTGGAATGATTAACATAATTAATTTCCATTATGTAGGGTTGTGCACAAGGCATTGTGTGCAGAAATTTTAATTTTAGAGTTGTGTATCTTTGTGGAATGATTAATATTGTTAATTTCAATGTTCTAATTTTTCCAGGCCATGCAACCTTGATTTGCATTATCAGATCAGCATCAGGCAGTGCTTGTTGATCTCTTTCTAGTTCGGTCTGGCTAAAATTTAATAGGTGAAGCTTGTACAATGGTGGTTGTGCGGAGGAAGCATGTGGTTGTTCAAAGGTGGTTGTGTGAAGGAAGTGTGTGCAGAGGAAGTTGTGCAAAGACTGACATTAATCAATTAATTCAATAATGTTATGAGAATTAGTGCTAGAATTGAATCTTTGTAGAGGGCAGGGTATGTGCGTGATATTTCATTGTGAGAATATTTTACTGTGTTGAGATTTTATGGCAAAGATGAAATTAGGACGGGGTATTTTTGTGAGAGCTATGATTATGTAATGCATGAAGGTATGTGTAGGAGTAGAAGCGTGTGTGTTAGACTGGCATTAATTAATTAATTCAGTATTGTTCTGAGAATTAGTGCTAGAATTGTATCTTTGCAGAGGACAAGGTATGTGCGGGATATTTCATTGTGAGAAGATTTTACTGTGTTGAGCTTTTATGGCAAAGGCGAAATTAGGACGGGGTATTTTTGTGAGAACTATGATTATGTATCCCATGAAAGTATGTGTAGGAGTAGAAGCGTGTGGGGAGGAAGTTGTGTGGAGACTAGCATTAATCAATTAATTCAGTATTGTTCTAAGCATTAGTGCTAGAATTGAATTTTTGCAGAGGATGGGTGTGTGTGTGAGAGATTTTATTGGGCAAAGCTTTTACTGTGTTGATATTTTATGGCAAAGATGAAATTAGGAAGGGGTATTTTTAGGAGAACTATGATTATGTATCATATGAAGGTGCATGTAGGAGAACAAGGAATATTATTATGTTTCTCTATGTGGAGCCTTTACTTTGTAAATATGGCGTATGCTTTTCGATTTCTCAAACAAATCTAATAGTTTTACAAAATTTCAGATCATATATCGTATGAATGTTTACAAAATATGGAGTATGCCTGTGATAAAAGGGAATATTATTATGTTTCCTTATGAAATTCTTTTACTATGTGGAGTACAAAGTATGTGTGGGAGAGCAATTGCGTAGAGATTTGATTATTTAAATACTTATTTTCTTAAAGTAAACAAATTGTATATGTATATAAGTAGATTACTCATAAAAATTGATTTACACTTCAGCATTGCAAAATGATATATGGAGGTTTACTTTGTGGAGTACGAGTATGGGTGGGAGACAAATTACATAGAGTGTTGATTTTAGAGCAGGATAGAGTTTTTGTAGTATATTTGATTGTGCGGAGCTTTTATTAGGACGAGGAATTTTGAAGCGAACTAGAGGTGCATGTGAAAATTAATTTTGAACTACTAATGTTAATCTGTTATTTTTATTATGTTTCATTGTGTGGAGATTTACTGATCATATATCATATGAATGTTTATGGAGGATAGGGTATGTGTAGGAGAATGGGGAAATTATTATGATTCATGGTACGAAGATTTTACCATGCAGAGTACAAAGTATGTGTGGGGTGGAAGTTATGTAGATATTTGATTTTAGAACTATGAATCTTTGTAGAGAAAAAGGTATTTACAAGAGAACATAATGATTAAAATTATCAATTTTCATTGTGCATGGTTTTTACTATGCATTTGTGCAGGTGAACGGGTGGTGCATAATGCAATTTTGTATTTCTATCTCTTTTCAACAGTTTAAAAATACTCATTTACAATTGAATACTATAACTTCTGTGACTTACAATATAAGCTTTTCGTTTAAAGCAACAACAGAACATTAAATGTAACATACAAGCTGAAAGCATATTTTGGGAAATTGATAGAAAACACTATGTCAGGTTAAAATGTCAATAAGCGTGGCCATAAATCATATTTATATGAGAGAAAATTAAAAACATGGTCTTCAAAGACCAAATTGCGAAGTAGAATCGCAATTGTCCAAAGAAAATTGTAATGTGAATGGATGTGTTGTAGCATAAATTGGTGCTCTGTTTCCTTGAATGGTATATGCAGCTAGCAAACAACAATATGTAAGATGTATTATGAGTCCATGACTCGTTGAAGAAAGAAACTTATTGTTGTTTTAGTGTAGTCCTCACCAAGAATAATTGTGAGTTCCATTTTCACGTTTTTGGTGAAATATGTTTTTCAATTTCTCTAGTTTCTTTCTAATTGGCTTTGTTAATGTTAATGAACAAAACTATGTTTTGGATGCAGAATTGCAATGCAAGGTCACATAAATTGAGAAAGATATATTTAGTCAAAGTGTCAAATTGCAAATTACAACTGCTCCTATGAAACATTGCATACAAGCAAAGTTAAAGAAATTGTTTCAAGAAACCAACAACTCTGAAAATAGTTAACAATTAAGAAATAAGGACATATGCTTTTACATAGTGTAAGTTCTCTTAAATCTTGGAATGTTCACTTTTTTGTTTACTAGTGATCAAATGTTCATATTTTTATATATTTTATTATGAATTGAATCAATATCTGGATGCAGTTTTTCTCTTTTCATTGCAATTGGATTTTTTACAGAACCATTTATGCAATTGCATAAAGGTTTTGATAAACTCTTTACAAATCAAATGCTATTTTCTGTATGCAAAATTGTCGAGGTAGTTTACATGTGCACATGGTTTTCCTCTTTAATTTTTTCCCATATATTTTTTTTAGAGTCACACTATCATTTATTATATGTATTCAATTAATTACAGAGAAATTTTTGTTATTTTGCCAAAATGTAGGAGCGCAAAGTTAAAGAGACAAAAGAACTAGAATGGAAACCATGAATATGCTAGTGAATTATGATATAAAAAAAGTGTTTCTATTGACAAAATATCTATTATGAGTAGCCGTATAGTATTATTGTTATTAAAATTGTATACCTTATTGTTATTTTTTTGTAAGTAAGAGAGAGTTATATTATATTTTCAAAATCAAAAGATTACATTGAGCAACAGATGTTCATGGTCGGCCAGACTTAAGGTCTAACCACCTACAGAATAACTCCTTTCTAGATTGTTTGTAATGATTGAAAGTGTTTTCCCTACAAGCCTTAGAAATGTCAAAATGTACAAAATAGGGGAAAAACACCCCTCATCAAGGCTGCCAGGACTTCTATTTGTTTGACCCTGAGAACCATGAGTAAAAAGGCACAATTGAAAAACCCACAGGGGAAAAAGCAAAAACTAGGTACTTACAAATTACATCATAGACTTGTTAGATAGATTGGTCCTCATCCACAGTGATGGGCTTCTCTAGCGTACCACCCGCATGAGTGCCTTGTACCACTTTCATGGGTGCCTTCGTTGGTCGGTTGGATGGTAGAGGTTCCTTCAAGATCCTTTATGATTCTAGGTGTTGTCCCTTTCTTGTCCCGAGTAGTCGCCATCTTGTGCTTGAGTAGAGAAAAGTGCAAGGAGTCCCTGTAACAAATCTCATATGGTGAACTGTTTCAAGATAAACCATGAATTCTCGTTCAAGTTATCCAACTTGTCCTCCAGAGTCTTTTTGGCCTGGATATTCTCTTGCATCGCCGGACCCATAATTTTCTTTATGTTCTAGGAAAGCTCGATGGTCCTATTGTACAGGTTTTCATGAGCTCTCTTTAGATCCAGACCAGGAATCCACTCAAACTGGTCGTCAACTTCTTCTATGTTAGTTTTCCATTTGATATCCCTGGCTTGATTCTCCAAGTTGGCAATCCGGTCTCGAGTCTCCTAAGCGATGGAATTGTGAAAATTCAAGGCAGCTTATCAAGTAACCCTATTAGTCCTAGTTCACAGCCTCAAGTTGGCTTTATGCCAACAATCCATGTTTTAGCTTCTGCATCAGCTCATTGATGGGTCATTGCTAAGGTGAGGAGTGTAGGACATACTGGTAGGCAAGGTGTAAGGACAAAGATGTAGAGGGATGCTTCCAGGGGAACGAGAGAATATGGGAGGGAATGAGAAAGAGAGAGGGGAAAAGGAATGGGGAGGTGAGGGTGAGGCAAGGGGTATTCATAGGGATTCTAGGAATTAAGGAGTTCTAGGAGAATGATGAGGTAATAAAACCATGAAATCCAACATGATCTAAGAAATCAATTCTTGTGGAGGAGCGAGGAACATTACTGGCCACTGGGTCAGGAAGGTGACGGTTGCAAACTTGATGCATGTTTGAGATTCGAGGGACCTTGGAAAAGTCATGGAGCATGATTCTTAGAGAGGAGTGCATCGCATGAACTTAGAGGTTTTGTAAGATTCGTACAAAGGTACTTTTGAGTCAGTTAAAGGCTCATTAATGTTGCATCCTTCATTATCCTTTTGATTAATTTACTCACAATCATGGCGAAGGGGGATTTCCCTTATATCTTGCCATGAAAGGGAGATTAACATGTCCCTTCCAGTTTTCCCTTCGTTGGCTAGATGGTCTTCCATGACGTTGGCTTTCCTTCAAGCTGCTTGGTAGTGGACCCCTCCCAAATCACTGATATGTTGCTAGATGCATTGGAGATTTTTCGTTAGTCTCCAATTATTTGTTACTTTGTTGACCGAGGAATTGTGTTGGAGATTGCGGGCAACAAGAGTGGTTATTACAAAGTCACCTTCAATGATTATCAAGATTAAATGTTGGTCTTTTGCTATTGCGAGCCTGTGCTCCATGGCCTGGAGCTCCACAACATTATTGGTGGCGATCCCTAATTTTCTATGAAAGGCCCAAAGAATGCCATACTTATGATTTCTTGATCCGAACTTAAATAGGAATGCAAAAAATTACAAATATAACCACAAATATAGAGATGTAGTAGAAATAACACTTCATTTCATTAATATCAAACACTGAAATATGCTTACAAACAAAATGGAAATAAGACTAGCTTAGGCGATGGTAGCTTATCTCTTAGAAGAGATGTGGCAGTTGCATGCCCTTGAAATGTGTTACAATGAGGCTCAAAGGCATATTTATTATTGAGAAATAATGGAAAACACTAAACATCCGAAACCTAACCCTAGCAGATGAAGCGCCAAAACTATGGGTACCATTTGGGTAAATTGGTACATCAACTTCTCGGGGTCGTAACTTTGGCATACAATATCCATTTGATGCACACAATACCTCATTAGAAATATCTATTCGAGGGCTACAACTTCTAAGTGATTGACTATTGTTAGTGCACAATTTTAGCCTCAGTTTTCCCAAAAAAACGTTGTTTAGGGCCTCAAAATGGATCTGGAAGTTTAGGACCCAAAAAACTACCTAAAATAATAAACTGTGCTACAATTAAGGAAACTGAAAAACTAAAAGAGACAATGGTGGGGTTCCAAGTGGAATAGGTGGGTGGCAACCAACATCCACTTGGATAATTTCTGAAGACTCCCCTAAATCTTGTTGTGCCTGGGTTGCCTTTTGAGGTCCCATCGTAATTGATTTTAATCACATTGCCTCTCAGAGGAGACTATAAGTCTAGGATTTTAGGGGAAGGTGGCGGGTGGCTGGGAGTGGTGGTGGTCGTGATGTTTTCAAGGTCCAGGAATTGCAGGATGCATATATTGGTAGCATAGGGAGGACCTCGCACTGGTGGGAGCTTGGACACAGAAATAAATCCTCAATTATCTACCTTACAATGGTGAGAAAGTGATCCATTGTAGTTTTCACATTTCTGAATATTCTCACATTTTGCTCTTTCTAGGTGTCAACCCAACGGATGGTCCTTGGAAGGAGGTTCCATGCTCGGTTGAACAGTGAGTGAGAGGAAACATTAGGACACTAATTGTCTAGGGTAATTTTTATAAAGGCTTTGTTCCTATCAATTTCCTGAATATTTCAAACCCCGAATACCAGAGCGCGGAAACATAATCACAGGTATTTAGTAGATGATTAATGAACTCTTCTTGATTTTCACACAGACAATGTTTGGATGGTCCAAAGAAATCTCTTCTCTAGGGATTATCCTAGGTGAGGATTTTTCTGTGGATAACGAGCCATTGCAAGAGAGTTATTTTTGGCCATTTCTTTCTGCCCAATAGAGCAGTCCATCGTTAATTTTTCTCCATCTGCTCATAATTTGCAAGGTACCCATGGGCCTCCTTGATGTTGAGAGTCTTGCAGAGTTTTTACCCCACCTTAATTTTTCTTCCTCGTGGTCCGCCAAGATTTGACATTCCTGAAGAAGCCCATCAAAGGGGTCCTAGGTCATATTTTCAGGAAAGGGCTACCAGTCCTGCTTGCTAATCCATTTTCTCCATCTACTACCTTGTGTGATGTGCAGCCACTTGAGTTTTTCATTTAGCCTGCATGGAACTTCGGAGGAGGGCATGATGCTTGTCACTAAGGGTTAGGAGTTGTTGTCAAGCATCCTCCCAAAATAAAGCACTTCTCCATTTTAGATCTCCTAGAAACTATTCTTCTATATAACTTCTTTTTTCTTCCATGCTTGGTTCCACATGGCTAATCCTGGAGCTTGACTTGAGAGCTTGATGAGATATTTTTGGTTATGGGTGGGAGCATATTTTCCTTTTCAAAGCTGATCCCAAAGGGTGTTGGGGGTGTTCATCCACCTCCATAAGGTCTTTGTCCCTAGGGTCTTCCCCAAGATTTTTGGATCTCTGAGAACAAGTTGGCCTGTATTTTTTGGCTTGCAAAGATAGTCCCGTTCGATTAGGGCCCATTTCCTTTTTTTTTTTTTTTTACCAGATCCTCGCTAGAAGAAGTTCCTTTGGATGCTATGGATGGTGTTTTAAACAATGTTTGGGGTAGCAAGAGAAAAAAATAGGTATAGGGTCATGGATTGGAGTACATATTTGACTAGAATGAGATGAACAACAAGGTTGAGGGACCAAAATGTCCAATTTGATCATTTTATATGCAATCGATTGAGGATATACTCCTAGGTTCCTTTTCTTAGGGATTTCTCTATTAGGGGTACACCTAGGTATTTCTAGGGCAAAGAGAAATTATGGAAGCCCAAAATTCTTATGATGTTACTTTGGATAGGGACTGAGGTATTGAAGTTTTTTATTTTTATTTTTATTTTTGAAGGTTGATCATGGTTTTAGATGCCTCAGAGAAGAGGTTCAAAATGCATTTAAAGGTTTCATCTTCTTCAAGAGTAGGGATACCCAGGAGAAGGGTGTCATCAACAAATTACTAGTGGGTAGAAGTAGGGGAAGAGGCATGGAGCTTTAGACCAGTTAGGTGATGGTTGTTTAGGGCAGCTTGTAAGGACCTCCCTAGACCCTCCACCATGAGGACAAAGAGGAAGGGGAAAAGAGGGTCACCCTATCTGATTCCTCTCGAAGGGAAAGAAAAGGTTGGGTAGCGTTTCCATTAAGAAGGATGGAGAAGAAAGATCCCGAGACCAGGGCCATTATCCAGTCAGTACAATCCTTGTGGAATTTGAAAGCCTTGAGGACCTCCTGTATATAATTCCAACTTATCTTATCGAAAGCCTTCGACATATCAGGTTACGTTAGCATCCCGGGTGTATTTAGAGATTGGAGCTAGTGGATGGTCTCATGAGAGAGGACGATATTGTCTAGAACATGCGTCCCTTCCACATACCCTGATTGATTAGATGAGATCAGAAATGGTAATAATGATTTAATTCTATTAGCCAAAACCTTATATATGATCGTGTAGATTACATTGCAGAGGGATATAGGTTAGAATCAATCTAGAGTATTCACTCCTTCTTCCCTAGGGATAAGGGTAAGGAAGGTTGTGTTAAAGGCTCCCAGAACAATTCTTTTTTTCCTTGAGTCTTCCATAATTGCATGAAATTATTCTTTTATAATGGACCATCAGTCCTTAAAGAAGTTGGTGGTGAAGCCATCATGCCTAGGGGATTTTATTGATGGCATAAACATTACTGCCTCCTTTGCTTCTTGCATGGATACCTCTACGAGAAGCATGGTGTTGTGGTCATGATTCAAGATGGTGGGAATGTTGCTAATAATTTCTTTGATGGCTTGGGATCTATCTATGTGGGGTTCCTCCATGAGTATTCCATAGACATTGCTAAGTTCTTCTAAGATCTCCTCTTGAGTACTTTCCATTCATCCATTGACCTTTTTAGCCTGAGAATTCTATTTGTCTTCCTCTATTGAATCAATGTGGAATGATGGAAGAACTTAGTGTTTCTCTTCCCACACTTTAACCATTGCATCCTATATTTTTGTTTCCACAAATTTCTTCTTGTTTAACTCTCTCTTCCCAGTTCCTTCCCAATTATTTTTTCTCTTTCTTTATATAACCAATTTCTATCACCACAAAATGATGACCTATCCATTTCTAACTAGGCAGATCGAAATATACCATGTAGGATTAATTTTACCATAGTAAAATCACTTTCACGATGGGAAATAATATAGTAAACCATTTTTATTAGATTATTTTTTTACTAAAAGTTAAAAAGTCCATGAGAATAATTGAATAAATTTTTAATTATTTAATTTTCTCTAGGAATAATTATTAATTCATTATTTGATAATTATTCCTTGTCACATTTGACTAAATCACCTAGGAATAATTAAATAAATCACTATTTATTTATTATTCCTTAATTATATTATTGGAATAATTTTTAAATCATTATTTAATAATTATTTCAATTTCACACCATTCTTAATCCTCACGAAATAATTAATAAATCATTTTATTTGTTAATTATTTCTAAATAAATATATTTGACCATTTTGAATATCTTTTCCCTCTCCAAAAAATATAATAAAGTATTCCTAACGGTTAGATCTTGATTTGGTCAATATTATTTTATTATTCTCCATTTTCAAGATCAACCCAATACTTTGTTATAAATAAGAGGGTTTTCCATTCATTCTTCACCATGATCATTATCATTGTCACCACTATCGTCTTCTTGCATTTGAGCTCCCACTAGAGTTATACATACTATTTGGGTTTTTCACATATTGAGAGAGAGAATCGATCACTGAAGCATCAAGGACATCAAAGGACCTGTCCCACAATGGGGGATTTGCAGACCCTTTTGTTTATCTTCTTCACTAGTTGTTATTAATAAAGATTATTATTCATTTAAAAGTCTTTCCATATTGGGTTATTACATTGGATTTCTATTGTTGTTTTCTGTTTTGGAACACATATATCATTTTATTGCATATTTTTCTCGTTCTATCATTGTAGATATGTAGTGAAAGTAGCCGCAAATTGTTGTTAGGGTCACTTGTTACCAATGACTTAAGTGAAGCTTTTTTGGTACACCTTCAAAGAAATTTCATACTAACAAATGGAAACTCCACTGGTATAGTAATTCAGCTCCTCGGTGACTGAAGTTTTAGTAAATTTCAGGGTTTTAAACAGCTATTTATATCCTCTCAATTTCTATTTATATCTTTCTTTTATTTTTCTATCAAGTTTTTGGATTACTGTGGTTTTTTTGTTCTTTCCACAGGTCACAAGTACCAACCGAATAGGAGATGAGAAAATCGGCGTGAGATCTGCCAATAGAGAGCCTCGGGAGAAAAACATACTTTTCAGCCCCAAATCTACACTCCAAAGAACACTTTTTAGCCAGATACCTATGTTTTCCACTGTTTCCAGGTTAGTATCTGTGTTTTGGATTTTTTCCAAGAATTTCTCAGAATTTTTCCAAGTTTGTTGTCTCCCCTAGGCCTATATTCTCTTGGTATTTCTCTTTGAGGAAGGAAAAGCCCCCCTAGGGTTTAAAGTACACCTCCACATTTTTAGGAGGAGATTGGCTGGGTGAGTAGTCTAAGGTTTGAACATTTCCAGCCACTGATTTTCACGATTTGATACATTATTTTACAACACTTTTGGATAGGTTTATTTCATCTTTTCTCCCTCTAGAGTTTGGTTTTTCCTTCCCTCCTACGGATCCCCTTAAGTATCCTAGATTTTTGAGGTTCATACCTATCCTTCACAACATTTTTCACCTCTGATTTTTCATATGTTTCTAGAACATGTACAACAGATTAGTGCTTCTTGATCTCAGTCCCTTTGACATTAGATATTTTAGGATTTATGTGTCTTTGAGTAGCTTGTTTTCCTTTTCTTGCTTAGCTTCTTGATTTGTGTTTTGTTTTCCTTGGCAGGGTTTTGTGTGCTTGATTTGTTTATTTTTCTGTCATTTTCAACATTATTTGCAGTATTTCAACACTTTATTCTCAACAACACATGGAATCATAAAACATGCTCAATTAAGTCATCCACTTGACCAATAATTTTCACACACTCACACCCTAAGCGAACGTGAGTTTGGTTAACACCGCCAAGCATAATCTGGAAACACTACACATTAGTAATTCAACACACATAGATTAAGCCTACTTGGGCACCAGGGCCAAACAATCTGTGTAGTTTAGTCTTAGGATCAGTGGGATAGGCTTACAATAACACCAATAAATCATTTACATTGACACACAGAAGTTGACATATTAGGGAGCTTAAAATCCTTCACCATCCCAGGGTCCAAAGCCGAAGTGCATCAAAAACCCGATTCAGAGGGGGTTAGGCTAATTCATTGTATGAGAATTTCTCCTAGGGGCTACCTAACCCACTGCAGGGAATCCCATGTGGTGGTTGATCACCATGAAGCTCAAGACTCGACCATCCCCATGGGACAAAGGTAACCGTAGTGACTAATCGTAGGAAAACATCCTATAAGACTGACTATGGGAAGTAGTTTTTTCTCTACCCGAACTTTCTACAAACAACTATGCTTGTGGGGATCAGATTGTGTCAAGTAAGTTCTTTGGAAGGCCATCTGATACAATATATTTAGTATTGTTTGAGGATTTAGACCACCTATAGGCTAGAGGTATTTTTCTTTGATAGGATGTGCTTGCTCCTAGCAGAGTAGCATCATTAATATAGTTAGTTTACACTTGACATTATTGCACTAGGTGTTTTCTTGTTGTTTGTTACTCTTTATTTCTTATCACCCTTTAGTCCTTAGATTCATCATTATCTTGACATCATTGCACTCCATAGGAGTTTATCCCATGGAATTTGAGGCCTTCGTTCTCAGTTTTTGTTAGGACATATTACTTCTCCCCGTCGAGTTAGAATTCATCGTCCTGATCCTCCATCGAGTCCTTATTCTAACTTTGGTTCTACCAATTCTTCTAGTTCTTCATTTGATTCCACGTCTTATCAACCTCGTATAGTCACCATGTCAAGCATCAACGTGTGTGATGGAAACCAAGGAGGTAACCTAAGTACTAACCACGGTAACCCCATGAGCGAAACCTCCACCTTCTAGTCACTCCTACTCCATTGCTTACTTTTATGGTTGGTTTGAGCCTCCCTAATTTCATCCAGCTCATGAAGGACCCTCATCTCCATAACCCCAATTGGCCAGCTATGCCTACCATTCTTCCTTCTGACATCCACATGTTCGAAGGTAATCCTGGAGAAGATACCAAAAATCATGTTCACTCCTTTCATATTTGGTGTTCATCCAATTCTATCACTGAAGAAACCCTTCGTCTTCACCTTTTCCAGTGTACTCTTACTGGAGTTTCTGCTAAGTGGTATGTCGATCAACCTAGGGCCACTCATTCCACTTTAGCGACTCTTTCCAAAACATTTCTATCCTATTTCCAGTTACCTCTCCGTTATGACATTGGTACCGTACTATTGACTTCTTTTTGTCAAACTTCTACCACCTACCTATCTGACTATGTTCAACAATGGAATAGAAGGAGGAGCATATGTAAAGCTCTTGAATTCGAAGACCATGTCTATATGGATTGGTTCCTTAGATCTCTTTTGGCCCCCATTGCTAAATATTTCGCCTCTCACTTCACCTAATCTGAGTAAGATGCACTCCAAGTAGCTTTGAAATATGACCTAATCTACGCCCAATCAGGATATGTTTATAGTGTCAGTCTGGATCTGCCTCAGCTTGGTGCTGCTAAAGCACCAGGGGAATATCATGCCACTGACTGTATTGTTGGATGCATTTCACATCCTCAACTTAAACCATATGCTCCACCTACAATGAGTTATCGTCAACCACAAAGTTCCAATTACACCTATCCCCCTCCCAATATTTCACATGGAAACTCTTATCTAGATCCCAACACATCATATGCATATACCCATCCACATCAGAAGATGTTAGGGCCAATTGTCTATCCACCTATTTATCTCAATGTTTCTCCCTCTCCTTACTATATGTATGCACCGCATAACATTCCAACCCTGCCAACACCAGTGTCGCAACCACCCATGCCTCCTCCACCTCTGCCACAAAAACAACCTCCTCGACAAATTCAAGTGTATGGTCAGTAGAGCATAACCAATCCCACAAACCACAAAAAAAAAAACAAGGGGAAAGGTAACTAGAACTAGAAATCTTAAGGTAATTAGGGTAATCAGGGTCCACCATCTAATGCACCTCAAGGAAACCAACCTTATCCCACAACCTAGTAATAGGGTGGACAACCCAAGAAAAAAAATTCTCTTCGTATGGACACAATTTGTTCATGTTGCGGCATATATGGCCATTATACTCATGAGTGTCCCCTTTACCTTAGATGCATCAAGTATGGAAAGTTCAAGTAGCTGCTTCTAGAGGACAACAACCCATAACTACACCTCTTCCTCTCTTACTTCATCTCAACCTGTTGTGCTTACTAATCCTTTTCCTCACCAAGGATATTGAGATGCTCAATCTAAACAAGGTCATGCAGCTCCCCAACCCCCACCATCTTGTCACAACGATTATTAGATCCTTATGATGAATTTCAAAGAAGTCAACATAGAACAAGTCAACCTTCAAATTCGATCGCACCAATATTACAAGGCACCTGCTAAGTCAGCAACTGAGTCCCAACCCCAAGTTTCCACCGAGCCTATTTCATCATCAAATTGTACCTCGCAGACCCCTCCACCTAAGGTAGAGTTTATCCCCAAGATCTCCAAAGGTCCATTACGTCGAAACACTACTTCTACAAAAGCCGCCCATACCTATAGCATATTAGATTACTTGGCGTAGTATCCTACTACCATGCCAATTCTAGAAGTCCTCCGTACATGCTCATCCAAAAAAAACTCTCTACTCTCTTCTTTGGGTGTTTTGGATCCTTCTGACAATCGTATGATTGTCTTTCATGTTGACAAATCGGAACATCCCCCCCATCCTTCATTTGTTGCATTTCAAATACTAGTCTCCATAAGAAGTGTCACTTTTCATCGGTGTACCATAAATGAAGGCGCCTCCACCTTTGTGATGGCTTCTAGTGTTTGGAAATAGCTTGGTTCACCTAACCTATCCCCCACCACCATCACTCCCTATTCTTGGGATGGTCAAAACTCACAGCTCCTTGGCTTATATCACAATTGTCCTATCACTGTTACCAACACAATTGCCTCTATTGAAATTTGATCCAGATGGATATTGGTGGTCACCCATCAAGTCCACTTGGACCACCACCATTGTTTCTTTCAGCTTTTCGGTTTCCTTAATTATAGCACAGTTTACTATTTTTAGCAGTTTTTCGGGTCCTGAAGTTTCAGAGCCATTTTGAGGCCCTAAACGATGTTTTTGGGAAAAATTGGGAGCAACATGGGAACATGGGTCCATGAACCAATGTTTCTCTTCCCGAAGTTTTAGTTCTCGGATAGATATTTCTAACGAGGTATTGTGCGGGTCAAATGGAGATCGTATGCCAAAGTTATGATCCTGGGAAGTTGATGTACCAATTTACCCAAACGGGGCCCACAGTTTTGTGTTTCATCTTCTAGGGTTAGGTTTTTGGATGTTTTGGGTTTTCCATTGTTTCTCAACAATAAATAGCCCTTTGAGCCTCATTGTAACACATTTTAGAGGCATGTAGCCACCACATCTCTTCTTAGAGATAAGCTACCATCGCCCTAGCTGGTTTATTTCCATTTCTGTTTGTAAGCATAATTCAATATTTTATATTAATGAAATGAAGTATTATTTCCACTACATCTCTGTATCTATGGTTATCTTTGTAATTTGTTGTGTTCCTCTTTAAATCCAGATTAGTGGTATCATAGCGGTTTCCTTTTTGTCTGTTTTTCTTTGCATGTCCCCAACGAGGTCGGGATATAAGGAGTTAGGGCTTGAACCGGTGGAAGCTTTGCAAGACTAGCCGTGCAAATCCCGACGGCCTCCTATGGCGAGTGAAAAGAAAGATGAGGGGGTAGGATCAAAATCTTGCTTGAAGAAGCCCTCAAGTGACAAAGGAACGCGATGATGGAAAACTTTGCCCAAATCCTTCAGCGGCTACCCAGGGGCGACGCATTGGCTTCGAACAACAACTCTAGAAATGCCACACCATTTAAGGAATAAGTTAATTTTGAAATCCCCATATTCGAGGGTTAGATAAACAAAGATGTCGTTGACAAATGGTTAAATCTACTAGAGGGTTATTTTTATGTTCATGATTTTTCCAGTCGACAAAAGATTATTTTCGATCTTCTCAAAGCAGCCCCCCACGTCAAGGACTGGAGGGAAACCTACTGCAAGCAGAGGGATGAAAGTATAGGGTCCCTATTTTCAGCCACACCCACTTGGAATTCATTTTGGGATGCCATCAGGGAGTAGTATTACCCTGTCAGAAGCTATGAGGATCAATACATAAAGTGGACCACGTTGCAGCAGGGAAGGGACCAGAGCACAGAGCAACATTTGGTACTCAAATAATGCGGTTTCCTGCACAAATACATCTAGGAAGAAATAGAATTCTTGAACATCTCCTCGCTCGGCACGACATACCAATATGCCATCAAGGTCGAGCAAAAGTTTAAACAGAAGAAGTGAGATTTTGGTTCTATGAATCCGAAGCAAGGGAAAGGTTCCCCCAAATCGTAGAACAAAGGACAAAGCCAAGGCAGGGTGGCCCAAGACAACCTGCTAAAGCTGGAAACAAAGAATAACACCACGAAGCCAAAAAAGGACACGAGAAAGTGGTGTGAGTTCCATAAGAGCTCCACTCACAACACAAGTAAGTGTCGGGCCAAGTAGTCACTGGTGGTTGAGCTAAAGGTTTAAGAATCAGATGCATGTTCTGACTCGGAGTCAGAACTTGACAAGGGGAATGACAAAGGGCAACGTATTATTGATGTGGAGCCCAATGCCACTGTTGCCACCACAAAGATCCAGAAGGAGGAACCCGAAGATCTAGAAGGAGGAACACAAAGATCCAGAGGAGGAGGAGCATCTCTTCCACTCCTAGATATGGGTAAAGGGCTCCTCACTACAGTTTCTCGTTGACAGTAGTAGCCAAAAGAACCTCATTTTGACAAAGGTCGTGAAGCAGCTGGGCTTACTGACCACAACACATCCACAAACGTACACCATCGGGTGGCTTCACCAAGGACGGGATCTTCACATGAGCTAGTAATGTCACCTTCCATACAACATCAAGCCCTTCACGGATGAGGTATTGTGACATTTCTCCCCTTGAATTGTATTATTAGGACAACCATACTTGTGGAAGTGACATGCTGTGTATGAATCAAGGCCCCATGCTATTATTGTTACTTTGGGAAATAAGTTGTACAGGATACCGGAGGTAGCACCGCCTACCACCATCTCTTTGGTTACTGCAAAACAATGTAGTAAGATCATTTTTGAATACGGGAAATTTGTTTTCTTGATGATACACCCTTAAGGAAAGAAGAAGACTATGGCCATGACCTCTAGACAGGGCCCCTCTGAACGAAAAATACAGATGGACAAGGTCGTGGAGGAGTACGAGGACATCTTCACCTCCCCCGTAGGGATTCCTCTATACTATTATATCAAGCACTTCATTGATCTGACCCCAGGTGCTCCATTCTGGAGAATGATGAAATCAAGATGCAGATTTAGGAGCTGCTGTAGAAAGGTCATATATGTCCGAGTTCATTGCCATGTGGGAGCCCGATCGTGTTGGTATAGAAGAAGGATGGGACTTGGAGATTTTTTATTGACTATTGGGCGCTGAAAAGGATCACTGTCTATACTAGGTACCCAATCGCACGGATTGATGACCTCCTGGACCAACTGAAGGGGGAGCAATATTTAAGCAAGATCGATTTGAATTCAGGATATAACCAGGTACCAATCGAACCCTCGGATGTGTGGAAGACTGCCTTCAAAGCCAAGGATGGCCTTTTCGAATGGTTGGTTATGCATGGGGATTGACGAATGCTCCTACAACCTTCATGAGGATAATGGATGACATCTTGTTGCCATTCACCAACTCATTTGTAGTGGTATACTTGGATGACATCCTGATCTTTAGCTAGAGTTGGGAAGAGCACCTCCACCACATTCGACAGGTTCTCCAAACATTGCGGCAACACAAGTTATGTGCCAATTTGGAGAAATGCACTTTTGGCATGACCCAGGTTCAGTATCTAGGATACATTATTGATGAATAGGGGGTGCATGTGGATCCAGCCAAGATCCAATTCATTCAAGATTGGCCATCTCCAACCACTCTAACAGAGCACTGCAGCTTTCTAGGTCTTGCCAACTTCTACTACAGGTTCATGTTGGGATTTTCTCATATCACTTAGCCCTAGAGTCAATTCACCAAGGGAGGAGCAAAAGAAAAATTCTTTTGGTCTGAATCTCAACAGAAGGAATTCATAGAGTTGAAAGATCACCTCTCCCTGGCACCAGTTCTCGCATTACCAGACTTGCAACAACCATTTGAGGTCAAGAAAGATCCTCTGACTATGCTATTGGGGTAGTCATTACTCAACATGGGCATCCAGTGGCATATCACAGTGAGACACTTTCAGACACAGTCTGGAAGTATGCCAATTATGACAAAATATGTATTACATTGTGCAGGCCTGCCGACAATAAACGGATTGCATTTTGGGGAAGGAAACGGTCATCCACACAGGCCCCCGACCCTTGCATTTCATACATACCCAAAGGAAATTGCAAAATGATTGCCATCAGAAGTGGTCCACATACCTGCAACAGTTCCATTTGAATATCAAGTATAAGAAGGGTAACACCAATAATGTTGCAGATTGCCTCAGTCAACCACCGATCATGGTGTTAACCACCATGCTCAACTCTTGTGGGTACGAGACTTTTGATTGGCCACTTCGCTACAAAAGTGACCCAAAATTTGGCCACACATACCAGACACTCGTGGAGGGTCAGCATGTTGTAGATTTTCACCTCCAAGATGACCTGTTATGCCACCTAGGTCACCTTATGTTACTTCAAGTGAGCATGCCAAGATGATTTTGGAAGCACACTATAGTCAGGTGGCTGAGAAATTTTGGGTCGAGAAAACGGTGGCAGTACTGCAAAAGTATTTCTATTGGCTGAATCTTCAATAGGATGTCGGGAAGTACATTAGATCATGCATTACCTGCTCCATTGCCAAACTGACCATCAGGAAGCAAAGCCTATATACCCTGCTGCATACCCCTAGTCGACCTTGGGAATCCATCTCCATGGATTACATGTCAGGCCTTCCTTGCACTAAGCATGGAAACAACTGTGTTTATGTGGTCATCGACAGGTTCTTGAAGATGGCCATTATGGCAGCTTGCAAGAATAATATCACAGTAGAATCCACTGCTAAATTCTTCTTTGAATGAGTGTGGGTACAATTTGGGATCCCACAGTCTATCATCTCAGATCGGGATAGCAGGTTACTCACTAAGTCCAAAGCCTTCCATCCTCAAACTGATGGCTAGAAAGAGGTTTTCAACAAGATGATCGTATACATTCTACGCATGTACAACTCAAATAATCCATGCACATGGGACGAGAGCCTCCTCTATGTTCAGCACAGCTACAACTGGGCTCTCCACAGATTGACTGGCCACAGCCCTTTTCAGTAAGGCTTGGGATTCTAGTCACTATGTCCCATTGATGTGGCCATGCCATTTGCAACTACTCACACAGATTCGGCTCATGTCTAGTCTGAAACAGATAAGGAAAATAACTTCGTTGACCGCATCCAACATATTTTCTATCAAGTCCATGACATTTTGGAGAAATCAAGTGCCAAGTAAAAGTAGTGACATGATCAACATCGAGTGCCACACAAGTTTAAGGTGGGCGACAAAGTATTGTTGCATTTGCAAAAGGAACACCTTATCGGAGCCTATCGGAAATTCAAACCACTTCGATATGGTCCTTACACCATTACCAAGGATATGGGAGATAATTCATTTGAGCTTGGCATTCCCCCATTTCTTGGCTTGCACCCAGTGTTCAAAGTGGACCGCCTTCGGACATACTTTCCACCATTACTAGACACATCCAACATTGTAGAATAGATCACACCCACAGAGTTAAATCTAGATTGCATGGAACAAGATGCAACTAATTGGAGCATGGACACATAGATTAAGCACACTTGCTAGTAGAATATCCAATTGTATTGAGTTGTCAAAGCAGGCCAACTCCTTCACCAAGGCAAGTGGCTCACCAGGGACCAAGTTCAACAGAAGTTTCCTCATCTCATGGAGGAACTCAACGCAACGGGGACCATTGCTTCCTAAGGGGGGAGGGATGATCTAGGTGGATATTGGTGGCCACCCACCAAGTCCACTTGGAGCCCCACCATTGTTTCTTTCATCTTTTTAGTTTCCTTAATTGTAGCACAATTTACTATTTTTAATAGTTTTTCGGGTCTTGAACTTTAGGAGCTGTTTTGAGGCCCTAAACAACGTTTTCTGGGAAACATGGGAGCAACATGTGACCATGGACTGATGTTTCTCTTTCCAAAGTTGTAGTTCTTGGATAGATATTTCTAACAAGATATTGTGCGTGTCAAACGGAGATCGTATGCCAAAGTTACGACCCTGGGAAGTTGATGTACCAATTTACCCAAACGGGGTCCACAGTTTGGTGTTTCATATTCTAGGGTTAGGTTTTTGGATGTTTAGGGTTTTCCATTGTTTCTCAACAATAAATAGGCCTTTGAGCCTCACTGTAACATAGTTCGGAGGCATGTAGCCGCCACATCTCTTCTTAGAGATAAGCTACCATCGCCCTAGCTGGTTTATTTCCATTTCTATTTGTAAGCATAATTCAGTATTTTACATTAATGAAATGAAGTATTATTTCCACTGCATCTCTGTGTTTATTGTTATCTCTATAATTTGTTGCATTCCTATTTAAATCTGGATCAACATTGAGGTCATTGATTCCCCATTATAATATAACATCCTTTTAGGTCATAGTTACACCTATGTTATGTTAGTTGTCACATATGTGGTTTTTAGTAAGATGTTATTCCCTCATAATGGAAAGATTGTCACTATCGATCAATTAACGTAATATGATCCTAAGTCTCATAGTTCACCTCAGTCCACTATATCATCAATGGCTAGAAATAAGATTGTCTCATCCCTCACCAATGTCTCACGTGGAGTCTATAAATATTCCACCTTTCTTGGTGCTTATTATGGTCCAACACCAATCCCTTTGAGCCTAGCTCGTCCATATTTTTCATGCTTCAAGCATCACGGGTTGCTCACAAGCAGTCTGGTATGCCTTCACAATAGGAAACACCTCTAAAACTTGTTGTTCCCAACTCAAACTAGCCTTCAAGCATTACTCCTCAAGGTCCACTTCCTTTTGCTAGTATCTCTCCTAGTCCTTTCCAGCCCAAAACCATTCCCCCAGGCCTTAGCCATCTCAATTCAGTTCCCCTAGGTCATTACCGTTCTAGTGAGATACTATTCTTATTTCTGCCCCCTGGATTTTATTCTACACCTGTCATGGCTATGTTAAGTTTACCGAACATTACCTTTGGGATCTCAGTCTACTACATTGATCCTCCCGCAAACACTCCCCCTAATTAACTCAAACCTTACATGGATTTGACCCTTGTTCAACCTGTCGTTACTAACTCTTCCTTTGATTTAGTTCCTCAATAACCTCAACAAGAACCTACTCCTGTTGAAAAAGCATATGGTGAAGGGGGCAAAGCCCAAAAAAAGGGAACCAAAGACAAGGTACCCAAACCTACTCCAGCTCCTCCTAAGCTATCTAAGCCTGATCCTCCATGTGATTTCTGTGATGTTGTTAGGTATGCCACCAGTAATGTCTTGAAATCCCTCATATCAAGAATGATTTATTTGATAACTTTCTTGATTCTAGCATTCCTGAGGTCCATGTCACCTTACCCAAGTCATCTAAGAAGAACAGATCCTTACACATGAACCACCCTTGTGTTTTGCGTGATAATTATGGCCATTTTTCTCATGATTATCCCCGCATCAAAGAATTTCATGATACACTTCAAGTGCTTCATGAATTCGAGGCTGCTCATAGTGATTCTACCTCTATTCTACCAGTAGGTTCTGGTCTCACCCCTATGCCAAAACAAGAGGTATTTCAACCACCCATCATGATCCCTCCTCCTGATGTTGAGATGACGGATAATACCTCTCCAATTCTCTACCTATCATCATCCATGTTATCAATGTATTGGAACTCTCTTGACATCTCCTATTGTGACTTTGTTGAACCTTCTTCGAAAATCGCTTTGGTCTTAGCATCAGTAGATGTCACATCTACTAGTCATCCATCTCCTAGCCTTGATGATGCACATGTGAACTTTTTCTATCATGAATATGCTTGAGGTAGCTCCTCTGCATCATGTGGTATCTCTTCCTCCAATGCTCCTATCTTTTGTTCTAATGAAGACATCATGGAAGCCATGACCACCCCTGATTATTCTTGGGATCATATGCACCATCGTGTGGACTTCCTTTCGTAGAAAACCCATGACCAATATGCTGTGAAGTCTAAATATTTCATTCATGGTGAATTTGATTAGTTTAAAAATCCCATTCCTGCACCGATGCTTTATAAGAAGGAAATATGGCTAAAATTTCCCCTACCATCAAAATTAATATTTTGAATAAACGAGGGATCAAATAAAATATCATCTTAGGGGAACAATGCACCCTAGAATATATTGATGCTTACACTAAGCTATGCAAATAATTTCATGATTTTCTCACCTGGTCTTATTCTAAAATGCTCAGACTTGATCCTGCCATTGTTGAACACTGCATCGACACTTGGCCTGACGTCATCCCTATCCGCCAAAAGCAAAGGCCTATCCATCCTTCGAAACGTGAAGTTGTCAAAGCTAAAATCGATAAGCTCAAGCAGGCTGGTTTCATCTATCCTATTGAATACACCACATGGGTGTCCAATCTTGTTCCCGTTCTAAAGAAAGAAAGCACCATTCATGTCTGCACTAACTTTCGCGATATGAACAAAGCTTATCCCAAAGACAACTTTCCCACACCATTCATATACCAAATCATCGATGAGTGTGCAAGGCATGACTTTCTTTTCTTATGGATGGATTCTCTAGGTATAGTCATATATGTATTTGTTCTGCCAATCAGCTTAAAATCCTTAACTAGTCTGTGGGGAAATTTTTCTTATAAGGTCATGCCTTTAAGTTTAAACAATTATGGGGCCACTTTTTAGCATGCCATGTCTTATTGTTTCCATGATCTAGCTCATATTATCCTTGCATATCTAGATTATCTCATCACTTGTTCCAAGCTTTGATTGCAACACCTTCATGATTTCCATAAATGTTGCCTTAACCCCTTAAGTGCATGTTTTGTTTTCTTTTCGGCCAAATTTTGTGGATTCATTGTTTCCAAAGATGGTATCACTCTTGACCCTCTCAAAGTTCAAGCCATTCTTGAACTTCCTCCTCCTCATCCCCTTTTATAGTTGTAAAGCCTCCAAGGCAAAGACAACTTTCTTCCTAGGTTTGTCCTTGACTATGGCACCGTTGCGAATGGGTTTCTTAAAATTTTTCAATATAACATTCCATTTGTTTGGGATGACCAAGGTCAATAGTCTTTCGATGCCCTAAAACATGCTCTCACTTCTTCTCCCTTGATTAGTGCACCTAAGTTTGTGAGGGATTTCATCTTGTATAGCTCGGCATCCACATATTCAGTCACCGGGATCCTAATACAAGAAGATGGTGTAGAGAATGAGAATTTAATCTATTATCTTAGTAAGAACCTTCATGGTCCCCCTATGTCCTATTCACATGAAGAAAAGTTGGCGTTGGCTATTGTGTTCTCTATTCAAAATCTTCGTCATTATATCTTATGGATACCACCAACGTTGTGACCAATTCCAACCCCATGGCATTCCTCTTGAGTTGATGGATCATTAATGGGAAGTAGGCCCATTGCATCGTTATACTTCAAGAATTCGATCTCAAATTTGTCACAGCCAAGAGTAAGAAATGATTAGCCCTTCCTGAATTCATTTATAAATTCCCTACTAGATTTCTTGATCCGTCGGTAAATGATGATCCTCCAGATGAACATGTGATCACCATTATCTCAGATGATCCTTGGTATGGTGTACCCTTACCTATATGTGAACCAAAAAATTCACACCCCATCTTACTCATGATGATTGATGACATATTTGACATCAAGACCCTCGCTACATCCTTATTGGTGATGATCTTTATCGTCGTAGTGTCAACACTACCCTCTATCATTCTTTCACCCATGTTGAAGCTAAGAAAGTTCTCAATTCTTGCCACAGTGGTGCTTGTGGTGGTAACCTCTCTAGAATGTCCATCTTCCAAAAAATCATGCACACCAATTACTTTTTGCCTTCTCTCTTTAACGATTACATTGAGGTAGTCAAACACTGTCCCAATTGTCAATTACACATACCTATGGCGCAAGCCCCTCATGCCCCCCTCTATCCTGTGATCACAGTTGTTCCTTTCGGTAAAGGGCTATTAACTTTATGGAGTGTCTACCCCAATATGATAATAACCATAAGTATATTATCGTGGTCGTTGATTATTTCACCAAATGGGTTGAAGCCATGCCAACATTCAATAACAATGCAACTACTACAAACCTCTTTTTTTAACCATGTTATCGCTTGATTTGAGGTTTCGAAACAATTGGTCTCTGACATGGCTGACACTTTGAATATAAGATTTAGTTTGAGCTATCTTCTCTGTTGGGCTTCGAACACCTCTTTTCATCATCTTACAACCCCCAAGGCAATGGCCAAGTTGAAGCTATCAATAAAATCCTTAAAATTATGCTTCAAAAGACGGTGAATAAACACAAGACCAATTGGCATCTTATGATCTTCTCTACATTGTGGACCTATAGAACCTCTGTCAGTCACTGGGTTCACTCCTTCCCACCTTCTTTTCAGAGAGGAGGTAATCTTTCCAATCGAGTGTGAAACCCCCTCCCTTCACCTTGCTTTCAAACTTCTCCTAGAAAGCCAATCTCTAAAGAAACGACTTATCATGCTTGAGTGCACAAATGAAGACTGTCATGTTGCATTGCAAACCATTGAAGAAACCAAATAGTGCACTAAAGCTCAGTATGACCGAAAAGTCCACCCTTGTACCTTTTACGAAGGTGACTTTGTTCTCATCTATGAACAAGCTCATGATCTCCTAGGGCATGGGAATTTTGAACCATTATGGCTAGGGCCTTACATCATCTGTAAGTGTTTCGGAAAAGGGGCATACCTTCTACATGGCCTAGAAAGAGAAATCCTTCCTAACCCTTGCAATGCACTCTACCTCTGAGAAATTTTACCTATAGCAGTTCCCATTGAAATGAGTGTATCTTTTTCCTTTTTCTTGCATTCAGGTAGCTTGCATCCCCCTTCATCTCATTCATTATCTCATTGCATCTTTCAGATGGATCCATCATGCACACCTCATATTGCTTATTCCGACGGCGCGATTCGCTTCTCCAAGAATCTAGCCCCAGCAACTTGGGCCATTTTCACCCCCTTGTATTCGCTAGTCCACTCCAATGACATCTTCATTAGATATGCCACCAATAACCAGACTGAATATGATGTTGTGATAGGTTTTTTAGCCAATTCCCTTGATCATTGCATCCTTCACCTTCATGTTTGTCTTGATTCCTTGCTACTTGTTATGAAATTGAACGAGGTTTATCATGTGCGTAATCCTATCCTATTTAGACAATATCTATAAGTTAAGATTTTGGCACATGGATGTGAATCCATTACATTCATTCAAGTTCCTAGAGCACAAAATCAATATGTAGATAAAATTACAAATAACATTCTAGATTGGAATTTATCACATGCACATACATGAACACAACCATAACATAAACAAATGGCAAACCACAATCGTCTTAAAAGATGTATAACCATATTTTGTATCATAGTATCAAACATATAGTGTTTTGAGTCCACTACTCTAAATACATCTGCCATGCCCATAGCATGTTACAAGAAAACCAAAAAATGGGGACCCATAAGTCCCTATGCCTAATAATTATCATCTAGAGGCTCCCGAACCAATGGCTCCATCTCACCAACCCATAAGTCTCGAAATTCCTGACTGAACATAGTTATGTTCCTCGCGATAACTCACCATTATGAGGGATGAACAATGCACTCCTCTATATACTGATATTATAACTCATGCCATCCTTGCTCTATCACCCAGGTCACTAGCACATCGAACCTACGACATAGATCCTACTGCTCGCCCTATATATCCTGTCGGCTTCACCAGTGCTATATCTGCATACCACAAGTTTGGAAGTCAATACCACATACATATATTTCCTAAAATTTAAATTCATAAAATACATAACAACTTTCACTTACCATTTGGACCCCATGCTAGTCCTGGCGAAAGTGGTAAGCTAGGATCTCCCTAATAGTCATTCCATTATATGGATAATCATATATCTACAATGGCATCTAGACCCAATGTGCCAAGAACTCAAGTTGGGACACCCATCTGACTCCCCCTCCTCCACCTCATCATAGTAGCTACCCCCAATGGCGCATCCTGGGCTCTTGTGGGTCCCCATCACATATTTGTACATGTTGTTGGATGGTCAGGATATTCTCCAAGAAGAATGAGCACACAACTATCCCAAATGAACAATTATCATTAGTTTGTTTCCTGCATAGTATCAACTGTCATTTCAATGATGACATCATTATCTGGGCCCACCCATAATAGGTCCCCGCTAATACACTCTCCATAAGAATCATCAGTGCCCCCTAGTGATGTGATGAAAGGCATAACTACCCAATATCCACAACACTGATGCAACTGTAGTTCGTGTCTTGAGCCTCTCTAAGTCACTAATCTGGATGGATTTTCCTTTTGTGTGAATTCCTGATACAAAATGATGATCCACAAAATCCCATATATGCCTCCCATGAGGCAACAATGGATGTATCTCCGCCACCACCTCTAGGGGGAAAATCCTATGAAAAAGTATATGTCTTGGATAGTGATCTTGATCATGTGCCCATATACCACAAAGGTCTCCTGATCTGGGTTGCAATAGCTCGCAATCCTTGATAGAAGGGGCTCACCAACCCTCATCATTCGGTTCTCCAAGAAATTCAACACCCCATATCGTGCCAAAACCCCTCTGACTACTTGGTTCCCCTGAATCTCAACATGAGGAGTTTCCAAATCCCATTATCACCACAACACCTTTAGCTCTACAATATCTGTAGTATACCATTATATTTTGTCAGTTCAAATCCAAAGTCATATATTTCAGGCTTAAAGCTTCAGTTCAACAGAGACCCAACATCTTTCTTTTCCTCAACCCATAATGCAATATTTTCCCTCAGAACTATGTTGGATGCATTTATTGGCCCCCTTTCTGCATTCTAGGACACATAATAGGGTCCAAAAAGTGTGTTTTGACCATGAGGAAGGTAAAGGGTTTTCCCCAGTGAACTGAAGCCCTAATATGAAAATATATTCCACCAAAATTGATGAGTAAGGTTAGGCCACCTACCTCCAACTCGCAGATCCAAATTCTAATAGTCGGTTTGTCCATTACGATCTCCACAAGATTTAGGGCCTTCTCCTCCTCTCTGAATTATCCAACATCTCACTATGTAAATGAATTGGATTTGGGGGTAAGAAGCCCTTTCATAGGAAAATCCCTAGTTTTTCCACCGCCCATTACGATGAAACTGTAGCTCGATTTTAAGAACCATTAGCACCATTGGAAATCTCTCACCGAGTTCTATCATGATCTCTCTTTTTTTTTTGTAATTTGACACTTCACTAGGAAGCCCTTTTTTCCATGAGGTCTCACTTTGCCACTTATTAAAATAAAATTTCTTCATTTGAGCCATTAGTACTATGGTACCACTTTACTTGTACATTGGTTGACTTAATTGTCGATTTTCATCATGAGTAACCAGTATTTACTCATATTTTTATGGTTCACTCTGCCCGCCCCCCCCAATGTGGCTGCATCATTGAGTCACCCTTGTTAAGAGCCTCAGAGATGAGTCACCCTTGCATATATAGAGTCTGTTCTGAACACCCTTGAGTCTTGTTATAGTATATCATACATGGTTGTGTCATGTTCATACCATCATGCTAATATATTTCCCCTAGCTACATTGTTTTGTCTTTGAAAAGCCCCAGTCTGAGTAATTGACCATCCCCTCTGGAATCAAGTTAGTCACTACTAGGTCAACCATGAAACTTATTCTATGGCAGGGGATTTCATCAACCCACCACTCATTTTGATTCCTTCCATCATCATCCCTAGTGTCAGTCCATCAGTCACCTTACTATGATCCCTCATGCTTTTGTTAAGGATCCCTCATTTCCTTAACTATGGTAGGCCCTCTTATGTCGAATTCAACAAATTATTCCATAAGTGTTGTCTAGAGGGTGATCTCCCTTGGTTCTAGCCTTCATATTTTTTCGGTGCCTTAGATCAAGCAAATGGAATCATCATTGCCCTTTGACTTGGTTGTTTCTCACGTGCTCGACACCAGCTCATTATCACCTGATTGAGAATCGTACACTTGATGGTCTGATGATCCATATGATTGTACCAGTGATTCCTAGGTGTGTGTGAGATGTTCCAGATCTCATGAGAGGGTGGCCCTTCAGGTATACACCCACATGCCTAGATGTTCGCAGATGTCATTCTAGCCTTAGATGTCATTATGTAGATGTGATGGATTCAGTTTCAGCTGCTTGCAGCACCAACAACATGCATGTCTCCTTTAGATGATCCATTCAGATATTCACATCCCTTTCCTATTCAGGAGGGATTCTTTTGTTGTGATCCACCCTCACCATTGTTACAGGGAAAAGTGTCTATCAGAACTGCTAATCCCACTAAGGCCGGTAGCTACCTTAGAAACAAACAAAGTAAAACTACTTTCGTTTTCCTTTATGAAAGATAGATGAGAGAAGAATAAAGGAGACCAACCTCTGTCTTGCACCTGGTTCCTTGCTCGATTCCTCTCTCTTCTGATAGTCCTTTTCTACTTGCTTTCTTGTATACCCAACTTCACAAAGTACCTGCAAAATCAAAGCAGCATAACACTATACGAGAACATAGATCTATTATCATAAACAATCTAGGATCAGATGTAAATTGACATACAAATGCATAAAATGTAAATCACACAAAAGTATGGAGGAAAACTTAAATAGCTTTATTGATAATCAAGAAAGAGCCAAGAGAGCTACAACCAATTGTCCTGACCCAACATCATCCTCTCAGTAAGTAAGCCCCTCTTCACCTCATGAAAAGCTTAGATCACCCAACACTATGATGTTGCCTCAAGAAACTAACAACAATTCCTTACAAGATGCAAAATTCCAGCCTGCGAATCTCTGGGATGAGGGATCCATATATAGATGTCTGCAAGGGAGATGAGTCAACTTGTGATTTGATTAGTGTCTTCCCTCTGATAGTTCTTGCTTCCACTTGGAGATTTATGATCGCTTACTCATCCCTGGTCGAATTCAGAGAGGCAAGTGTCACAACAGAAGTTTCTAGAAGATTCCATGCTTCTCCGCCTCGCAGATTGACACTGCCATTTTTCCTTTCTCGCCCATCGCACCCAATAGAAGGGATTTCTGAAATGCAACGCACCCACTATGTGTATTTAGGTGAGATGCAACGCACTTTACCTATGGAGCAGGTGAAATGATCCAGTTTTGGCCAGTTCTGTGTAGTTTTTCATGGAGAACTTCTGGGAGAAGCTGTAATCAGTTGACCTTGTTATTTTAAGGGTTGGAACAACACTTTTAGGGAATTAGGAGCCCTAGGTTTATGGAAATTTTATGCTTGGGGTTGCAGTGCCCAAAAATGTCTATAACAGTTGCCCCCTAAAGCATGAGGTCGTTAATCTTTTTGATGTCGGGTGAAATGCTTTATCATGAGGATTCAAAGTTCTTTCAAGCTGGAAGGAGACCTGTAATAAGATACAATACAATACATTATCTTCATAATATTTTCATGATCTAGCTGAGGCAGGCATTCCCATGCTCAGCTTTATAAATTCATTTTCATGTACATAGGACAGACAATCGTCTGAGTGTAGACTGATGATTCTAGTAGAGCCATCATCCCTTAGATTGGATGATTATCTGTGCAGCAACGGTGTACATTTGATGTCTTTATTTCCTGAATATATATCGCAGTCCAAATGGATGAAACTAGATCCGAGGTCTTCAATCTCGTTCGATCTTCACTCAAAGTACAAGTCGATCCATGTGAGAGATGTTTTGGAGTCGAACATGGAAAGACATCGCCTGATTACCAGCCAATGATGTAAGCTGTTAACAGGCACGAGAGGAATCACCGATAATGATAATGATCCTCAAGGTACTGCAGTACAATTCATGCGGTGTGAATAAAGGACTTGGCGTTGAACACCATGCAAAATCTTTCGGTCGAAGGTCATTGATGTAAACCTGTCGCCGGAAGTGAGAAACATGCCATTGAGGCATGCAAGCTTCAAAGTACTGAAAGGGGTGTTCCTAGATCGACTTCTTGGATAATGAGCTGATGTCGACAAGAAGTGATTCATCATAGGAGGGCCTTAAAGAATCCCACATCAATGACACGAAACAGAGCAAATGATTTTAATGGAGGTGAAAACGATCTGGTGATATAAGGTTCAGGGTGGCGGTCATGAAAGAATGGAGCATAAATGTATTGCAGCATGTGAGACATACGTGAATTCTCTTGAACATATCGGCGACACTGGCATGATGGATTGATAACATTAACCCCAAATGTGGATGGTGTGATGTGACCATGGTGATGTGACCGGTGAATGAAACAACCCAACCTGACTTGGATGTGGAGTGAAAGTGTCATGTTCAAGAGTGACTTGCTACCAATAAAGTTTCTTCAAGTTCTCTTCCCAATTTTTCCCCAGTCATTGCTGACCAGTACCTCTTTATGTTTTTCAAGCTTGAGGAGGAGAACATATTCTTGTTCTATAATTTTCCCTTCGGGCAAACCCATCGCTATGTTTTAACGAGCCTAGCGATAGTGAAACTCGTTCTTGTCTACTATGGACAAGTTTGTCGCTATTAGGTTTTAACGAGTTTAACGACAAAGATAACTAGGTCCTTTTCAATTTTAGAGAGTCTGAAAAAGGGACGTAAAGAAAACTCCAAAAATCCTTTTTCGTCATCTAATCCCTTAGGTCTGAAAAAGTATAAAACAATACAGAAGGGATGAATTTTCGATACTTTTAACGAGCCGAACAAAACAAGTGCTCGATCTTTTTGTGTAATAATCCCTCAGGTAAAAAAAGATTAAAATCTAAAGGAGGGATAGCACTTCCGGTCACTTTAACGAGCTGGAGAGGCCAATGGCTCGACAATCTTTTCATATTTTATGAGTCAGTTGAAAAGAGCTTAAAGGAGACTCGTCTTTGAGGAACGAGTGATAAATTTGGGTAGCAGCTGATTCCAAGTAAGGTTTGGAATTTCCCAATCACGACAGTGTTACAAGGATGGCTAACAGGATCACTCTTCGCAGCTGTTCCTCAAAAGGGGTAAACAATCAAATGGAGGTGAATTATCAGCCAATACAGAGTGGAGGTGATGATGAGAACATGACGAAGGCTTTAAAGGCTAAAGTACTACATTCACGACAGTTATTTACTGGAAATTGGTTCATTTTTTATTGAGCTTAAATGCTGGGGGAAACATTTGCTCATTGCTTATGTTTATTTTTTAACGAGCATGAGGTCCGCGTTAAAACTGCTCGATATATCCAGTCGTATAATAAGGATGTCTCATATATAAAACGACAATTTTTCAAATCTTTTCCCCACATCCTTTCTTTATGCAAGTTAGGAAACGACCAATCCTACGAGTTTAAAGGGTTAGAGGACCTACAAATTTAAAAAAATAAATGGTCGCTCTTCGCTTGCACACCAAAAGGTTTGCGTGCCCCTAGGTATAAAGTAGAGTTTCAAGGTCACCTCTCAATCTACCGACAAAACATTTGTTTCATCGAGAAAGGCTTACCTCTTTCAGGTTACCAAAGATTGTTCTATCTGCACCGCAAAAAAAACACTTCTTCGGCGATGCCTACCGAAATAGACAAAGGCGAGTTGTGCAGACGCCTCCACCCACATAACTTTTACAAGGGAATCTTATTCTAGTCTAACCCACTTTTCCAATCACAGACGGGAGCGTCAGACTAGTCATATATCTCTCGTGGAAACCTATCCTATACCTGAAGTTTTCCTGTCGAAGCAGACCAGGGTGCATGCCCCGTGGGTTTCAGTCATGTCCTCTGAATCACTCGCGCTCATCAGGTGGACGGGCTAGGGATTGATGAGACATTCCTTGCATGAAAAGACCATTTAGGGATGGTGTATGACTATTTGCCATGTGTGAACCGGGAAATGAAAGCTAGTCTACGAGCTTGACCACTCTTCCTTCGTGCGGAAAACACATTACTCTAAAGAGTGATGAGATAATGGCTCCCATGTAATAAATATAGTCTCTTCCAAGGAGTAGATTATAATCCAGGGGTCCTTGGACTACCATTACGTTCATTTGAACGGTTTTTCCTCTCAATGTTATGGGCACATTGGGAAGGATCCCTAACGGTCGACTGGTTCCTTTGTCGAAGCCTGTTAGGTTTCTCATCTCAGGCAAAAGCGATGGCGAACCAAGTGCTTTCCAAGCAGTCGAGGAAAGGATACTCACAGAAGCCCCTTCATCTATGATGGTACCAGCCATAACCATTCTATATATTTGAGCAATGATTCAGAATGGTACACTAGCCGGTAAACGGGGTTTGCCTAGTAGATTCCAGTCAAAGGAAACAACTGGGTTGCTTGGAGGTGGGACCGAATAGACGGCCAGGTACGACTCTGACGAACTTCCTTCCTGCGGTAAAGGAATGGGTAAATTTCCCCCATGTTCATCGGAGTCTATGCTTACGAAAAGAATTTGGATGGTGTCATCCTTGTTCTATCCGATGACTGTATCATCTGTAGATGGAACCTCTGAAGGCAAGACCGGGTCAATTGCCGCCTCGACCTTTTGACTTTCATCTGGTATGGGTTCAGATGGTTTATCTTCAATGATAGACGCTTCAGTCGACCACCTGGCGGGTCAACCGGATTTTCAACTAGTGATGGACTCGGCAAGAGTTTCTTATATCTAGGAGGAAGTCGTAACGGTGAAACTGGACGATCGTCCAAAACCTCGTCTAAGAAGGGACAATGGTGGACGGTGTGATCGCCTTCACACAGTTTACAAGGAAATTTGCTTGTTCCTTTTTGTCTAGGGGCTTCACTTTCACTAGTCGACGGTGTGTTTTCAACATGATCATCAGAGGTTGACGACACCGGGTTGTGCAAACGAGGAGACCAGTCCCTTAAGATCCGAGTGATGTAGGGGCAATCTCTATGATATTGGTCTCCTTTGCAAATGAAACATGGCGATTTAGGCCTGGTCGGTGCAGTGTGTGAATTGTCGCTAGACGACGCTTGGTTGCCCCTTTTTGCCTTTGGCTCCTTCTTCTTCATCTCTTTCTTCTTCTTTTCGTTCTTCTTCTCAGGTACTTGATTTTTGGCTTTACCAGCCTCATCAAGTGAAGAGGAAGGAGGAGAGGAAGAATTGGATGAAGTAGAGGGTTGGGGGGTAACTCTAGAATTGTCTAGTTGCTGACTCGATTGTTCAGGAATTGCGGTGTTCTGAACAATGGAGGTTGAGAAAAGCCATACGGGCAAGCCGATTGTCAATCCTGGAAGCGACAATGTGGCCATATGGGGTGCACCAACATCTCCCCAAGAGGAGAAGGGACTAGGATTTCCTCCAAGGGGAACTCCTTGGTTGGTGGACTCCATTTTCTCAACCTAAGACCAACGTAAGAAAGGTGATGATTATTCCATTTAAAATAAATTTTAGACGCTTTGACACAACTTGTTTTTCAATTTTAAAGAGTCGAGAAAAAACAAAAGATGACTCTAGTCGCCTTCGATTTTTAATGAGCCTGAAGTGACAAGTGCTCAGATAGACCTTTCCGTTAAGGAGTTTGAAAAGGAACGAAAGGGACTACTCTGGAAATCTAGGCAGAGGGATTACCAAACCAATCACAAAACTGTAGAATACTTTTTACGGTATGGCAGTCAATCTTCCCGAAAGCTGTGTTCAGTGCATTACGATCGATAGGGCGGCAGACACGGCTTCATATGGATAAAGGATTAAGCCTATTGTGGTCTCCCAAAATATACTCGACGGTACGTGGGAGCACAAGTCTGTACTAGCACTTATCGTCTCAAAGTGGAGGAATCACCCAACCAACAGTGAGAACAATAGTTACCAGGATTTACGACGCCGGAATACGTCTCTAGCCTAGACTTCTAGATGTTATGCGTTAGGTTCCAAAGTGTTGTTAGATTCATTAAATTTATTTTATAGTTGATCTTGCTTAATAAACTTGCCTTTCAGGTTCACCGTGTGATGTAGATGTACAATTCCTAAAATGCAATCTAAGATGATAAACAATTGTTTTATCTTCTTTGTGCAATGAAAGTCCTAGCTACTAAGGAAAGAGAGACAGTAATCTTTCAACAAAGAGAAAAGAGCACACACTATATGCACCGTCCTAAATCAAACCAATCAAAAAGTCTAAATGCAAATGCACATGCATGTATGTGTTTTCAGCCTTCTTAATATGTGAATGATAAAAAGAAAGCTAATGCACAAATCAGAATTATTTTTCAAAGCGATAATTACTAACAAGTTTCTTTTCAAAATCAAAATGAAGACAATGACAACACTTTGCGATTTGAAAATGAAAACTTGCTTTTAAACACTAGAAAAACTACTAATTTAGATCAAATACAATAGTAACAGGGTAATCGACTATCAAGAACAATCAGGTCCTCTTCTATGACTGAAAACGACACTTGCGACACTTTCAAATCAAGAAACGACAGTACAATTACGTTACTTCTTTGTAAAGGAGAACTGAAAATGACTCAACAAATACATAAAAACATTTACAGTTCTTTGCACAATGGAGGCGGAATAACAGCAAGGAAAGGGGTTTCAAACAGAGGTGTACTGACTACAGGCAGCAAAACTCTTGAATAGATCTGAAAAGAGTGAACACAGAAACCAAAATTTAGGAACAATGCCTAGTTTGATCAGCGCACTTGTAACACAGTGAATTTGAAATGCAGCGCACCTACTACACTCGGGAAGTGCGCTGAATTTGAGATTCACAGAACAGACAGTGCGCTGGACTAGGGACGAGACTTTGATTGGGTTTCGGGTCACAGTTTGCAGTTCAGTTCAGGGATTTTGGCCGAGCAAGTGGTAATCAGTAAATCAATCACAAGGGTAGATCTAAGGAGGTTACTAGAGCCACCACGAGGGCAATTAGAGAGCTTGTAAATCAATTGTTTAATTCATAAACAAAACCCAGAGATTGACTGAAGCAACATTGATCTACTTTGCATTTGCATAGCAAATGCAGTTCGAAATGCAAATGCAGTTCGAAGGCTAGCTGGCTTGACTTCAGGCTCCGTCTATAAGTTTATAAAGTAAACAAATGTAGATAAACAATCAATCTAGTCACTCCCCAGCGGAGTCACCATTTTGTTATAGGGAAAAGTGTCTATGCAGAATTGCTAATCCCACTAAGGTTGGTAGCTACCTTAGAAACAAAAAAAATAAAACTACTTTCGTTTTCCTTTATGAAATATAGATGAGAGAAGAATATAGGAGACCAACCTCTATCTTGCACTTGGTTCCTTGCTCGATTCCTCTCTCTTCTAATAGTCCTTTGATACTTGCTTTCTTGTATACGCAGCTTCACAGAGTACCTGCAGAATCAAAGCAGCATAACACTATACGAGAACATAGATCTATTATCATAAACAATCTAGGATTAGATGTAAATTGACCATACAAATGCATAAAAAATAAATCACACAACAGTATGGAGGAAAACTTGAATAGCTTTATTGATAATCAAGAAAGAGCCAAGAGAGTTACAACCAATTGTTCTGACCCAGCATCATCCTCTCAGTAGGTAAGCCCTTCTTCACCTCATGAAAATCTTAGATCACCCAACACTATGATGTTGCCTCAAGAAACTAACAACAATTCCTTACAAGATGCAAAATTCCAGCCTGCGGATCTCTGGGATGAGGGATCCATATATAGATGTCTGCAAGGGAGATGAGTCAGCTTGTGATTTGATTAGTGTCTTCCCTCTGATAGTTCTTGCTTCCACTTGGAGATTGATGATCTCTTACTCATCCCAGAGAGGCAAGTGTCACAGGAGAAGTTTCTGGAAGATTCCATGCTTCTCCACCTCGCGGATTGACACAGCCATTTGTCCTTTCTCGCCCATCGCACCCCATAGAAGGGATTTTTGAAACGCAACGCACCCACTATGTGTATTTAGGTGAGATGCAGCACACTTTGCCTATGGAGTAGGTGAAATGATCCAGTTTTGACCAGTTCTGAGTAGTTTTTCATGGAGAACTTCTGGGAGAAGCTGTAATCAGTTGACCTTGTTCTTTTAGGGATTGGAACAACACTTTTAGGGACTTAGGAGCCCTTGGTTTATGGACATTTTATGCTTGGGGTTGCAGTGCCCAAAAATGTCTATAACAACCATGTCAGTTTGAGGGGCATTATCTCTCATGCACTCAGAAGTTATTTTATTCAGTCTAGGCCTATGCCTTTCCAGGCACATTATGTTATGGGATTCATTGTATTATTTTCTGGCACATTAATGCCAACATATCATGTATCATGTACTTTGTATCTCAGTCCCACATTGCTGGGCTCACCATTATTATTTGTACTCAGTTAACTGAGCGGGTATGGGTATGCCTCCCCCACCTAATTTGAGTTCATGTACTCCAAAATAAAAGGAGACTTATATCAGTTTAGTAGGTCTCACACCCTCCATTCCTGTGTCCTTACCCTCATTGCTCTCTCTCTCTCTCTCTAACTCATCTTTGCTGTCTTGTGGAAGTGTAACCTACATCGTATTTCAGTCATACGATTTTCTCCTAACACTCATATGTTGGGGGAGGGAATTTGTTACACCAAAAAATGATCACCTAGCCATTTCTAACTAGGTGGATCGAAATACACCATGTAGGATTAATTTACCATAGTAAAATCACTTTCACCATGGTAATTCAAAGTGATTGGCCTCCTAAAAAACTGTGATCTCGATCCTTTATGAGATAAAATATTACCATGAATAGTAATTTGGAGCCTAGATAAAGTTTGATATCCCCATTAGGGATCCACTTGGTTTGTATCCACCAATTTAAGATCTTCTCTGAGGGCCAGGTGCCCATAAATTTGCAAATAATTGTGTGTTCTTGCATGAAATCCCTATACGTTGCTACATCTAGGTCATGTAGCTCCAGAAATAGGGTTTTCTTCATTTTTGGATTGCATTAATTATTTTATTGTGTCTGAGTTTGTGCTTTCTGTAGAAATTTTGAATAATATGACACTTATTCAATAGAGATTATCCCGATTATACACTATTTCTGAAAACATGCATAATACATAACCTCCTCTACGTTGATCATCAATTTACAGAAGCAGAAACAATAACATGCGCACATAGAAGCATCAATCACATATATCAACAAAGTATTTTCCCGGGGAAAGCATCTCGCTAAAACCCCAACTATCTGTATATTATATTGATTGAAAACATGTTTACAATACATAGTACAATACTCCTCTCAAGTATCCAACACTATCTCCACCTGTTATACACAATACAGCTCAGATCTGATCTCCAAATCTCCCCCACTACTTTGCCTGCCTCCACTGCAAAACCCTGCAAGAGAATGAATGAGAATGGTTGATCCAAACTCCTATTTACCTTGTGAAAATCACCCACACTGTAAATCACGTGAGCACAAGCTGTATTTCACTTGGTATTGGCCCACACTATGCAGAGATCATTGGCATAACTCAATCCCATGCATGTGCACAATCTCAAGCACAACTGATAGCAATCTCAACCTCTAACACCTGTCTCCACTGAATTGTACATGCACTGAGTTAACTGATGTGTTCTTCAGTTGCATTATGAGTTAATAATTAGTGAATTAATTAATAACTAATTCACACAACTCATCACTTAGTATATTGATCAGTTAGACTAAATACAACTAGTTCAACTAAGTCAAACTGAACACAACTCCATTAACTGCTCATCCAACTCCACAGAACTCAACCACATGAGTTCTAACTGATGTCCTGCATGCAATAGCTCAACTAACACATAAGAAAAGCATATTTCATTCTGTTAGCTGCATGTGCCACATATGTAGCTCAAACTGAAGTGCTCCAAGAGGATAAGATAAATTTTATAGTCTAAATATTATTATGAGACAATAATATTTGACTTTTCTATTTTTGACTAGTAGTCTAAAAATAGACTCTGATCATTCCTGCTATGATCCAAAACTAGACTTTGCGCCATAATTTGCCTACAGTCCCACTTAGTGAAGGTGACTCCTTTCTACTAAGCTCCATCATCTTGTTGCACACTTTTCAACACACCCTCTCAACAAGAAAGGCTTCCTTTCAAACCTGATCCTGAAACTCTGGAATGTTTTGCATGTAACACATCTGCCCAGTCCACTTTGCTCCAACAACACTTGGAACAAAAAAACACTCCCAATTGACCACTCTATTGGGCGAGGAACATACTTTGATGCTGAAGCTCTACCTATTGCTAACAAGTGCTCCCTCTCTAACATCTGCGCTACTACAACATCTCCATGCATCTCGCACCATTGCACACTTCTCTGTGCCACCTAGCACTATGTAAAACATTTGTGCCTCTCGCATTACTATAGCCTACATGCTATGCACTGTCCTAGGATTCCCTGCACTATCGCTCTCTCTGCCACTCCATCCGGATCTGTCTCTACCCAATCAATCAGTTCCTGCTACTACACATCGGGGCTCCCATAGCAAGGTCTCATCTAAGAGGTTGGGTACCTCAAGGATACTACTCCTCCTCCTTGGGACGATCAATCCACATCACCCCACCTCCTACCTGGAGGTATGGATGCATGCGATACCTCAGCCCACCTGGCTCAAAGTTTCCCCCTACTGGAGGTCTCTGCATGAGTATATGTCTCTACTTGATCTCCTCTCAGATTCCCTTGTTGTGGCTGCTCCACAACCTCCTGAAGCTGTTGCACCAATCGTGGCTCCTACACAATCATCTGAGACTTCTTCTGGCTCTGCATGTTGATAGGTAATATACGCTCCCTCTCAACCACCAAGTCTCCATCAGTTGCCTCACTGCTCAAGGCTTTTCATGCATCTTGAACCTCAATAGCATACAGGTTCTTGACCCGTGAATCAATCTACTTCACCTGTCTAGTGATGATGTGTCTAAGGAAAACCTTTCCCTTACTGAAGAATACAACATAGCCTCTGTCTTCCAGCATCGCGATCGACACCAAGTTTCTCTTCAGTCCTATTACATACTTGACATCGGTCAAGGTAAGGCGAGCTCCATGCTCCCTCTGAAAGATAACCGTTTCTACACCTAAGACGCTATACTTCTCATCATTACCCATCACTACGAGTATCTGGAGATCTTTCTCCTCCAAAGTACTAAACAAACTTTTGTCACTATTCATGTGGAAAGAAGCTCCACTATCAAGAAACCAACCACTTCCCACCATGGATGAATCCATGCATGTGAAGAGTGTGAAGTCCAACTCAAACTGTGAAGCAAGTGAGGCTGCCTCACATTTAGATCCTTCCCCAGATCCCTTCTTGGACTTCTTCTTTCAGCAATTAGTAGCATAATGGCCCAACTCATGACAACGAAAGCATCTCACCTTCGACTTGTCAACTTTCTTCCCATCATTGGAAGAACTGGATTCGGAAAGAGAACCATTCTCCTTCCCCTTCTTCACTTTGGCAGCCAAAGCACAATCTTCTTCATCAGATTCCTTTGATGAAGATCCGTCCCTGGTATTCTGCCTAATCTCCTCTTGCATAAGATTTGACCAAAGTCTCTCCCATCCTGGCAATTTCTCCCAACCATTGACAGAGTCCTGATAGGAATGCCAACTCTTCGAAAGACCAAGAAGAGCCAAGCTCACCAAGTCCTCATCATCAATAGTTACCCCCACACTTCCCAGCTCATCCCGACATTGGGTGAACTTTGTGAGATACCTGGGCATACTGTCTCCATTCTCACACTTAATGTTTCTGAGTTTATCCTTGAGCGCCATTCCACTAGCTCAAAACTCAATCGCTTCTGATCTAAAATTCGTAAGAACAAAGTATTTCTTGTACAGAGATCGACTGTATGGGCATTCACTGGATATCTCACCTTCCAAAAGAAGGATGAATCCAAAAGCTACATAGCCTGATTACAGACTCTGCTTGAAGAAATAAAATGTAATCACTTTCTGAATAATAGATCTGATGATCAATCCTCGCTTTGATATCTTGTAGAACTTTTTCTACAAATCAAAGAGCTCCGATACCATGTAGAAATTTTGAATAATATGACACTTATTCAACCGAGATTATCCCGATTATACACTATTACTAAAAACATGCATAATACATAACCTCCTCTATGTTGATCATCAATTTACAGAAGCAGAAACAATAACATGTGCACATAGAAGCATCAATCGCACATATCAACACAGCATTTTCCCGGGGAAAGCATCTCACTAAAAACCCCAACTATCTATATATTATATTGATTGAGAACATGTAACAATACATAGTAAACTACTCCTCTCAAGTATCCAGAACTATCTCCACCTGTTATACACAATACAACTCAGATCTGATCTCCAAATCTCCCCCACTGCTTTGCCTACCTCCACTGCACAACCCTGCAAGAGAATGAATGAGAATGGCTGATCCAAACTCCTATTTACCTTGTGAAAATCACCCACATTGTAAATCACGTGAGCACAAGCTATATTTCACTTGGTATTGGCCCACACTATGCAGAGATCATTGGCATAACTCAATCCCATGCATGTGCACAATCTCATGCACAACTGATAGCAATCTCAACCTCTAACACCTATCTCCACTGAACTGTACATGCACTGAGTTAACTAATGTATTCTTCATTTGCATTATGAGTTAATAATTAGTGAATTAATTAATAACTAATTCACACAACTCATCACTTAGTCTATTGATCAGTTAGACTAAATACAACTAGTTCAACTAAGTCAAACTGAACACAACTCCATTAACTGCTCATCCAACTCCACAGAACTCAATCACATGAGTTCTAACTGATGTCCTGCATGCAATAGCTCAACTAACACATAAGAAAAGCGTATTTTCTTCTGTCAGCTCCATGTGCCACATATGTAGCTCAAACTAAAGTTCTCCAAGAGGATAAGATAAAGTTTATAGTCTAAATATTATTATGAGACAATAATATTTGACTTTTCTATTTTTGACTAGCAGTCTAAAAATAGACTCTGATCACTCCTGCTGTGATCCAAAAATAGACTTTGCACCATAATTTTCCTGCGGGCCCACTTAGTGAAGGTGACTCCTTTCCACTAAGCTCCATCATCTTGTTGCATTCTCAACAAGCATTTCTTGTTGAACACTTTTCAACACTTTCTCACCTGTATTTTCCTGTTGTGAGCCAGTATTTTGGTCAAACATTTTCCTACCCCTCCCTCTCCAGGGTGAATGGAGGTCGACTTCTTGAAGAAATTTTAGGCATTATAGGTGGTGAGCTTTGTGAAAAAAGAGGACTCAGGCTCCTTTCCCTTGCCTATGACTATTTCTCGAAAGGAGGGGACCTCTGAGTCCCCCCTGACACTGCCATGGTAGTGCATATAACAAATGCTGATTAAAACCCTAGAAGAGCCTAAAAACCCTCCCTTCTATATTCCTAGACCAAAATTGTATACGTTATTGTTAAAAACTCATTTCTTTGTTCAAATTCTGACATTGTTTATGAGTTTTGAGAAAAACTTGAACATAGTTTTTCTTTTGTTGATAGAAATGAAAAAAGATATTCGGTAACAATTTTTGTTTGTTGAAAATTTGTTTCGCCTTTGATGTTTATTTTGATCATAGCTATGGTAATTACAATTTGAATGGGATTACAATTTTAACATCACTGTAGTTGTTGCTACACGAATGTCGTATTTTAGTTTGTTATAATACCAATAACAAAGACCATTTCTTTTTACTTTGAATATTGTCATCTAGATTTGACCAATATTTGCAATTTGTTCTATTCTCTTATCTGTAGAATATAGAAAATGAACATTAAAAAATTGTTTTAACAAAAAAAAAAATTGACATCTAATCTCTAAAATCATTCCGTATTTTTCATAATGAAATCTCTACTTCCAACTCCCCCTCCCCCCTCCATGCGGTCATGCTATTCCAACTTGCAACTACTTTAATTCTGTCATAACTGAACATATCATATATGAAATGACATTTAAATACTATCATTGTTAATGATATAAAATAACATTTTTCCACAATTGATTTTAATGATATTCATTAAGTAGTGATTGTCATCAATCTTTCAATTTTGCTAGTACTTATGGTAGATACGTTTCATACACTTTAGAAATTGATATCAGGATAATTCTGGAATTCAATCTACAAAATTGTTTTGCTATTTGAAAAGTATGGATTAAATAATTGCACATTTGGTGATTACACTCATATTATTCAATATTGAAGGAACTTAGTTAATCAAATATATAATAAAAAATTCAATTTGTAAGGTTTCTTTCGACAAAGTAAAAAGGAACTTCTGATTGTAGAATTACAACTTATCATATTTTCTTATTTGAAAATTTCCTGATGTCCTTGAATATAAATGCAATGAGAATAAGAGCTACAACTAGTAGTCCTAAATAATACTAATTACATTTTGTAAAGGTTACAATGACAACTTTGTAGGAAGAAGCTCTTGAATAAAAAAGCATGAGTATCAAAATAGAATTGCATTAATTAACATTGTAACTAAGGCATGCAAAGTTATTTATGTTTATGCACATGCATTTGTTATTTTCCTCTCATGTGTTTTACTCCCGCACAGATTTCTTCACGTAGATATTTCTGTAATTGTGAAATAAATTCATAAATAATAATAATAATAATAATAATAATAATAACAACAACAACAACAATGAGAATAAAAAAAATACAAAAGCACATGGGAAAAATTGCAAAGCAAATTCATAATGGCAAAACTATCTAGAGATTTCATTGTACTAACCCCCACATTTCTTCTAGTCTACTAAAAATAAAATAACTACTGGTTTTGTATATATACAAGCGTGACTGCATAATGTTTTCCAACATGCTAATAGCAAATAGTATTGTGCAGCTGACTACTCAAGAAAAAAATCCTCACCATCCATATCCATATTGCTTTGCCATTACAATTATAGTGTACCACTCAGTCAAGAAATATTCTAGGCCCAATCTCTAATTCGCTAACCATACTTTCTCCACATGTTCCTTGTCTATCATTAATTTATCTCACTAATTACATATATATACGATTTATTCATTAGTACACTAACAATACTAGTAGTAGCTACAACAACAAGGGACACACCAACACCAACACCAAGAAAACACCCAACCAATCCTCATATCTTTTCCTCTAATACAGGACAATTGAATTGAATGCTAAATACCAGTCTATTAAAAGTAATATATACTTGAATTCATTGAATAGATATCAAAAAGGGTATTTTATAATATTGATAGATACAACCTTATCAATATCTTTGCAACTAGTTGTGATAATGTCATTGTGTGTGGATTTACTAAATGGATATTAATAATAGTACTTGATTTTAATTAATTTTTGCATGCTAGGTGCGAATACCAAGTTTCTTTATTGGGAACATAGAGAATTCTTTCAGCAGTTTGTACGCTATCTGCTATTGTTATGATGGTTATGAGATACAGTATGTCATAAACACAAATATTAATTTGGCTAAAACCTGCTACAATACATAACACTAACATTTATAAATGAGATGTGATATTATGTATGGTTTTGATATTTCTACAATCACTATTTGCATTCAACTAGCAGTTCTGTAGGTGTTCGGACAAAAAATACAGAGTGCATATCAATATCTTTGCAACTAGTTGTGATAACGTCATTGCGTGTGGATTTATTGAATGGATATTAATAGTAGTACTTGCTTTTAATTAATTTTTTCATGCTAGGTGTGAATACCAAGTTTCTTTATTGGGAATGTAGAGAATTCTTTCAGCAATTTGTATGTTATCTACTATTGTTATGATGAATATGAGATACAATATGTCATAAACATGAATATTAATTTGGCTAAAACCCACTACAATATGCAACACTAAAATTGATAAATGATATTTGATACTATATATGGTTTTAATCTTTCTGCAATTACCATTTGCATCAACCAACTAGCAGTTCTGTAGCGATTCGAAAAACAAATACAGTGTGCAGAGTACTTAATGAAAAACAACATATTTTCACTTAGGAACACAAACTGTATTAAATTTAACATGTCTATACTTCGTCAACCCTTGTGCGGAGCGACGTCGAAATTCGGATGTATGTGAATGAAAAAGTTTATGTTCCTTATTCTAGACATCATTCTTTCACACACATTTGAAACACCATCCTCTTGTACATTTTTGAATTTTTTATGTTCTCGTTCCAAAGAAATAAGACCGATTTTTGATGGAATTTTAATACTGATTATATAATAAAACTAAGTCTAATGACTATCATATGCAGTAGAAGTGATGTGAACATGTTTTTATTCTCTTGAGACTACCAAATGGCATAACTTCCATTCTGAAGAAGCATGTTCAGAGGAAAAATGCATGTTCATATTTCTTTAATTGTGTCCACCAAATGACATTATTGAATATAGAAGTAGCTATCTAGAAATGGTTGTGTGTATTTGACAACAAATGCGCGTTCAGTAGCACTCTGATTGTTCCCAAAGATTTGTCCAAAATTTATCCAAATAAAAAATATATTGACTACTATGTGAAGGAAGCTATATGTCAATGTTTAGCAACATGCTTTAGTGTCAATAAAACAATTAATTAAGGGCCTTTATTACTAGATTAAATGTAAAACATTTTGGCATTTTTCTGACTGATTGATTTTTCCTTGTGTCTATACATGATATTCCTGTACGTCATATTGAATACTTGTACAACAATTTACTTGATCAAAATGAACTCGTATTTATCTTATTTCGTACATTCCTTCTATTTAGTACACAGATATCCATAACATTAAAGAAATAACCATTACCAAAGTAATAAAGAAACTAATTTTTGAATTTCGAGATTTATTTCACCATCTACTACTAATGTTTTCTTTGAATTTTTCAATTGTTATTTATTGAAAGTGTTAAATGTGTCAATAAATCATATATGAATCTAATAACCTGCGAAAGAATAGCAATGAGGGCTACTAGCATTGTACTATTAATCATGATTATTGACTTTAGTAAACGAAAACACTTGTCAGAAGGTGACAAATTGGCTCGAATGGTTGTGGAAATTTTGTCATGATGTTTGCCAAAATCATATGCAAATTAACTTTCCGAGAAAATTTGTGGCCTTGGTAGACAATTAATTTTGTCAGTATCAAAATAAAACAATTCATCAATGATTTACCAACAAGGGCTAGCTTAGTAACTAAATCAATTTATTATAGAAATAGTGAAATACGTTTACACATGATATTCATTTACGACTGTTAACAATTATCATTGGCAATTTCAAAGATAAATGTCATAATTGTCATGAGATTTTTCTATTATTACCACATATATAGATCTATCCGTTTCAAAAACTTGTAGGGTTGCCACAAAAGCACTGACAAATTTTGAGCAATTTAAGCTAGAAAATGCATCAGAAACCCTTTCAGAATGTAGTACAAGTACACAATTGTCGTATATTGTATTGTAATATTTTTTTTGTATGACATATATTTAAATGATATTAAATCAACAAAGAAATACACAGGTAATGGAGAAGATGCTTTTGCAATAACGATACTTATTTCTATTACTTCCCATAAATGTTGGATTTGATATTTTCAATTTCTATTTATTAAGAGTGTCGTGTCTTGTATTTTGCACACAAAAATTAGCAACAGTTGGCAATTTCCACTGCAAATTTTTTTTGCAAAATTACACTATATTGTACACAAATATAAGTAGTAGTTAAATGACACAATCCATTTTCAATTATACAATCAACGAAGTGATATTTTTATCTACCAATGGAAAAGAACAAAAACATAGACATTTTCTCTAGCGAATACTTTCCTGGTCTCATTACTCAGTGGATTTATTAGTATTCAACAATTCCTTTTTTCAATTGCTCAAGTTGTTTTACAATTATCTCTACAGTGTATTTCCTTTTACGCAAAATTGTTTATGGATTTGTATTTTTTCATTACACAATTTATGAACGTGGGAACTCTACCAATTCTCAGAATGGAGGTTTATGCGATTCATGATTAAAGCAAAAATATTTCGGATACATCACATCAATGTTTTAGGATCAACGTATTTTGAACTCCTACTGAGGTTCATCATCAAGATAAAGAAGAAACTTAGTAGGGGTTTGAAACACGTCGATCCTAAAACATTAATGTGATTTATTTGGAAGAGTTTTGCTTTAACTCTACCAATTGTTAAGAAATTGTTTAAGGGTTTTTATTTTCTCATTGGATCTTATCAATTCGCTATTGCTTTCTATTTTTCCTACAAAATAATGGTAGCGAGGACTATTGGCATCATACTATTAATCATGATTAATGACTTTAGTAAACGAAAACACTTGTCAGAAGGTGAAAAATTTGCTCGGAAGATTGTGGAAATTCTGTCATGATGTTTTCCAAAATTCCACACAAATTAACTTTCTGGACAAATTTGTGGCCTCGATAGACAATTAGCTTTGTCAGTATCAAAATAAAACAAATCATCAATGATTTACTAGCAAGGGCTAGCTTAGTAACTAATCAATTTATTATAGAAATAATGAAATATGTTTACGCATGATATTCATTTATGACTGCTAACAATTATCATTGGCAATTTCAAAGCTAAATGTCATAATTTTCATAAGATTTTTCTATTATTACCACATATATGCATCTATTCGTTTCAAAAACTTGTAGGGTTGTCAAGAAATTGTTGAGAAATTTTGGGCAATGTAAGCCAGAAAATGCATCAGAAAACCTTTCAGAATGTAGTACAAGTACACAACTGTATTATATTGTATTGCAATTTATGTTTGTATGACATGTATTTCAATGATATTAAATCAACAAAAAAATACACAGTTAGTGGAGAAGATGGTTTTTCAATATCGATACTTATTTATATTACTTCCCATAAACGTTGGATTTGATATTTTCAATTGCTATTTATTAAGAGTGTCATATCTGGTAGTTTGCACACGAAAAATAGTAATAGCTGGAAATTTCCATTGCAACAACAAATTGCAAATTTACACGACATTGTAGACAAATATAAGTAGTAGTTAAATGAACCAAGCTATTTTCAATTATACAATCAACGAAGCGATATTTGAATCTACCAATGGAAAAGAACAAAAACATAGACATTTTCTCTAGCGAATACTTTCCTGGTCTCACTTCTCAGTGGATTTAGCAATATTCAACAATTCATTTTCTCAATTGCTTAGGTTCTTTTACAATTATCTCTACAATGTATTTCCTTTTGTGCATAATTGTTTAGGGATTTGTATTTTCTCATTACGCATTTTATGAACATGGGAACTCTACCAATTCTCATAATGGAGGTTTCTGTGATTCATGATTAAAGCAAAAATATTCTGGATAAATAACATTAATTTTTTAGTATGAATGCATTTTGAACCCCTACTGAGGTTCATAATTAGGATAAAGATGGACCTCAGTAGGGGTTTGAAATGCGTTGATCCTAAAACATTAATATGATTTATCGAGAAGATTTTTTCTTTAACTCTACCAATTGTTTATAAATTGTTTAGGGGTTTGTATTTTCTCATTTCATCTTATCAATTCACTATTGCTTTCTCTTTTTCCTCTAGTATGTGCATTTTATTTTCCCTAATAACTTAAATTGCATGCAAAGAAAGAACCAATACAATTTTTTTCATTTCATAATATACAGGAAAGTCTATTTACACAACACATAGTTTATTAAATTTGCAGGAAATAAAGTATCAATAATGGACGCCCGAAGAACAAATGAGGAAAAACATAAACAAAAATCGCTAAATCCTGCACAATAATATTCGCCTTCCACACTTCTTACTGGTCCAACGTCATCCATGACTCAAGCAAAAATAAAAAATCTTGGTTCTAGAAAATTAGTTATTGGTCAGTTAACAAGTCGTTGACATGAGAAAGATAATTTTTACAAATTCTTTCTAGACAAAACAAATACAGTTCAAACACCCAAGTCCAAAAGTGTTGTCAATAGAGAAAGCATTGAACATGTTATAGACGTAGAAAGTGATAGCAATGAACAACCTAATTGGGTTGCTATTTTTTTAGCAGAAAATTAGAAAATAATGGAGCAAATTGTAGAAGAGGACATTATCTTCAATGAATGACTTGTCAAATTGCAAAATGAAAAGTATGACAAGACCAACAAAAAATTGAGAGTTGAAAAGGTAAAGCTTGAAAATGAAAATATTATTGATCAAGAACATGTGGATATTGATCTGTTTGACATTGATATGATGGGGCTCATGGTATTGCAACAATTTACCAATGATGTAATTACTCAAAGTGTTACCAATGTTCTTGCAGAAAATCATATGCTGAAAAGGAAATTAAAAGAACTACAAGACATTGCAAATCCAACTCCTCTGTTAATGACTCCACTGGAAGTACGATCACCTTCATCGTCAAGTCTTGTTGTTGCAACACCACAAACATTCAACAAGGTTGTGAATATGTTTAATGCAGTGAAGACATATATCCTTGAGAATATAAGTGAAAGATTAGAAATTATTGAAGATGTCTGGTAAGCAGTTCTCGATTTAACACATTTGCAAGAGAAAATAATGAAATTTACAGACTTGGTTAATAGTAATTTTATAAAAGAAAAGAAATTCATTTAAAATGAATTAAATACTTTTAAGTGTTGGCAAGAAATAATCTTTATTTCAAAAAGCAAAACCAACAATTACCAAATGATGAATAAGTGAAGCAATTGGAAGTCAGATAGGTGGAAAGGGTCAGTACACTTGAAAATATCAAGTCTACTTGTAGTGAACTATTCAAAAGGAGACAAGATTATGCATGTTTCATGGAAACAAACATTATAAAAGGATTAGATGGTCTAGGCATGCTGCAAGATTCTAAGTTAATTTCAAAGGACATGTTACAAATTCAATTGCAAGAGAAAAAATAGAAAATGGTAGTAGATTTTGATAACATCATTGATTTTACTATAGAACATATTGAAACATGGCTAATTACTTTTTCTAAGTTCAATAAATAGAATTCTAGGTCGTTTTTTGACATGCAGGAAGAAGCTAGAGAAATTGAAAAAGAGATTTTCACCAAAAACATGAAAATGGAGGACACAATTTCCCTCAATGAGGAATACATTAAAAGAATGGTCAACATATTTCCTCAAAATTTCATGGACACATAATACATACATATTGTTTTTTTCTTGCTGCAGATACCATTCAAGGAAATATTAAACCAATTTCCACTACAACAAATCCATTTACTTTACAATTTTCTTTGGACAATTGCATTTCTACTTAGTAATTTTGTCTTTGAATGACATTTTTTTAATATTCTCTCATATAAATCTAAGTTATGGGTAGAAATATGGTGATAGAATTGAAACTTCTCAATAAATTTAATCTAAATCAAGAGACACAATTCTACTCTATTGTTCTACAAAAAATAATTCACAAATTAGAACAACATTCATAAACATGCATCAATCACATACACAAGAATACAGATGTATCTAAGGGAAACCAAATTGTAAAAACCCTTTAAAAATTCTTTCATTAATCATATGAATAGAGAATGTATTACAATTTCTTGCTTGCTCTGAGCACAACCTGCAAGTGAATAACTATTCTCTCTGCTCAATGAAAAAATATAACCCAGAGTTAGTCAATTTCTGCCTCCACCTACTCCTATTTCCTTGCATAAATCCTGAGGAAATTGGACCCTATTATTTAGGAATTTCTTCCAAAATGATTGCGTAATTCCAAGGATTGATCATTGATTGCATGTAACACCTGTACACTCAAGGCTAGTTTATAACCAATGTTACATTGCCTTGGAATCTCCACCACAATGGAGCAATTCAAATTCCTTGCATGCATGAGTTATTTTTGGTTTATTGATCAGTTAAATGGATGATCTTTGAGTTATACTTATGTCCCACTACACAACTAACCTCCAGCTAGTTCGATTAACTATTAGAACTAGTTTAACTAAGTACAAATAGAAATAACTGAACTAGATTGCTACAAATTAGAAATCAACACATGCAAATTGAACTCCAAGCCCACTAACACGAATTTACTGAGCTAATTAAGTGACAAGATCCATGTAACCTCAGTTAACTACGTCCAATTTGTTTGTTGATGTGGAAATTTTAATTTACTCAATTTGACCAAGGCTAAGTATTGAACCTTTCTTGCTACACTTCTCAACACTCCCTCTTACGAAGAAAGGGATTTTCAACCTCCCCTATCCTGCACCTATGGAATTCAAAATTCCCACTTAACAAATCCTTTGTCAAGATGTCAACATCTTGTTCCTTTGTCAGAATGTGTTGTAGCAACATTATCCTCCTCTGCACATAGTCTCGTAAATGAAGATACCAGATATCTATATGCTTGGATTGATCGTGAAATATCAGATTTTTAGATATCTTAATGCAACTCTGATTATCATAATAGATCAAAGTTGGATCCATCTCCTTACCAAACAGTACCACAAGTACCTTTCTCATCTAGATCGCCTCACATTTTGCTTGACTCGCAACCATGTATTCAATTTTTGATAAGTTGAGTGCTAGAGACCTCTGTGTCAGGCCAAGAGTAACTCCACGAATGTGATTCTATATTTTCAATAAGAGATCATTGATAAATACATTTAAGGGAGAATCTTGGAATTCAATTTCCAATGTCTCTTCACCTTCCTTATTTTTTGTATTACAATATTTTCATAATTCTCCTAATCCGAAAGATTAGGTGTCAACATTCCCCCCCTTACTATGAAGGGATGTTAGTGAGTCCAATCATCATTCTGTATCTTTCAAACCTTTCACTACCAAGCACTTTGGTGAATATGTTTGCAATTTTCTTATTTGTGGAACAATATCATCGGTCGATTTTTTTTGCCTCAACGTGATGTTGAATCAGATGGTATTTTATATTGATGTGCTTCATTTGATTAGGGAATTTTGGGTTCTTCATCAACTTTATTGTATAATGTTATTAATCAAAAGAGGAGTTGAATGTACTTGTTTATCTTGCAAATATTCAAGAATTTTCCTTAGCCACACAATTTCCTTCTTTGCTTCAGCTGCTGCCACATATTCTTCCCCAATCGTAGAATATGCTAGAATTGATTGTTTGTTCGACCTCCAAGAGACAACTCCTGATCCAAGACTTATAACATAATCTGAACTAGATACGTAGGTTTCTTTATATCCATGAAAACCTGATTCAGAGTATACAATCAAGCTGAAGTTAACCACCTGTGTGTTGGCAATATGATGCATGTGTTGTCCTTGATGGAAACTCACTTGTAACAGAATAAGTATATGGTAACTAGATGAATCCATAGGTCAGTTCAGAGGTGACAGAGTGATGGGACAAAGGTTTACATCAGAATCAAAAGTTTAATAAAGGTGAATATTTGAAGATCTATACGTGGGTTTGTCAAGGCCAAGTCACACATATATATGTAGGTATAAAGAAGCAAGGTCACGGGTGAATATTTGAAGATCTATATGTGAGTTCGTCAAGGACAAGTCATGTATACAAGGAAGTTCGGCGAAGAAAAGTCACATACAATTTTTGCACCATGGTATTCTAAATACTAAGGGCCTTTACCATTGTATTGACCCATAGTAATGAGCATGACAAGTATATTTGCATTGTAAGGCCATAGTTGACACATAGATCTGAAATAATTATGCACCGATGGATACAATGATGGATCAAGATCATGGGACCTGAAATGACTATCCATTGTATGATCTGCTCATGGATTGACTAGATCTAAGTACTAACACATGTTTTTATCTCTGAATATTATGATCTGGGTCTTTCTGAAGTTTTGAAGAGCTGCACAATTTTAGGTCAAAATTTGCAGATCTATATGCAGGTTGGTCTCGATGAAGTCGCGTATACATGTGGGTTCGTTTCTTCAAAGTCACGTATATAAAGGAAGTGTTTTTGTTCATTTTTACAGATTTGTAAGTAGGTTGGTCTCGGCGAAGTGGCATATACAAGCGGGGTTCTTTTCTTTGAAGTCACGTATATAAAGGAATGGTTTTTTTCATAATTGACTGATCAACCTAATCAATGCTATTGTATCTATGTTATTTGCCAATGATGTCTTCATGTTGATCTGGGTTGAGTGATAATGCCTGAAGTAGAACTGATTGAATGATGAAGTTGAATTTGGTTACATATTGATTGGTCGAAAAGATTATTGATGTTGCTAACTGTATGAAGGTTTTGTAAGCTAACAGAATATTTCAGAATAACTCTGATCAACTTCGTGTCTAATTCAAAATTAGAAGTTTTCAGTATTGTGAGATTTGTATGTAGGTTTCTCTATAGAATCGAAGTAGTGTATACATGTTGGCATATGGATGATCAGGGTTGCAGTTGATTTAGTGTGTTGATGCAATATTCTGAGTTCAATTCTATGTTCTAGTTACAATGATCTCACTATTCCATTTGAATTAAGTTGGTGTTTCCTTCAGTTGATCTACAAGTTGTGTTGTATTAAAGCAGGTGGATCTAGTGTAAAAAATTATGAAATGTAGTCCATGGATGTTTCTAAGGGTTGGAGCATTCAATGATGAAGTCGAAGCTTCCTACTAGTAGTAGATGGTAATCAGATCAGGGGGTTAGAGCTCCTTTCCAGTAGGAGTTGGAGAACTAGTGAAGGTTGTAGCCTTCAACAGGTGGGTGCCTACGTACTGATATGAGTCTATTCCAATACAAGAATGTAAGAAGTTTTTTATATTAATAATTTTGAAGACTGAGACGAAAACAATGATGGTTTTCTCCCACATTTGGTTTCCACCTTAAATTATGGTGTTCATGTGTGTTTCTTATGTGTGATACTTTATTATGTTCTTACTGCATCTACTTACTGCTTATCAAATTATTGATAAATCTCTTACATTACGGTTTAAGTTTAACAGATAAACAATTAGTTGTTTTACAAGTTTATTAAGCATACACTAGTTACTTTTACAATAGTCGTATGCATATGTGAGTTGGGTTCAGTGAAGTCGTGTATATATTTCAAAAAAGAAACAAGAAGAAAATATATATATATATATATATATATATATATATATATATATATATATGAATATGATTGTGAGTTTTTAAAATAATGATTCACCTCCATTCTCAGTATTTTTCCCAATAATTGGTATCAAAGAAGGTCCTTCAAAAGAAGCTTGATCGCTTGAAGGAATATCTCCCAAGATGATAAATCAAGACAAAATGACATCTATCAGACGACCACTATTCAACGAAAATAATTTCATATATTTGAAGACAAGAACCAGATCATATCTTCAGTCCCTTGGAGCAAATGTTTGGGCAATTGTGAAAGGAGGTTACCAATATCCAGCTATATTTCCCACAGATGCAACAGAAAAGTAGACGTATGAAACCAATGCCAAAGTTGTCAATGCATCATTAGGATGTCTCAGAATCATAATTTGTCAAAGTTATGTAGTTAAACACAACAAAAGAAATATGGGACAAAATCAGTTAAAGCTATGAAGGTTATACCAAGGTAAAAAGTGATAAACTCCAAACTCTCATAGTTCAATATCAAACTCTCAAAATGCATGATGATGAAAGTATTTCTAGTTTCTTTCTATGTATAAATGAGATTGTAAATTCTATCTCGGATCCGCTTGAAGAAAAACTTTGTTTATGGCGATTCGAACGTATAACCTGCCGCTTCATGGCTTCCATGGCGTCCAGGCTCTCTGCGCTGCATGTGGGTCGCAGAAGGCCCAAAGCTCTTGTGACGGCCTCGAACCTGGCCTACTCCATTTTCATTACCGCAGGGGAAGAAAATGAACCAGCTACTCAATCTACCTGGCGGAACTGGAAAGAAATGATGACAGAGGAATTGGGAGAGCGCGAACTCATGGCGGAGCTCTGCAATAGCTTCCGTCCTTCGTCAGATCCCCAGCTGCGTTTGATAATCGCGGAGAGCCTGAAAGAAAAATCAGGTCTGTTAGGGTCGGATCCCCAAACGGATACAGAGCAAAGGGCGATGCTGAGCGAAGGGTTTTTTGACGGCGATGGGGCTCTGTATGAACACGATTTCCTAATGATCAGACTCAGCCCTTCTTTCATTGCTGAAGCAGAGAAATCATTTCCCATCGGAATCAATGCTGAAATCAATGGAGGAGGGCTGCATGAAGCGGATCTACTTCCCCCCACTGCAAATAGATTCAAAAATCCCAGATCTGGCCTGGATCTACCCGATCCGGAAATCAATCGAAGGAAACGACAAAATCCAAGAGATCTGGAACCTCTCTCGAATACGGAGACAGATGAGTCAGATCTGACTAGAATCGAGCCACACCAGACTGCCAGGACAGGATTCCAAATTTTTGTAAAAACGCCAAAAGGAACCACAAGCGTGATCTGGATTTATGACAGCGACAGGGTTTCAGATCTGAAGAACAATATCGCCGATCAGACTGGCTACCCGCGTGAGGAACAACACCTGTTAAATGAGGGCAGATCGCTGCAGGAATGCAGAACCATGCAAGAATACAACATCAAACCAGGCTCCACAATCATCCTCAATATGAGATTAAGAGGAGGAGCTGAAAACGCTGGAACTAGCTCGCAAAACAAAGGGTCTTTTAAGGAAGCAGTGAAGGGCAAAGGAAAAAACTCCACAGCTGTCACTGAACCTCCAGGGCAGTACATTGTAGATCAAATACAGGAGAGCCCAGCTATCTCCATCGAAATACCAGAGGTAAAAGAAATACATTCAGATTTACAGAAAAAAGCAGTTATTTGTAGATTTAATGGTTTTTGGCCTAGAACTGATGCATTGTATCAATGGATCTACTCGGTTTGGACAAAAAATTGCCAAATCTACCTATACCCAAAAGGGTTTTTTATAGTATGCTTTGAGACAGAAGAAGAAAAGGAAACAGTGCTCAACCAAGGGCCATGGTTCTGGGGCAGTGCTGGACTTTTTATCATCCCTTGGTTTCCTGAGTTTGATGCCAACACCATGGTGGTATCAAGGATGCCAGTATGGGTTAGGTTGCATAATCTCCCTTTACATTTTTGGCATTCAAAGGTTCTAATAGAAATTGGTAATACCTTGGGGAGAATGTTAAAGATAGACGGAGAGCGATACATAAAAGGAATATTTACTTTTGCCAGAATATGTGTTGAGGTAGATCTCAGCCGAGGACTACCTGAGAGCATCATTCTGAATTTCAATAATACTCAGTGGAAACAACCCTTGGACTATGAGAATACTGCCTTCAGATGCCGGGGATGTCAACAAACAGGTCATCTGTACAATGCATGTCCAAACCACAATAAGAGCAAGCAACAACAAAGGAAGCCGAAAGGATGGCAGAACATAGATGCAATATATAAGAAAGCAACTACAGCAAAGAAAGAAGAACAAAATACAGCAAAGGATAAAAATCAGGACAATAAGGATAAGGAGACTAATGAGGAAAAGGAACAAGAGACCCAGATGGAAATAGGTGGTAATAAACGAAGTCACAGCCCTGAAGGATCGGATTCAGACAAGGAGCAACCAATGTGTATGATGGAAAACCAGCTAGCCGTTCTTGACTCCCCTCCCAACATGGATGGTTGGCGAAAAGTGGAGAAGAAGAAGGGAAGGAAGACTTAGGCCAGCTGGGCTTTCTTTTAGGGCTGTATTGGAGCAGCTCTCATTTTTCCTGCCTTTAGGCAGTGTTGTATATTGCAGGCTGTGTGATTTTTCCCCACACAGCTAAACTGAATGCTTTTTGCATATGCTTGTAACTTTTTATTTTAATAAAAAGTTTGCTTTTTTTCTTTGGAAAAAATAAATGAGATTGTAAATCAAATGAAAACTCTCAGTGAAGATATAAAGAACTTCACTTTAGTAGCGAAAGTCTTAAGATCTTTAACTCCTAAATTTGAGTCAAAAGTGTCTGTAATTGAAAAGAAATGGGATCTGCCGAATCTTATTGTTGTTCAACTTCACGGGATCTTGACTGCTTTTGAAATGAGGAAAGGAGGTCCCTCAAAAGTTAGAGAAGCCACATTTAAAGCATCTGCAAAAGGAAAAGAGAAAGAAGAACACAAGGAATCAAGATATATATAAGAAGAAGATGAGGTGAACTTTGTAGAGAAAATTCAACTAGGCACCAGAAGGTTTAGAGGTAAGCTTCCCTTCAATTTTTTTTCTTGTGGAAGATTTGGTCATTACGCTGCTAAATGTCCTCATAAAGAAACCATTACAAAGGGAAGGATACTAAAAAAGGTAATAGGAGACATTTTGACAATAGAGGAAGTTATTATAGTCATGAAGATAGTGATGGATTGTCAAATAGTGAAGAAGGAGAATCTGATCAAGATATTAAATTACTCATGGCTTTTGATAAAAATAATAATGAGTCTAATGATAAATTTGTGGATGCTTTAGAGGAAAAGTATTTCTTTGAAGAAATTACTCAACTCAAAATTTTCTTGGAAGAAAACAAAGTAATCACAGATACATTGAAGAATCAACTCATAGAAAAGGAAAATCATAATGAAAAGTTAGAATGTGAAGTAGTAAGTCTAAGAAAGGAACTTGAGAAAATAAAAACTCTGAATCCTAGATTTGCCAAGGGATCTGAAACCTTAGATGAAATTATCAAGGTACAATGCTCTCCTCCTATGAAGACAGGTCTTGGATACACTCGAGAAACATATCAAACAAAAAAGTCTTCAGCCACCACCGGAGGATATCTAAATGCAACAATTATAAAAGCTTTAGTCCTCAACAAAAGAATAAAGGAATTCCACAAGTAAATCACGCTCACTCTAATCCAAGGATGAACAACAACAGAAGCACCAGTCAAAAGGTAAACAACACTAAAAGATTCTATGATCACAAAAATTTCTTCTTTAATGGACAATGTTTCTCATGTCATATTTTTTGGTCATAAGGTTGCTCAATTTGTTTCATACAAAACCATCATGACTAGAGAAGCAATAAAATAAAGGAATGAGACTGGAGTCAAGAAGAACACTTAATAAATTTGGACATGAAGAATCTGAATGCAGGAGCAAATTACAACCAACATCTCAAAAAGAGAAAATATCAACAAATTCTAAGGTATGGAAAATGAAGGAGTTATATTCTGAAAGTTGTGGCATAACATTTTTTGCAGAAGGAAAAGACAGTCAATGGTACATTGATAGCGGATTCTCAAAACACATGACAGGACATAAAGATAAACTTATTTCAAATAATACTTTAAAGAAAGAAAAGAATGTCACTTTTCGAAATGACTCACCTACTATTATTAAGGGTAAAGGTTCTATTTTTCTCAAAAAAAGGTTAAAGCTGGTAATGTTATGTATGTTGATGGATTAAAAAATAACTTGTTGAGTGTTAGCCAAATGTGTGACCAAGGAAATGAGGTGGTATTCATATCAAAAGAATGTGTGGTTCATGAACTTAACACAGGAAAGACCATAATAAAAGGAACAAGAACCCCAAGAAATTTGTATATATTAAAAGGTGGCCAAGAACAATGTTACCTAGGAAAGGAAGAGGAAAATTGGCTATGGCACAAAAGGTTGGGACATCTAAGCTTCTCTCAAATAAGAAAATCAAGCAGGTTCAAAGTTGTTCGTGATCTACCCAACATCACCTACCAGAAAGTACCATATGTAAGCCATGTCAATTTGGTAAGAAAACCAGAGTTCAACCAGAGTTCAATTCAATGCCAAAGAAGGATCAGCAAGTAAGGCTCTTGAACTTATACATACTGATTTGTGTGGACCAGTAAGAAAAAAGTCACCTCATGGAGAATAATACTATATCTTATTCATTAATGAATTTTCTAGAATTTGTTGGATCGGTTTATTGAAACAAAATGATGAAGCATTTAATAAATTCAAAGTCTTCAAAGAATTAGTTGAAAATGAATTAGATCCAAAAATCAAATTTCTTAGATATGATCGAGGAGGAGAATACATATTAGATGAATTCTTTGATTTCTGTCACGAACAACATGGCATAAAAAGACAATTTTATGTAGCTAAAACTCCTCAACAAAATGGTGTGGCAAAAAGAATTAATAGAATTGTTCAACAAACGACTCATGCTATGCTTGATGAGTCTAGAACTCCTGAGACCTTCTAGGGTGAAGCTGCACATACCACAATAAATATTCTCAACAAGGCTCATGTTCGTGTGAATAGTGATAAAACTACGCATGAACTTTAGTATGGTAAGCCTCCCATTGTAAATAATTTTAGAGTTTTTACAAGCAAATGTTTCATAAAAAATAATGATGAAAAAATTGGTAAGTTTGAAGCTAGATCAGATGAAGGAATACTTCTTGGTTACTCATCTAGAAGCAAAGGATACAAATGTTACAATAAGAGACTTCGGAAATTGTTGAATGCATTGATGTTGTGATTAATGAAGCATGTACAGATCCCAAAAACGTAACATCAACAAAAGAGGATGATGATGATGAATGCTTTCCCACATCAAATTGCAATGATATAGAAGAAGAAACTAATGAAGTAGTAGAAGGAGACACATCATACAAAGAAAAGAATCCATCCAAGTATGCTCAAAATAATCATCCATAAACCCAAAATTCTAGGAGAAAATGAATCTGGGGTACAGACAAGAAGAAACCTTGTAGGATCTTCTAGTTATCTAGATTTATTATCCACCATTGAACCACAAAATGTAAATCAAGCTAGTAAATGTGAATGTTGGGTTAAGGCCATGAATGAAGAACTTGATCAAATTGAAAAGAATGATACTTGGGAATTGGTTCCAAAGCCTCATGATAAAAATGTTATTGGGACAAAATGGATACTAAAAAATAAGTTAAATGAAGATGGAGAGGTCATTAGGAACAAAGCTAGACTTGTTTGTAAAGCTTGTGCTCAATAAGAATATATAGACTTTGAAGAAACATTTTCAGCAATACCGAGAATTGAAGCCATAAGAATGTTTCTTGAACTTTCAAGTTTTCAAATTTCAAAGTTTATCAAATGGATGTAAAATTTGGTTTCCTTAATGGATATCTAGAAGAAGAAGTATATATTGAACAACCAAAAGGATTGATTTTGGGGAATGATGAAAACCTTGTATGAAAACTCAAAAAGGCTTTATATGGGCTAAAACAAGCTCTGTAGGCATGGTATTATCGTCTTGACAAATATCTTCAACAAGGTTTCACAAAAGGATATGTAGACAACAAATCGTACACAAAAATTGAGGATGATAAAATGCTAATTATTGTTGTTTATGTTGATGATATCATATTTGGTAGTAATGAAGAATCTATGAGTTGAAACTTTTCCTTTGTTAAGAAACAAGCATTTGAAATGTATTTACTTGGGGAACTAACCTATTTTCTTGGTCTACAAGTGCAACAAGCAAAAGATGGAATCTCTTACAACTTTTTTTTTATCTCAATCAGATTCTGAAGAAGTATGGGATGGAAGATTGAAAACTTTTATGTACTCCCATGATGAAACGATGTATCCTCATTTCTCATGATGGTTCTCCCAAGGTAAACCAACCAGAGTATAGGTCTATGATTGGAATTCTTCTTTATCTAAAAGGTACGAGACTAGATATCATGCATACAGTTTGGATTGTTGGACTTTCCAAGACAATCCAAAGGAATCACATATTCAAGAAGTAAAGATAATATTCAAATATCTCTAAGGAACCCAAGACTTTTGTCTATGGTATCCTAAAGATGCAGATCTTACCCTTCATGCATACATAGATGTGGATTGGGCTCGAAATGTTGATGACCAAAAAAACACTAGTGGAGGTGCATTTTACATGGGACCCCAATTTGTATTTTGGTTCAACAAGAAAAAAAGTTCCATTGCCATATCTACAACGAAATAAGAATATGTGGTTGCTGCATCTTGCTGCACACAACTTCTTTGGATGATGAAAACATTACAAGATATACAAGTCAAATTTTCTCCACCCATATTCATCCTATGTTATAATACAAGTGCTATTAGTATTTCGAAAAATACTATTATGCACTCTAAGACCAAGCATATTCCAATTAAGTATCACTTTCTATAAGAACAAGTGCTTGAGAAAAAGGTTAAATTGGAGTATGTTCCCTCCAAAGAACAAGTTGCTAATATGTTTACTAAAGCTCTTCCCATAGAAGAATTTGAATATCTCAGATAGAAACTGGAAGTTGTCTCTACCTCATTTTGCTCTTAATCTAGTTTGCTCAGTCTACAGGTGAAAATTCATAAGGTTTATTTTTATACACAGGTTTCATGAAGTATAGTCGCATATATACACGAGTTTCTTTGCAGATAGTCACATATGTTTTTTATCTTATAGAAAAACAGTGGGATGAATCAAGATCAACCTATGACATGTTATTGACAGCTATGATTTGATTTTTCTTGGTCTGGTATTGATGGTTACAGTCTGCTGATATGGTATTGAGTTATGTTTTTCTCATTCATATTTAAATGATTTATGAAGATGCTTTAATGAATGAGTTTTTGACAATGAACAGGTAGCACAAGTTCAAGGGGAGGATTATCCTTGCAGAATATAATTCATTGTTGCCATTATGATTGCTAAATTATTCTACTATTAAGATCTTTTGGTCTCATATATTAATGTCATATCTTTCATTTGATGTAAAGGTCATGTGGAGACCTATGATGTAATAATTGTCATATTCAGTCATGTATGGACTTTTGAGGTCATGTCAAATATGTAATCCCACTTGGTTGGGTGGTAGTGTCAAATTTGTATCCTCACTTTGTTGGATGATTGATGTAAGTATAATTCCTTGGTGATAGGAAGGTCATACTCAATTGAGTTATAGAGACATGTTCTTCATTTGAAAATATTTCTGAAGATTCAACATGTGCTCAGGGGGAGCATGGACAATATAGTGTAAATTAGATCCGAAAGGGGAGATTTGCTTTGCACTTTCCCCTTGATTTCAAAGGGGGAGAGTATCTTGGTGTTTGAATGAATAACAATTATTTGATCTATCTAACAGGTTTCTACAGGTTGAGGTGATCAATGCCAACATGGTTGCATCAAGTCCAAAGGGGGAGATTGTTAGCATTATGATGCATGTGTTGTCCTTGATGGCAACTCACTTGTAACATAATAAGTATATGGTAACTAGATGAATCCCCAGGTCAGTTCAGAGGTGAAAAAGTGATGGAACAAAGTAACAGAATGATGGGACAAAGGTTTACAGATCAGAATCAGAAGTCTGATAAAGGTGAATATTTGAATATCTATATGGAGGTTCATCAAGGCCAAGTTGCACATACACACAGGTACAAAGAAGCAAGGTCACTGGTGAATATTTAAAGATCTATATACAAGTTCGCCAAGGCCAAGTCCTGTATATACACAGGTTTGGTGAAGCAAAGTCGCATACGCTTTTTGTACCATGGTATTCTAAATTTCAGGGGTATTTACCATGGTATTGACCCATAGTAATGAGCATGACAACAGATATTGATCCCGTCAAAGAATACAATCAACATAACTAAGGGTTTGACCCATGGTATTGGCTAAGGCTCTAACTATATAAGGAGGTTAAGATCAAAGTGCTAAGTGTGAATGTGAAAGGGTTTTTGATGAATACTTCTATCTAGAGTATATTTGCATTGTAAGGGCCATAGTTGACACATATATATGAAATAATTATGCACCTATGGATACAATGATGGATCAGGATCATGAGACTTGAAATACTATCCATTTTTTATCTGCTCATGGATTGAGTAGATCTAAGTACTGACACATGTTTTTATCTTTGAATATTATGATCTGTGTATTTCTGAAGTTCTAAAGTGCTACATAATTTTAGGTCAAAATTTGCAGATCTGTACGCAGGTTGGTCTCGGTGAAGTCGTGTATACACATGGGTTTGTTTCTTCAAAGTCGTGTATATAAAGGAAGGGTTTGTGTTCAGTTTTGTAGATCAGTATGCAGGTTGGTCTCGGTGAAGTCGCTTACACACACGGGTTCATTTCTTCAAAGTCGCATATATAAAGGAATGGTTTTTGTTCATAAGTGACTAATCAACCTGATCAGTGTTGTTGTATCTCTGTTGTATGTCAATGATGTCCTCATATTGATTTGGGTTGAGTGATAATGTCTGAAGTAGAATTTATTGAATGATGAAGTTGAATTTGGTTACATGTTGATTGGTTGAAAAGATTATTGATGCTGCTAATTGTATGAAGGTTTTGTAAGCTAACATAATATTTCAGAATAACTCTGATCAAATTTGTGTCTGATTCATAATTACAAATTTTTAGTAAATTGAGATCTTTACGCAGGTTGCTCTATAGAAAAGAGCATATACACACGAGTTTCCCTATGTGAAGTAGTGTATACATGTTGGAATATGGATGATCAAGGTTATAGTTGATTCAGTGTGTTGATGCAGTATTCTGAGTTCAACTCTGTGTTTTGGTTACAGTGATCTCACTCTTATGTTTGAATTAAGTTGGTGTTTTCTTCAGTTGATCTACAAGTTGTGATGTATTAAAGTATGTGGATCCAATGTGAAAATGTATGAAATGTGGTCCATGGATGTTGCTGAGGGTTGAAGCCTTCAGTGAGGAAGTCTCAGCTTCCTACAAGTAGTAGCTAGTAATCAGATCAGCGGGTTCGAGCTCCCTTCCAGTAGGAGCTGGAGAACAAGTGAAGGTTGTAGCCTTTACTAGGTGGGTGCCTGCGTGCTGGTATGAGTCTACACCAATAAAAGAATGTAAGAAGTTTTTGATATTAATAAGTTTGAATAATAAAACGACATCAGCGGTGGTTTTCTCCCACTTTGGGATTTCACCTTAAATCCTAGTGTTCATGTGTGTTTCTTATGTGTGATACTTTATTATATTCTTACTCCATTTTCTTATTACTTATAAAATTCCTGATAAATCTCTTACATTCTAGTTTAAGGTTAATAGATAAAGAATGAGTTGTTTTACAAGTTTGCTAAACATACACTAGTTTCTTTTACAATAGTCACGTACATACACAAGTTGGGTTCAGTGAAGTCAAATATATATTTTAGAAAAAAGAAAATTATTATTGTGAGTCTTAAAAATAACGATTCACCTCCCTTCTCAGTATTTTTCTCAACACTGTGTATACTTGATTCCTAAGTCTTGAGTTCCCTTCAAGTACTTTAAAACTCTTTTTGAAGTAGACCAATGACCCTCACAAGGATTTTTCATAAACCTGGAGAGGATTCTGATAAAAATGAAATGTCTAGTTTGGTAGTTGTCAGGTAGTTGGGACTTCCTATAAGTTTTGTATACTTTGTTGCATCCTCAAATTATTTTCCTTCAGTGGATGTGGCTTTAAGTTATGTTCCATTGGAGTAGTCAAAGGATTGCACTCAGCCATGCCAAACTTGTTCAAACGATATCCAATGTACTTCTTCTGAGAGAGGAATATAAAATTCAAATGTTGAGTTACTTCAATACTAAGATAGTAGTGAACATAAACCAAATCTATCATTTCAAAACCTTTCCTCAGTTATTCCTTTATGGATGCAATGTATTTCTCATTGTTCCCTATCATCAAAATATCATGTGCATACACCACAAGATATACAACCATTTTTCCAACTTTCTTGACAAATAAAGTTGCATCATTAAGATCATAATGGTTGAAGTTGAATTTCAGAAGATGCTCAGTTAACTCCTCGTACTAGGATCGTGGTGCTTGTTTGAGGCCATAAAAGGATTTCAAAAGCTTGCATACTTTGTATCCCTGACCCTTCACAACAAATCCTTCTGTTTGGGACATAAAAAATTCTCTTTCACATATCCATAAACAAAGCCATTTTTACAATCATTTGATGGAATTTCCAACCGTTATGAGCTGTCAATGCAAAGAGTGTTCGGATGGTAGCCCATTTTGTTGTGGGGGAAATGTCTCCTCATAGTCGACCCCTTCCTTCTGTGTAAAACCTTTTACCACAAGCCTGACTTTTTTCTTGTCAATTAAGCCATCTCCTTTATACTTATTTTTGAAGACCCACTTGTAGGCTATTGGTTTGGTTCCTAATGGAGGATCAACCAGCTTCCAAGTTCCATTATTTATCAAAGCATCATATTCTTTTTTCATTTCTTCTTTCCATTCATCATGATAAGTGGCTTATTTGAAGGAATTTGGTTTGAAATATGTTCAGTTCACAATAATTAGAAACATCTATATCAATAGGTGAATTAGGATCATCTACATCACCTCCATTCTACCTAGTTGATATTCTTATTCCTATCTTTCCAACCTCATCAAGATGAACACTTTCAAGTTTCTTTGTCGAACATTTTGCAAGACCTTTCTAAGATGGCCCAGGATTCTTAGTTGACTAAGATGGCTTTGAATCAATATTTAGTCTCCCAATTATGTCAACCACATCACTCAAAGTGTCATCAGTGACTCGAGCTTCATGGGGGGGGAGAGAGTTCTTTAGAAGAAGATTCCACATATTGATCTAGTATAGGGACCCCCCCCCTTCAAGATGTGGAATATCATTATTAAACTCTTGAAAATACTTTGCATGTCTAAACCTATCGAAGAGATCAAGTTTTCACTCAACAACATTGTCAGTCTCGAAAGATTCAAGAAATATCACCTCAAGATATTATAAAATGTTTATTAACTTCATCATAGAGACGGTATAATTTCTTTGGAGGTATTTGAGTGCCCCAAAAATATTCATTTGTGACTCCTTGCATCAATTTTGTTTCTTTGTTCCTTAGGTATAAAGGCATAACAGGTAGAACCAAAGACCCTAATATGCCTCACCAAAGGAATGTGGCCATACCACATTTCATAGGGAATCTCATTTTTTATAGCATGAGATGGACACCTATTCTTTATATACAGAACACATAGAACTTCATCATCCCAAAACATCAACTTAACATTCTTTAAAAACATCAACAAATGTACCATATTTAAGATTGTCCTATTCATTATTTTAGCTACTCCATTATGTTGGGGATTATAAGCCACAATTTTTTGATGTTTGATCCCATGTTGGCGAAGATAGTTTTAAAATTCATTTGATGTATATTCTTTTCCATTATCGGTGAGAATAGATCCAATATGAGATTGTGCGTCATTTTAAATCCATGCAAGAATTTCTTTTAATGTTTCAGAGGATTCAATTTCGTTCTTCAATAAATAAACCCAACACGTTCTGGTGTAGTCATCAATAAATGTCATCATATATTTATTACCGTTTGCAGAAGTAACATGCATTGGGCCACATAAATAAGAATGAATGAGTTCATGTTTTCTATGTGCCCTGGAATGAGAATCATGAAAATATTGTTTGTTGTGCTTTCTTAAGATACAAGTTCACATGCTTAAGTTTCCTAGGATTAGTAAGCAAACCATTAATTCCATTTTTCTTCAACAAATGAAGGTTGTCATAGTTCAAGTGTCCAAATCTAGCATGCCATAAAAGACTTGATGGAAGTGTACCTTCATCATAGTGAGAACTGTGTGAAAAGTTATGTGCATGAGTAGAGGTTCTTTGCAGCTTCAAAAGTCTTTCTTCTTCTATCCCAATCATGACAAGTGACTGGTCTCGTGTAGAAAATCAATGAAATTTTTCATCTTTTAATATGAAAAATATGAAAATTACTTTCTTTTCATATAGACATGAAATTTATCTACTAAATTTTGTAGCAGAATGGGTGATCCATGTGGATATTGGTGCCCACATGCCTATTCCACTTGGATCCCCACCATTGTTTCTTTCATTTTTTTAGTTTCCTTTTTTGTAGCACAATTTACTATTTTTGGCAGTTTTTCAGGTCCTGAACTTCCGGAGCCGTTTTGAGGCCCTAGTGACGTTTTTTTTGGGAAAACTAGGGAAAAAATGGGTCACTAACCAATGTTGGTCATTGAAAAGTTGCAGTCCTCGGATATATCTTTCTAATGAGGTATTGTGTGCATCACATAGAGATTGTGTGCCTAAGTTACAACCCCGGGAAGTTGATGTACCAATTTACCCAAACGGGGCCCATAGCTTCGTGCTTCATCTCCTAGGGTTAGGTTTTTGGATGTTTATGGTTTTCCATTATCTCTCAATAATAAATAGGCCTTTGATCCTCATTGTAACATAGTTCAAAGGCATGTAGTCGCCTGATTAGGTGCTTAGTAATTAGCACAAAAATCAAAGTTCTTAGAATGTCTCGAAACCTGAATGACTGTGTCCGTCTTAGTAAAATGATCCCAATGCATACCGTTTCACTGAAAACTGAGTTCGTATGAGGAAGATATCACGTTCTATCCACTTTGCCAAACATAGGAATTTTAAAAAAATGTATCAATCAGCGGCTTAGCGAGCATTCGGTTGACTTAAGGCATGGTAGGGCCAAGTCCTCAGCCCTGGCTGAGCATGCGGAGAAGACTATGCATCATGTATGTATAGAAAAGGCTCAAGTCGTTGCCAAAATTGCGCAGTTTCACCACCGCAAATTTAGAGAGGCCCTGGAGATTGAGAAAAGGCCGAACAATCTTAATAGGGATGATGGCTGGAAGATCAGCAGTTGCTGGGTCCCAGCCTTATCTTCCTAGCCTCCTCTTTCTCCCTTTGTGTTTTTGTTTTTGTTTTGTCTTAGGATGTCTGTCTCCCCCCGCCTTGTTTCTTTTAGCTGGTTTGTCCGATTTCTCTCTTTTTGGAGTATTGGGTCTTTATTAAGTTAGATGCTATGGTGCTTAATTTATTAATTTGATTTTTCCTTTTTTCTTTTCTTCTTTCATGTTTCCTTTTTATACCTTATTATAATTATTCATTTACCTAATGACATAGTTAACTTCAACATTTTTGGAATAAATAAATATTGAATAAATATTGATTATTAATAGAAATTGATACCTACAATATTAGTTATTCTATTGGTAATATACTTGATCTTTATAGGTAATGATATAATTACCTTAGGACTTAGTTCCTTTAATATTTTTTGGAATAAAATATTGATCGATTATTGATTATTTGACCAGTATGTTTAATGGATAAAGTATGATAATATTAGTCTTTACCCTAAAGTATGACATTTACCTATTATAACTAAATTCTAGGAATAATAAAGTTTTAGTAGATAATAAACATGTATTATTATTTTAATGGACCATCAATTTAATATATTTTAAAGGACTAAATAGTAAAAAGACCATTAAATAATTATTACTCATTTACCTAGTGTAACTAAATTATTAAAATAATAGTGATTTATTACCTTTCTCTTGTATTTATATAATATTGAAATAATGTATTTAATATATATCATGAGATATATTAATTAAAATATTAATATTATTTTTGAGATATTAATATTAATATATCTATTTATTTTTAATTAACAATCGAATTCCCTTATTTACCTATTTAGCTATTATAGGAATATTAATTTATTAATTTAGTGGTTTGACCAGGAGCATTAGGTCAAACTAGCCGTTACCTTAATAGCTGTTGGAGTCTCTGCACGCTCTATTTATTCAAGCTTTGCCAGTTTGGTTCTTCAACTTGTCCTGACGATGAACCACACTAGTTGGTTCGAAACGCGTCGACAAAAGTTTGATTATGTGATTTTGCCGAAGGTTTTCTAAACAAATGTACAGTAACTGCACAGTGAGTAGTTTGTACTGCTGACGTGGTAGGTGAGTAAGCAGGGTCAAATTTTGGTCAACTACATATCAGATTTCTCCAAGTGTCAGATGGTGGTTGGTTTGCAAGTGTGGTGACGTGGCTTATTTTGATTGGTTTGAAGTGGACTAATGAGTAGGGGACAAGTGGCAAGCTTGAAGGCCGCCACGTGTCCCTCCCCAATAATCGGTATGTAATAAAATTTATGGCAGACTCGTGGGGGGGAGGTCGAACCGAGGACCTGCTTCGTATAAACCAAATGAAGTACCACTACACCACAACGTTGTTTCTTATTATATAATGAACTCCACGTATATTTAAATTGATAACAATTTGGACTTGGGGGTTAGGAAGGCTAACCCTCCCATGCAAACACTCTGGTGATTATGAATAATACAACAACCAGCTCAACAGTCAGTAAAAACATGCCAAAAAACCATAACCCCAAACTTTCTGCCATCACATGTGTCCACCATCCCTCAAACTTCTAGGTCAATGGTTAGCTAACAACGCAGTATTTGTGCACTAATCCACATTTAACTGTTAATTAATTCATAGTTAAAAAATTAATTAAATCACAGTTAGAATGGTAGCATATTCAGTGGAGCAACCAAATTCACAGATTCCTCCAAAATTAGTGGGATTAATTGGAGTTCCTCTAGTTTTAGTGGAGGTTTACTAGGGAAAATAGTTTTGACCATAACTGGAGCAAAATTCAAACAAATTGAGATTAGGAAAAGGTGTTCCTAGCTGATTTGAGCATTCTAAACACATTGAAGTAGGTTTCAAGAGTAGTATAGCATTATACACAACACGTTTTCCATTATTAAGCTAATACAGAGGCCCAAGCCATGGAAGTTGGACCGAGGAGATGTAGCCGAGGAGGGGTGAACTCCTTCATCAAAAAATTGTCTTAAGTGTTCAATTTGATGGTTTGATGTAATTTTAAATGCTACTATCCAACACTTCTTTTTCATGCTATTTTTCTCATGAATTTAACATAAAACTTGACAAATTTACCTGTTTTCAATCACAAACGCAATAAGGGAACCTATGCACATGTAGAAATTGACAAGCATTTGTTTATAAATCTGAAGTTGAAATTAGCACAAGAAAATTAACATTCAATAATAGATCAAGTTGGTATCAAAGCAAAGGTTATTTGCTTGATTGCTTGAGTTTTGTGCAAATAGGGTTTTAATGGTTCCAAATTTGTGATGCTTACAAGGTTAAAGTTGGAGAGAGGAGAAGGGAAATTGTTGGTTGAAACTCTTGAGGTAATGCCCAGAAGAAGGAGATCCACAAGGCCACAATATCCACCCAAAGTTCCAATTCCAGCTACACTTGAAGCACCTCAAGTTTTACCTTCAATTGAGATTGAGGAGGTACAAGAAGTACCAGAAGATGAGATTGAATCCAAATCCATCATGTCTGGAGCAAGAGAGGTTGAAGGTATTTCAGAAGAGGAAGCATTCAAGAAAGCTTTCTATGACTTAACTAATATGATTAAAGTCATCCATGAAGAGAGGAACACTAGAATGGATGGAGAGAGTTTTAAGCCTCCACATGGAGAAGGAAGCTCAGGAGATAAGAAAGATGAAAAGAAGGATTCAAAGGTTAATGGAGGAAAGCCTCCTCCATCTCCACCATATTCATCATCTTCATCATCCTCAACATCTCAAACAACATTATCTTCCACTTCCACCACAAAAATTGTTCATACTCATTCAAAAACCCCAAAGGAAAAAACTCCCTTACTCAAATTGGAAATTAAGTTTGAACTTCCCATGTATAATGGTGAAGTGAATGCAGAAAAGTTAGATGATTGGATTATGAAATTGGAGGTTTATTGAAGAATTAAAAACCTTCAAGAATATGACATAAAGATCAAGTTGTCTTCATTGAGGCTAGAAGGAGAAGCATTAGTCTAGTGGGAAGAAAAGACTCAAGAGGAAATGTGAATTCATGGTAACATATCCATTTCTTGGGTTGAATTTGTTTTTGCAATTAAAAGACAGTTTGATCCAAGTGGATATTGGTGGCCACCCATCTATTCCACTTGGACCTCCACCATTGTTTCTTTCAGTTTTTCAATTTCCTTATTTGTAGCATAATTTATTATTTTTCACAGTTTTTCGATTCCTAAACTTTCGGAGCCATTTTGAGGCCCTAAACGAAGTTTTTTGGGAAAATTGGGAGCAACATGGGTCCATCAATTGATTTTTCTCACTCAAAAGTTGTAGGCCTCAGATAGATATTTCCAGTGAGGTATTGTGCGCATCAAATGAAGATCGTATGCCAAAGTTACGACCTCGGGAAGTTGATGTACCAATTTACCCAAAAGGGGGCCAATAGTTTGGTGCTTCATCTCCTAGGGTTAGGTTTTTGTATGTTTAGGGTTTTCCATTTTTTCTCAACAATAAATAGGCCTTCAAGCCTCATTGTAAGGGAGTTCAGAGGCATGTAGCCACCACATATCTTCTCAGAGATAAGCTACCACCGCTCGAGCTAATTTATTTCAATTTTTGTTTGCAAGCATATTTCAGTATTTTACATCAATGAAATGAAATATTATTTCTGTTGCATCTCAGTATTTATGGTCATATCTGTAGTTTGTTGCATTCTTGTTTAAATCCAGATCACAATTTTGTCCTTTACCCTATAAGAAAAAAGCCATTATGAGTTGGCGAAATTTTAGGCAACTCAAGGCCAAACAGTGCAAGACTATACCCAAGAGTTTAGAAAGAGGGCTTTGTTGTTAGGAGTAAACTTGAATTCCCAAGATACATTGTTGAAATATGTTGGGGTTTTACATTCTTATTTAAAACATACTATTGTTATGTTCAATCCAAGAAATTTGGATGAGGCATGTGTGCAAACCACACACCTTGAAGCAAGAGGAAAGAACATTAAGGAAGAGGATAGTAAGAAGAATCCATTCAAGGGTAAGGAGAAAGAGAAAGGAAGAAATTGGAAAGGAAAGAAGAATGCAAGTGTGAATAAAGAAGGGGAGAAAACTATATGCCAACATTGTTCCAAAGCTGGGCATGATGAGACCCATTGTTGGAAATTACATCCCGATATAAGGCCTAATAAACCAAACAATAAGGGAAAACAAAAGATGGTCGCTACCACACAACATGATCTTGGATCAGATTCTGGTGATGAGACCAAGATTTCAGCCATGGTCACAAAAGGAAAGAAAGTTGAAAGCACTAATTCCTCACATTGTCACAACAACACTCCAAATGAAGAATCAAGAATAGAATTGTTCCATGTAAGGTTAATTTCAAATCATACAAATATTGATGCATTATTTGATAGTGGGTCACAATCAAACTTTATTTCAGAAGACTTGGTCAAAAAGCTTAACCTTGAAACTATACCTCATCATAATCTATATCCATTGGGTTGGATAGTCAATAATGCAAATTTACAAATTACAAGGAAATGTTTATTCAAGTTCACCATTACTGAAAAGTTCATTAATGAAGTTGAGTTAGATGTAGTTCCACTTGACATATCAAGAATCATTTTGGGAAGTCTTTATTTGTTTGATAGGAAAGCAGTGTTTTATCTCCATGAGAAAATATATCTTTTGCTCAAGAATGGGGTGGAGTACAATGTGAGAGGCCATCGTAAAAATCTAAACATTTCTTTGGTTAATGCAAGGCAGATGAAGAGATTAGTAAATGCAAGCAAAACTTTTGTGCTTCTCATGATTAAGAAAAAGAATGATATTGATTATGAATCTTTTGAAGGTTGTGATAACAAATTAAAATCTGATTTGTTTGATATGGTAAGAAAGCATGGCGAGATGTTTCAGGAACCGAAGAGGTTACCTCCCAAGAGGGGAATTCAGCATGCGATACAGCTGCAGCAAGATGTTCCACTTCCAAACATTGCATGTATCACATGTCGATTATGGAGAGAATGGAAATCAAGAAGAAAATTCAAGAATTGTTAAACAAAGGTATCGTATGCCCATCTACTTCGCCATATGGTTTTCCTATTGTCTTGGTACCAAAGAAGGATGGGACATGGTGCATGTGTGTAGATTTTCGTGCACTAAAAAAAATCACGGTAAAAAATCATTATCCACTCCCAAGAATTGATGATTTGCTTGATTAGTTGAGGTATGAAAAGTATTTCACTAGTTTAGACTTAAGAAGTGGTTATCATCAAGTTATAATAGTTGAAGAGGACATTTGGAAAACCACATTTAAAACTAAACGAGGATTGTTTGAGTGGATTTTTATGCCTTTTATTCTTACAAATGCTCCAAGTACTTTCATGAGAGTTATGAATGATGTATTGAGACCATTTCTAGATGAATTTGTCATTGTTTACTTAGATGATATTCTCATATTCAGCAAATCGAGAGATGAACATGTCATGCATGTGAACAAAGTACTTGATGTCTTGAGAAAAGAACAATTGTTTTTAAAGATGTCAAAGTGTGAATTTGGCAAGAATTCTTTAGTGTATTTGGGACACATTGTTGGAGGAGGTCAGCTGAAGATAGATCCCTCTAAGGTTGATGTCATTCTTAATTGGCTCAAGCCCAATACAGTTACAAAGGTAAGAAGTTTTCTTGGTTCAGAACACTATTGGAGGAAATTTATTACTAATGTTTCTGCCATTAGGGAGATGTACACCATAACTCATTTGATGCTTTAAAGAAAAATATTAGTTTAGCATCGGTATTGGCTATTCCAGATCTTAGACAACCATTTGAGATTCAAACAGATGCTAGTGATTACACCATGGGAGCAGTTCTTATGCACCATGGTAAGCCCATTTCATTTCATTCTGAAATTTTTAATGGCGCTGTGGCTAACTATCCCACTTATGACAAAGAACTTTACTCATTGGTACTAAGTGTCAAAAAATGGAAACACTACTTCATGGGGAAGGAGACCATTATCCATACCGACCATCAACCATTGCAGTACTTACAGTCACAGTCAAATATGAAGCAATCATGATGCTTCAGATGGATGGGTTTTCTACAACAGCTTCATTTTGTTATCAAGTTCAAAAATGGAATCTACAATAAGGTAGCTGATATGCTTTCTAGGCCTATTTTAAATTCATATATTTTACTCAAGCACAATTCTATCTTACATGAAAGTTACATTGAGAAATATGCATATGATAATGAATTTCAAGATGTGTATGCAAGCTTGAGTCAAGGAAACTGGATGGAATAGTTAGATTACCATGTACATAATAGTTTTTTGTATCACTTGGGCAAGTTATGTATTCCATAGGGAGAAAGAAACAATATCATAAGGGAGGCGCACACTTCATTGTTCGTTGGACACTTTGGTGTAGGCAACACAATAGAAAATCTTCAAAGGTATTTTTATTGGCCACGCATGTTTGATAATGCATCTCATTTCATTAGAGGATGCTCTTGTGTTCAACAAGTAAGCCTAGTAATAGAAAACTAGGATTGTACACTCCACTTCCAGTACCTTCACGTCCATGGGATAATATCTCAATGGATTTTGTAGGAGGTATTCCATTGTCAAGGAAAGGTCATGATTACTTGTATGTAGTTGTAGATAGGTTCAACCAAATGTGTATTTTAACATGATGTAAAAATCAAATTACAACTAAACAAACAACTCATTTTTTCTTCCAAAACATTTGGGTTCATTTTGGTCTTCCTACTTCCATTATAAGTGATTGAGATTCTTGATTTGTTGGGAATTTTTGGTCAAATTTGTGGGACATGATGGACACTAAGTTGAAGAAGCATACAACCTTTCATCTCCAAATAGATGGAAAAACTGAGGTGGTCAACAGGATAGTCATTCATCTTCTTAGTGGATGTTGTAGCAAACATGCCAAGTTGTGGGATGAATAGTTTCATTACATACAACATGTATACAACAAGACCAAGCATTCTTCCATAAATACATCGTCATTTGAGGCATGTTTTGGGTACTTACCAAGATTTCCATTGGAATTCATCTCATAAAGATTTCGCCATCGATGGTCATAGAGACATCGATAAGGCAAGGAAGTTCATAGAGCAAATTTAGTTGATACATCACACAGTGCAGGAACAACTTGAAAGAAGTCAAAGCAGCTACAAGGCAAGGCATGAAAAAGATTGTGTTGATCATAAATTTCAAGTTGGAGACGAATTTTGGTTATATATTAGCAAAGAGATACTTCAAGGGGAAGCTAAAAATCTTAATCCAATCCATTACAGTCCTTTTAAAATTCTAGGAAAGACTAGTAACAATGCATTTAAGCTAGATTCCCTCCTTATATGCAAATATACTATGTTGTTCATGTTGAGAATTTGATATTTTTTGATCCTCCTTTGATTGATGATCAAGGAGAACATGTTCAATTGCCATCAATAGATGATTTATCGTCAGAATATATTGATGAACTTCAGCAGGATCTCATACTTGACAGAAGAACCAGAACTTCAAAGAGAGGGAATGTCGAATACCTTAGAGTGGGACTCAAGGGACAAAAGCCTTCTAAAGCTAAATGGTTGTAGATCGAGAAGGTGAGGGAGATGTAGCCTCACCTACTGAACAATTGAAGGTATCTATTGGGGCCCAAAAGGCTTCTAGTGGGGAGGAATGACCAGGTGCTCAATATTTAGCTCAAAAATCAAAGTTCTCAGAATGGCTCGAAACCTGAACGACTGTGTTTATCTCAGCAAAATGATCCCAATGCAACTCATTTCACTAAAAACCAAGTTCGTATGAGGAAGAAATCGCGTTCTATATGCTTTGCCAGTATGTCGTTTAGGGGTCCTGTAAGAAAAAGAAAAAAAATGTACCTCCCCTCCCCACAAGGAATGGGAGAAAAAAAGAGGGATAGTGAGTTGGCCTAATAGTCATAACAATGGGGATAATCTTAGCCAGTATGTCATTTAGGGGTCTTGTAATCTTAGCCAGTATGCCATTTAAGGGTCCTGTAAGATTGCCAGTATACCGTTAACGGGTCCTGTAAGAGTCCTCTGGAAAATCTATGAAGCATGACAAGAGATGTCTTAGCCATAATTTTTTTCAGGGGTCCTATAAGACACCTTCAGCAATTCGTACTTCTGACGTGGAAGGTGACTGGGTAGGGTCAAATTTTGGTCAACTACCTATCAGGTTTCGCCAAGTGACAGATGGTGTTTGGTTTACAAGTGTGGTGATCTAGTTTATTTTGATTGGTTTGAAGTGGATCAATGAGGAGGGGACAAGTGGAAGACCGGAGGTCACCATGTATCCCTCCCCAAAGGAACACATATAATATGTGTGCAGTAAAATTTATGGAAGGTTATGGGGGGGAAACCAAGGACGTACTCCGCATAAACCACATGATACACCACTACACCACAAAATTGTTTCTTATTATATAGCAGATTCCATGTATATTTGAATTGATAACGGTTTGGAGTTGGGGGTTAGGAGGGCCAACCCATGGGCCAGCCCTCCCATGTGAACAATCTGGCGGTTATAGCTAATACAACATCCAACTCAACGGTCTGTAAAATTGTGCCAAAAAGCCACAACCCCAAACTTTCCACCATCACATGTGTCTGCCATCCCTCAAACTACCAGGCCAACAATTAGCTAACCGCGCGGTACTTGCGTGCTAATACATGTTTAATTGCTAATTAATCAATAGTTAAACAATTAATTAAACTGTAGTTAGAATGGAGGCATATTCGACCGAGCAACCAAATTTGGAGATTCCTCCAAAATTAGCGGGATTAACAAGCATTTGTTTATATGCACATGAAGCAATTGACAATCATTTGTTTATAAATCTGAATTTGAAAATAGCATAGAAAAACTAACATTCAATAACAAATCACCGCCACATCTCTTCTCAGAGATAAGCTACAATCGCCCGAGCTAGTCTTATTTCCATTTTGTTTGTAAGAATATTTCAGTATTTGATATTAATGAAATGAAGTGTTATTTCTACTACATCTTTGTATTTATGGTTATATCTGTAATTTTTTGTGTTCTTGTTTAAATCTGAATCAATGGGAACAAAAATAAATCATAGTCACACAGTAGAAAAACACAATATTTTTTCTACAGAACCCAACTAGGAAAACCCTATGCTGGCTTGATAAATTTATTGCTATAAAATACGCAATTGATCTGTTACAAATGCAACTTATTTCAATATGAAAAACACATTTATCTTTCTCGCTTGATCTAAGTTTGAAACCCTTGTAAGAGTGTTGATCTCTGCTACCCTCTATCAATCTGTGCATAAGATTCTCTTGCACACCTTTATCTCACAAGCTCCACACATAAACCTATGCAACCTTCTCACAAACTTGTGAGATTTATTATCTTGTCTCACCATCTCATCCTCACAAGACAATAGAGCTCATGGTTTTGTGAGAAGGTTGCATTGGTTTATGTGTGGAGATTGTGAGAGAAAGATGTGTAAGAGAAGCTTATGCACAACTTGATAGAGGGCAACACAAATCAACAATATTACAAGGGTTTCAAGCTTAGATCAAGCAAGAAAGACAAGTGTGTTTTTTAGATTGAAACACGTTGTATTTGCAATAGATCAATTTATTGGTTTCTATTAATAAAATTCTCAAGCAAGCAAAGGGTTTTCCCAGTTGGGTTCTGTAGAAAAAAATTTGTGTTTTGCTACTATGTGACTGTGATTTATTTTTGTTCCTATTCTCCTATAGAATTTAGTAGAGAAATTATGTGTCTATATGAAAAGAAAGTACTGTTCAGATTGTTCATATTAAAAGTTGTAGAATTTCATGGATTTTCTACATGGTATTAGAGCTAGATTCACATTAGAAGCTAGTCATTGAAGTCCTCATGTACAATGATCATTTGAGAACTAATCAGCTGCTAGGAGGCAGAGTTATGGAGCCCTATTTGAGGGAAGATATAGAAGACCCTATGTGTAGACTTCTTAATTGAGATATAAGGTTTCTAGTAGGTAGATCAGTGAGCCAATGTTTAGTGACACAAAAAGGAGTTTTGATCATTGCTATTGGTAGTTTGAGGAGCAGTGAGATTTCCCACAAGGAGATCAAAACTTAGAGGGAGTCTAGTTTTAGAGGGAGAAACCATATGGAAGCTAGTACTTCAGGATCTAGGGAGTTTAGACTCATTATTGCAGTGGTTGCAGCAGTAATATGCAAGCAACAATAGAGCAGTAGCAACAACAGTATGAGTAGATCATATTTTTCTCTGCATGCAACTATACCACCAAGAGTAAGGTGGGGCGATGTAGATCCTTAGTCCCAGAGTTGTATAAATTTTGGTAACGTCCATTGAGCTATTCTCCTCATGGATCATTACCTTGCTACAGGGGCCCATAGTATTCAGTAGTAGGAGGATTAGTTTTAGTCAGATACTGACGAGTGCATAGGAGTGTTGACAATAGAGTAGGAGGCTCAGTAGTAGAGTCATTAACGACACAATTTTCCCAATAGATAGTTGCAAACACAATTAATTCAATGTTTTTTTATGATTTTGAGTTACATATGTTTCAGTAGAAGCAACAATAGTGAGAGGTGTTGCATGTAGTACATTCCATAGGTGAATGAGAAGGGTGGCTGATAATCCCTTTCTTGCTGAGAGGGAGTGTTAAAAAATGAGGCAAGAAATTCTCAATTTGATTTTTCCTTGGTTAAATTGAGAAAAGTGGAAATTCCACACTAGTAGACAAATTGGATGAATTAACTGAGGTGACATGACTCTTGTCACTCAGCTAGCTCAGTTAATTCGAGTTAAGGGAATGAAGTCTAGTTGTATGTAGTGATTCCTAAATTGTAGGAACCTAGGTTGAATTAATTTCAGTTGTAATCAATTAAACTAGTTATAACTATTAATAAAACTAGTTGGTGGGCAGTTAAGTAGTGGGACATCATTCTAACTCAGAGGTCATCTAGTTAACTTATCAATCAGCTAATAATTAGCCTAGTTGTTGTGAAGTTTCCAAGGCATATAACCAATAGTTGTAAACTCGTTGAGTGTATAGGTGTTGCATGAGGTCAAGTGGACCATCCTTGGGCATTGCGTAATGAATTAGATGAATTTCTTATTTAATAGGGGCTCAAGTATTCAGAAATGATGCAAGAAAATAGGGCCTCAAGTAGAGGAAGAAATTGATTAATTCTGGGTCAGATCTTCTCATTGAGTAGAGGTATAGGTTATGCACTTGCAGGTTGTGCTCAATTGAGCAAAGAAATTGTAATACATCTATATTTATCAGATTGATTCCAGTAGGCATTGGGGATTTTATCATATTTCTTTCCCTGGGAAAAATACTATTTACATGTGTGTGATTTCTTATTGCATGTCTAATATTTCTTTTCTAAATTGTGAATTAATTTCCGCAGAGTAGTAGAGTAGGTTTTTGTCTTATGATTTGGATTAAAACTTCATGAGAAGTTTCAAATATATATCTGATGATTTTCTAACCTCAACCTTGCCATCAAATATATGAATGGAGTGTCCTTGCCGAAATATGTGGACCAAACACAACAACTTTCTTCTCAACTTCAGGAGGCATAAAACACCATGTAGAAGAAAGTCTAGAAGACAAGGTAGTGAGAGCCTAATGGTGTCAAGCCCTGATGGATTGAGTTTTTACTTGTCTACAAAGTATACTACTCCATCAACATTATCAATGAATTATTTAAAGAAAACTCTTCTCTAATTCATGTGGCAAGTTTCTCCTGAATCAAGCAAGCAAGCATATTTCCATGAAGAAAGTGAAACATTGAATGAGTCTTCAATTACTTCAATTTTGCAATGTGCCACAACATAATGAGCAGACTGAGGTGATTTTCCTTTCCCTTTACCAGGTGTTTTACCCTTTTCTTCATTTATTTCCTTCTCAATTCTGTCCCAAGGAAACTTACATGTAGAATCATAATGTCCATATCTATTCTATAGTATGCAATGAATATCATACCTTTATCCTCAAAAATGTTTTCCCCCCTGCCTCGAAAATTCTTCCTTCCTCTTCCTCTTCAGTCACCTCTTCCTCTAGAAGGATCTTGTGCATGATTCTTCTCTTTCTATGAAAGGTACGCAACTTATCCAAAAGATTGAGGATATGTATTCTTCCCAAAAGCCTTCTCTCTTTCAAAAAACATATTCTCAAGGGTGTCCAAGGAAATCTCCTTAATTTTTCTACTTGCTTGCAATGACTCAAGATAATGTGAATATGTGGGATATAGTGCCTTGAAATAGGTTGTGGGAGGAACATCTATTTCAACATCAGGGGCCTTTATGTTATTCATAATGGATCTTATTTCTGATGCTAAGGCAAGAGGATCATCATTTTTCAATTCATGATTGAACAACTTGATCATCAATTAAACACATTCAAGTTTAGAGTGTGAGTCATATAATTCCATGAAATTATTTAAGGCTTCAAAGGCATTTGAAATTGGCGAAATATGATGACTCACCTCTTCATTTTCTGATGCTAAAATAAAGGAATAGGCCTTGTTGTTCTTGTTTTCTTAGATGGCAAACTCCTTATCTGAAGTAGGATTTTCAGGTGCATTGTCTACTTCTCCTTCACAAACCCCTTTCCATTACTCCACTCACACACTTTATGGTATTCAAAAAGGAACATAAATCATTTAATATTATAAAAATTCACTTATGAGCCTTTAAATATGCCACCACTTATAATGACCATACATCCTCTTTGAAAAACTCAATTTTTATATATATGTACCCTTTAAGAACTCAATGGAACATGACCTCATGACTTGTATAATACACGATCTTCAAAAATGGTTAACGTACAGGCATAAAAAATTAATTTAACACACCATAGAAACAACTTGTAGCTTATTCAAATGAATGAGATTAACGTTTGTTGAAATTAGAAGTTTTTGTAAATACCACCGCTTCAACACCATAGATTTGGCTCCCTGCTCATCGCACCATACGCTACTCCCTTCAACGCATACGAACTAGAGATCATACGCTCCAAAAGAGGTAGAATACGAGACTTGGGATCGCATTCCAGTAGCCACACCTCAATGTAGCACCCCAGTTAAGCAGTAGACCATTCAACCATTCCGATAGGACAAACCAATGGGAAAATTCAACCTTCACTGAACAAGGGTTTCCAACAATGACAAAGGCTAAGAGAAGATGAAAAAGAAAATCATAGTCTTCAAATCCATGAATAATTCAACCAATGACCCTTTGAAAAACTATGTGAAGATGCTTCAACATAGAGCTTGTTCCAACACATAGATAGATAAAATGCATAGGGATAGAGTATAATGACAAGAGAATACCAAGAGTTACACCGGAGTAGGGAGCTAAATTTGGGAGATGGCTCTGATACCATGTTAGACCAGCAGTAACTCCACAAATGTGATTATGTATTCGCATTAAGAGATCATTGATAAATACATTGAAAGGAGACTCCTGGAATTCAAATTCAAGTGTATCTTCACCTTCCTTATTTTTTATATTTACAATATTTACATAATTCTCCTAATCCTAAAGATTAGGTGTCAACACTCTGCTTCCTGTTGTACTAGGAAATTGTTGTGGACCCAACATTGAAAATTCCACCTGATGCACTCTTTTGGACATATGGACTCCCTACCCAATCTACTTTTGTGAAGTTGCATAGATTCACTCCCTCTATCCATCTGTACCATAATCCATACTAAGTAGTGCCTTTGAGGTATCGTGAAACATGCTTAGTTTCCTTCTAATACAATTTGGCTGACCTAACCATTTCTTCACTCAGTTGGTTGAATACATAGCACATATATAGTCGCGTGTTCACAAGATACATTCGTGAACCCACTAGCTATCAGTAAATGGTAGAATCAACCTCTTCACTTGAAGTGGCATTCTGCTTTGTCTAGTTGGTCGCTAGAGATTTCTCCATGGGATTAAAATTATCCATGCGAAATATTTGTAGTATCTCGGTGGCATACCTTCCTTGAGACGTAAAAAATTCACCATCACCTTGCCATACTTCCATCTCGAGGAAGTAGTGCATGAGACCCATGTATTTCATCTCAAATTCCCTTGCAAGGTGCTCCTTACAAGAGTTGATCAACTGCTCATCACCTTTCAATATTAAATCATCATATAAAACAATGATAAGCAATTTACCTTCTACCAAATGTGATAGAGGTTCACATTTTCTTCACTTTTGGTGAAGCCCAATCTAGTGAGATAACTATCAATCCGAGTGTACAAAGTTCAGGGTGCCTATTTGAGACCATACAATGCTCACCTAAGTCTGCACACATGAGACTCCTGATCAAATGTCGCAAATCCTTCTGGTTACTTGATGTACACTTCCTCCTCAATAACAACATTAAGAAATGTTATTTTTACATCCATCTAGTGGATCTTCCACCCCATCTACACAACCAGTGGAATAATTGATCTAATGGATGAATACCTTGCTATGGGAGCAAAGGTTTCCTCATAGTCAATTCCCTCAACTTGAGAGAATCCTTTGGACACAAATATAGCCTTATACTTCTCTATGGATCCAGTTTTTGCATGCTTAACCTTGAAGATCCATCTCGAACCCACAATTGATTTATCAGACGGTCTTGGGACCACTTCCAAAACATTGTTCTTCATGATGGATTCATAGTATTCCACCATTGCATCAAACAAAACTTGTTTCTCTTCATTGAAAGAGGATGGATCAGTCTCTACAAGCTCAGTGATTAGAACCATGTAGCCAATGTACCTCTCATGTGACCTCCTTTTTATCCCAAACTTGAAGGAGCTCCCACATTCTCCCTCGCATCCTGCACCAATCTATCAAATTCCTTGGTTCTCTTTCTACCTTCTCGATGGTTTTTCTTGAGTGGATGTATCCACTCTACCTCCTCTCTACTCTTCCATTTGTGGTCTCTCCACAACTTCCTGAGGCTTCTCATCTTGAGGTAAAATTTCCTCTTCTGGTGGGATTTGAAGCTCCCTCTCAAGAGAGCATCTATGATCCAAGGGATCAGTGAAGCGATCAAAATTAAAAGTGCTCAAAATCTATGAAAAAACATAGATCTTGACGATCTGAATCCAACACAACTTGAATAGCTCAAAATAGATATCATATACTCCCGATATTGCGTTCTAATCGTTTTCCCAAACAAACAAAAAATGTGCAGATTAGATGTAGGACTACTGACTAGGAAGTCTATACGATGATTGGGCAAGGTGACTAGGCAGGATGACTGTACTTCATAGGAAAGTAGCAATTTTCCAAGTGGCCTCATGTGATTGGTTCATTTTTTTCTACATTTGATTGGTGGATGGAATTTTGAAATGGAACAATGGTGGGATGCCATGTGGCCTAGTCATAGGCTGCCATGTGGTACCTTGGGGTCAAAAATATTTTGTTAAGGCAAAACTGCCACCGAATGGATTCGAACACAAGACCATTGAACAAACAATACAATTCTCTACTGCAGTGCCATGGGGTAACTTAACCATCATAGTGGCAAAATAATATTTAAATTTTCCACATTGAACTGTTGGGGTAAGGGAATGGGGCTAAGCCCTAGCCCCCGGTCACCTTACCACACACAAGACCACAGGAAGCAGGGAGTCAAGGGCTTGAGCTTAGCCCCAGTCCAAGGTTCTGCAACCCAACATATGACCGACATGAGAGCTAAGCCATTGAAGCGACTGTTGTAAGGGCTAAGGATTAAGCCCAGCCCAAGGTCACAACTTAGACTATATAACCTGAAGCAGATCAATTTGGAGCGATGACAAGTCAAGAGCTAAATATAAGCCCTAAAACTTGGTTTCATGTGCGCCCACATGACAACAACTCTAGTTCAAAGGTTCCAGGTGATAGGTCTCTATGGAGGGGGGCCAATCCTAGGTCATATGGTGACTCAGGTGACCCAGTGCGTGGGATAGATGGGTTGGTACATAAGTCAAGGACCATCCCCATGCCACGTGGTGTGATTAGACTATGGGCATGGAGGTTGATGGGATTATACCAATGGGGGTGGAAAATTAACCCCATCCCCCGGGCATATGGCCCATATGACCATATTTTCCACTCATGGGCAACATTGTGCATTTAAAGGAGGTGACAAATTGCGCCCAAATCGACAAGAATCTCATCGGTTCCAAGAAAAAATTTACCTTGGAGGTTCTGGAAAAGGCATAATTCATAGGATGGTTAACAGGAGAGTGTAGTTGATAGAGCAGTTAGCAAAAAAACTTCCAAAGAGCATAACTTATTCAATTTTTCACAAAATTGAGCCCATCAAGAGCTTAGATGGGGTTTTCTTATTTTTCTAGAGCCATTGGAGACATTACTTTTACGTTCTAAGCATGATAAATCCATGTAAGCACAAATTTTAGCACTTAATGAAAGATACCCAAGATTGGAAATTGGACCAAGAGATGTAGCCCAGGAGAGGGCTGAAATCCTTTATCATTTTCCTTGTTGTGTTTCTCATATTGTTGCGGGTGAGATCAACCTAGGGTCTTCGGTTGAAAACCCCAATAGTGCGGAGGGAAAAAAACAACAAGAAATTCTTAGGAAAACAACCTAAATGCTTATTCTACTGAGTTGTGCAGGAGTGTCCTTACTCGAGGGTCCTATGTTTGGGTAGATCCCGCAGGATGCAAACCCTGAGCTTCTCCTGATGTCTTTGAGGCCTGTAAATTATTCAAATGAAACATATATAGGAGTAGAAACATAAAGCATGTTCATGATATGAACTTTATATCACATAAATGAATGAACAATTACACATCAATATAAGATTCATAAACAAATTATAATTGATCCAAATGGAAAATGGCATCAACCCATGGTACTCATCCACCCATATTATTCATTGACCCATGGAATTTACCCATGGTATTGTAAATGGCATCTGCCCATGGTATTGTAAAATCCACCCATGGTATTCTTTCACCCATGGTATTGTAACTGAAAAAAACTATAAGTAACAAGTCACATTTTGTAAAAAGACAGATTGTCTGCCACAATGTAGCCTTTACAGTTCAGAGACATGTAGCTACCACATCTCTTCTCAGAGATAAGCTACCATCGCCCTAGCTGGTTTATTTCCATTACTGTTTGTAAGCTTTACAATTATTATCGGTTTTAATAAAAAAAATTCTTTGTGGTTTTGTTTATGGGGCATTCTCCTCTTTTTTTCTTCTGGCAATTCAAGTTTTCAGATCGTAGGGGTCTCTACCGCAAGATCCATTTCAATATTTTAGATCTTGTGGGTCTCTCTTCCCAAGATCCATTTCAATATTTTAGATATTGGGGGTCTCTCCTCCCAAGATCCATTTCAATCGTTTAGAGCTTGGGGGCCTCCTCCCAAGATCTAGATCAATAATATAAATGAATGCATAAACACGTTTAATATCGGGAATAGAACAACATTTATTTATTGAAGTAAGCTACAAGTAAAGTGGAGAAATACGAATTGAGTCTTCTTCTGGCTTGAAGAGGAACCATCCTCCGGATCCGTCCTTTCCCAGCCTCAACGATCTTCCTCCATCATCATACACAAGGATATCTCAAGAAATATGAAGGATATCTCCAACAAGGAAACAAGGGTTTCTTAAAACTTTGGGGAGTGTGGGAGGCACAAGGATTTCGTTAGAATCAATTAGGGATAATCTCACTATAGTATCAATATCTCATATCTTCTTTGTTAAGGCCTTCTCATGGAGGTTTACTTAAACCTCTCCAAATTAGTTTCTTTTCAATTGGGAAACTTTTGGGCCATGAACTATAGGAGGTGAGTAATAGGTAAAACCCGTGAAATCCACCCAAAATTAAGGAAATTTATTATTTTTAATTGTTTTAACACATGTACGTGGGTTGGGTATATGTTTACCCATGTGTACATGCTTTTATCACAGGGAAAAGTAGCGTATCGGGAATAAAACACTGTTTTTAGGTTTTGGACCAAGTCTGGAAGGAAGGGTTGCCCTAGGCCATAATCAGAGCATCAAATCTACCAAGAGAGGTAAATGGTGATATAATAGATGCCCCCTAATATGAGGTCAGAAGGGGTACATGATGGTCGAAATGTATTAAGTGTATAAAAGGAATCATGCCGAGATCAAGGAGGAGTTCACCAGAATTCAGCCTTCCAAGCCAGTGAAAGAGATCAGAAAGAAACTGCTGTCTGTGGTGGGCATACCCATGTTCAGAAATAGTAAAGTATGTCTGCATGTCAAGTACAAAAGTGGATCCAATATGCATACAAGTATAAAGGAACTAAAAATACATAATGGATCATCTGATCATAAACAAGAAAGTACATGTCTGAAGATCACATATAAAGAGTTGATCAATGATACTAATGTATGAAGCTAATCACTGAAGTCAAAAAACTGATCCAAATAGTGGCAAGTCAGCATGGTGGAATAAATAGTACTACACTGCAACTCGGGTGCCAACATATATGATGTCACTGTAAGGAACTGCAACATATATTGTGGATGGTGTCAACTAGCAGAAACAGGAGCAACTGACAAGTGAACCAAGACATGCTAATGCAAACCCGAGGTCTTCACCAACCGCCATGGTATAAGATTAAGCTTGAGCCTCTTCCTGTAACTGATCTCAAACCTATCATCTATAATGTCCATCCCAGAGCTAGAACCTTCTTCTCTCATTCTTTTCAAATTTATGTCTTCATTGGTTGGAGTTTGTAGGATGGGAGTAATAGTCATCTGTTCTTGTAGGGCTCGAAGCTGCAGGAAGGAACTAGTATCAATCTACTTTTCCACATCTATTAAGGTATTCTCCATATCTATTAAATTATTTTCCAACCACTCTGATTGGTTGGCATATCTTTTAATGTCTGGCCTGGGCTCATGTATGAAAGGACTTAGCTTGAATTTGAGCCTTAGTTTATTTATGACTCCATTAGGGTCATACTATCACATAAAACTGCTCTTGAAGTTCATTTGCTGTAAGATTTTGTCTGCCTCTTGTCTAGCTTCCCTATTATTACAAATAAAAGGGCCCAATTGGTTTTTGATTTTAAACTGGGTCTTCTTCCTAGCTAACAGGAAATTAACCTCATCAAAGTTTATGATTTTCCTGAAATACTCTAATGAAAATATCCTCATGGGGAGGTATTTGGGCAGCTTGTAGGGAGTTATTTGGCATCCATATATCCTGATTTATGTGTGGTCTTGGTATAGATACTAGTCTCCCACTCTACTATTCTTAGCCAACTGTAAAACTCTCTTAATCTCATCATTTATATTGGGTTGATAGCTATTGGTTAGCATGTTTATAACTAGATGAACAAATGAATCAATGAACTCTTTATAAGAAAAAATAGTGGAATATATTTGGATCAATGGTGTCCAAAAGATGACAAATCTTGGATTTCCCTTGGTGTCTAACTTTTGGATGTTGAATGGAAACTTGTCTAACTGAAAGTATAAGAACATGTGAAACAATACTGATGAATATTTGAACACTCTCTCATTTGGTAATCTAATAAAATGCTCATGGATTCTATATTCTATGAACTAATCAAAGTTGTAAACTGTAGTAGGAGGCTTGTCTGGGAAAAATATAGAAAGGAAAGAAAGAACAACCTCATCCACATGCTCGATAGTGGTGTACCCTAGAATGCAAGAGAGCATGGTTATAATTTGTCTGCCTCTCTCAAAGAAAATGGTGGCAACATATGGAGGACTATCTATTGGAGTATGAGACTCTTCAATGGTGAAAGTATGAAATATCTGAGCTTTATTGGGAAGGTCTAGCTTGGTGTAGAGTTCAAGTAAGCCTTCAATGAAAAGTGGGGTCTTACTTGGGCCTAGATGGATCTGCAGCATTTGATTTATTTACTCTGCAGTTATAGTGAATAAAACCTATTGGTCAGGGGTGACTATGGCTCTTTGACTTGAAAAATAACAATCTTGACAGAAGTGGATGATTTCTGGGTATAGGTGTACATTTGGGAACAAGTACTTGGGAAAATTTGACTCCCATAGGTGAATGCCATCATTCTGGTTCAAAAACTTGTCTTTACTCCACCAATGGAGTTCCATTAGGTGATTAGGGGAAGAAGTATATTTAATTTGAAATTCTCTATCGGCTAATGGGACGTGGTAAATATACAGGTGAGGGTTTTGTAGGGGTATTACATCCAGAGAGCTTTGGGAAGCCATAATTTGGTTTATTCAACTGAATTTCTTTTGGCTTTAGGAGTAAGGTCAGAAGGTATAGAACAGTGGGGTGGGGGGGCAATTACAATATGTAGAAAAGGGTTTGGATGCATAGTAAGTTTTTCTTCAATTTAGGAAGGTTTTTAATTAATTTAATTAATTAACCTTTTTAATAATTACCATGCATAACTCAAATTTATAGGGTCGTTCTGGTTCTTTCAAGAATACCTGGAAATTGGAAATTTGGTGCACAGACAGGGTTCTATGGTAGCAATAGAGGTTTTTTTTGTGTAAATAAGCTTTTGTATTAACAAGTGTAACATATAGTACAAAACTTCTGCCGAAGCAGATTACTGGCTGCATAGCAAGCCTTACTCGAAAGCAACAGAGTGAAACAGGAAAAGAGAACTATAGTAGACATATAGAACTTAGTGCTGCCGAGGAGTACACCACGCAGGGTGACTTGGGCCAAAAAACTGACTATCACAGAGCTGGAAAAACAGTAACAGAAAAATATAACAGAGTCCAACAAAGGGACATGGAAGACTAATCAAAGTTGTTGGGAGGGGCTGCATGCGCCTCACTGTGCCTAGAAGCCTTACCCTGGTGAATGCACGACGGACCTCCCTTCTGCGGATCAGCGGGCTTGCTGTCCTGCTCAATAACTTTCCGGAGGAGTTTGATCAGAACAGAGAGCTTTTTGCTAATTGAATCCATCTCCTCATGCAGTGCGCAGAGTTTAAACTCGCTGCTCTCGACCACTGCCCTGTGGTCCTTCGTCATCGTGGCTGCAAACTGCTGGAGCGTGCGAAGCTGGTCCGCCTGTTCCCCCTGAACGTCCATTGCCTTTGCCAAGATGGTCTTCATGCGCCATGATTCTGCCTGAGTACGGACGAATTGGGTTGCTCTAGTGCTAGGCGTTCCAGGGTCATGCAACCAGTCGACTTCTTGGCTGAGTTGATGATCAGAGAGCTTGGCTTCCTCTTCCTGCGCATAGGCCTCCAAATCTATGAGTTTCCGCTTATTCCTCTGAGATGTTCGCCGCTCGAACAAATCTCAAGCCGTCTGCAAATCTCTGTTTGCCGACTGGTTTCGGCTGCTCTCACCCGCCATGAGAAACCTTTCGTGATCGATACTCTCCTGAACACTAATGCAAAGATGGAGTCTCTGCTTCCTAAGCGCATAAAACATGATGCTCCAAGAGAGAGCAGGAGCAATTATATAGAAATTGGCGGGGATGCTTCGGGCAGGGGAGTGGATCGCGGTGTGTTCATTGCCTGTTCGATCACCATAAATGTAGTTGTGCGAAAAATTGGAGGGGCTTTTCATTGATTGGGAATGTTTGCCTTCGCCACCTCCTGCTCGGTCTTGAGCATGCCACGTGTCCCTCCGTCCAGCGCTTCTGCGGCGGCCTATGTCATCCTGGATCATGAACCTGTACAAATCCCTGTAACCTGCTATGCTCATTAATGCCCTCAACCGGCTTGTCCTGCGGTAGTTGTTAGGAGTTGATGGCACCAGTCCCGTCGGCCTATCCATATACTTATGAAAGTTTGTTAATCAGATTGCCGACCTGCCCTTTCCGCAGCCGCTAAATCTAATCGAGCGAGTTGAGAGCATCGGTCTTTTAAATGATGATTTTCCACCATCTGCCAACAGTTGTCCACCATTTTAGCTGGGTGTTCGATCCCGTGGTTAGCCAAGTGGTCGGCGACCGAGTTTGCCTTTCTCCTTACCGCTTGGAAGATGAGGCCTTTCATTCCTCCAAGCAGCTTCCCTATACTGTCTGTGACCATGGACAGGCGCCAGTGCTTAGTTACTTTGCTTATTGGAGTGCCCCCGTATATTTTCTTTGCCACTGCTATGGCAATCTCAGAGTCGCCCTCAATTACTGCGTTTTCTATTTGGTTTCTATGGAGGATTTTTAACCCCTTTTCCATTGCTGCAAATTCCATTTCGTTATTGGTACCCTCACCCAGCGCTTTGCTGTATATATGGAGAATTTCGCCTGACTGGTTTCGGATGATGCCTCCTATACCAGCTGGGCCCGGGTTTCCTTTCGAGGCCCCGTCGAAATTTAACTTCAGAAAACCTTCATGGGGCCGAGTCCATCCTTTTAGTGTACTGTTGATGTTCTGCTATTTGGCCTGGGGGACGAGACTTTGGTCGGTGCAAATGTTGAAGGCATTTAGGATTCTCTGGTCCTCCGGCGAGATTCGGCTGGCTGGGTCGGCTTTACTTTTTACCAGGATTAATTGGCGGATGTTCTGAAATAAGGTAATTCTCAAATGTTCAAAATTCTTGTGTTCGCTTTGAAAAATCCTTCTGTTTCTTTCTTTCCACAATGTCCAAGTAATAAAACCTGGTAGAACTTTCCATATATTGTTGATTTGAGGATTTTCTGAATAATTGCTTGGCCAATTGTTAATGGTGTTATGGATGGAGTCCAAGTCTCTGTTGTTTTGCTGCATGATAGCTTCTATCTATTGCCAAATGTGGTTTGCCCATTCGTAGGTATTGAATAAGTGGTTCATGGTTTCTGCGGCTTGGTTGCACATAGGGCAAAAAGAAGGACCTTCAAAGCCCTTTTTCTGCAGGTTTTCCCAAGTGAGGGTCTTTCGCTGCATGAGAAGCCATAGAAAAGTTTGAATTTTTGGCCAAAAGAGGGGATCCCAAACCTTGTTGAACCATGATGCGTCCTCCCCCTACTCTGAGAATTCCATCTGCCTTCTAGCTTCTTTAAGGGTGAAGTTGCCATTGCCCTTCAACCCCCATCTCAGCTTGTCCTCATCTGTGGTTGTTCTGATTTTTCGTTTGTTTAAGATTAGGAGCAGGTTTTGAAGGTTATTATTTTCTTCATTAGGGCTTTCTGCGTCTGCGAGGGACCATTCTCTCCATTCCTGGTCCTGGCTATCGGGGTTCCAATATTGATGAACGGAGTGTTTTCCCCTGTTCTAACAGTTAATTTTGTACGCTTCAAGATCTGGGTTTTCAAGCTTTGGGTGCTGTTTCCAGGAGTCTTCCCAAAAGAGGGCAGATTTCCCATTACGGATCTCCCAAAAACTATGTTCTTGAATTAGATTTTTGTTCTTTTTTGCCAAATTCCAAATTGGGGAACCTTCTGGAAATTCCTGAAGTCTTATGAGGTCCTGGTCTCTGCAGTTAGGAGTGTATTTCTCCTTCCAATGTCTGGCCCAGGGGAGGTTGGTCTCCTTCAGCCAGCGCCACCACAGCTTCACTCCACCAGTTTTGTTGCTAATGTCGGGGTCAATTAGGTTTAAACCTCCAGCTAGTTTCGATTTACAGACCTTATCCCAGGCCATGAGAGCCCATTTCCTCTTCTCTGCGCTGCCACTCCATAAAAAGGATCTTTGAATGGATCGGATTTTCTGCAGGATGGCTTTAGGTGCCAGGAGGATAGAAAGCATATACTGAGGGATGGCCTGTAGAATGGCTTTAGTTAAAACTAGGCGTCCCGCAAAATTAAGAGCCCTGTGTGTCCAATGTTTGCATCTTTTTTCCATGTTTGCTATGAGCCTTTCCCAATGAAACTTTTTCCATGGCTTGGTGGTGAGCGGGGCTCCCAGGTACTTTGAGGGTAGAGAACCTTTTCGAAAGCCTAGGATGCTGGTAAGATGGTTCTGAATTGAAACATGAGTATTAAAGAAAAAAATAGTCGATTTGGAGTGGTTTATGTCCATACCTGATGCCATGCTGAATAGAGATAAGATGGATTTGAAAGCCTTGGCATCTTTGACAGTTGGAGAGCCATGCAGCATAGTATCATCGGCAAACTGCTGGTGAGTAGTTGCAGGGGTGGAGGGGAAAGGGCGCAATCCATTAATTTTCCCTTCCGCTTTGGCTCTATGAATATATCTGCTAAGCCCTTCCATGAGGATCACAAAAAGGAAGGGGGACAGCGGGTCTCCTTGCCTTATGCCGCGGGAAGGAGAGAAGGGGGCCGAGGGGGATCCATTAACCAAAATAGAGAAATTTTTTGACTTGATAAGAGCGAGAATCCATTTGATCCACCGAATCTCGAAACCAAAAGCACTTAAGGTGGCCTCCAGGTAATTCCAATTCACTTTGTCGAAAGCTTTTGAAAGGTCGAGCTGAATCATCATACCAGGGATTTTTCTAGATTGCAAAGTATGTATCATCTCCTGGGCCAAGAGGATGTTGTCTAGAATTTGTCTGCCTTCCACGAATCCTGATTGCTCCTCCGAGATGATGTCAAGGAGGATTGGTTTAAGTCTATTAGCGATGACCTTAGAGATGATTTTATAAATCACGTTGCATAGAGATATGGGGTGAAACTTTTCCGGAGTTCAGGCTTCCTCTTCTTTGGGGATTAGGGCTAGGAAAGTAGAGTTTAGGGCTTTAAGAATTGAGCCAGATCGTATTGAATCTTCAACTACTTCCCAGACCTCTGTTTTGACTGTTTGCCAACAAGCTTTGTAGAAGTTTATAGTAAAACCATCTGGTCCCGGTGCTTTATCATTTGGCATGTCTTTAACAGCCTCCTCCACCTCCTCCATTGAGATCTTTCTTAGCAAAGAGGCATTTTGTGCTGGATTAATGATTTGGGGTATGGCCTGTATTATTTCCTCTCTGGCTTCCGATCGATCCTCTTGAGATTCCTGGGCAATTTGCTTAAAGTGACTGGTAAGCAAAGTTGAGATCTCATTGTGGTTTTGAATAACTTCTCCAGATGCATTGGTAAGCTTAAGGATTTTATTAGCCCCCCTGTAATCCATCGTCGATCTATGGAAGAACTTTGTGTTTTGATCTCCCTCCTTCAACCATTGGATGCGAGATTTTTGCTTCCAAAGGATTTCTTCCTGTTGGTAGCGGAGCTGCCATTTCTGCATTAGGATCTTTTCCTGTTCATTTGAGTCCTCCCTATTAATCCCCGAAGCCCAGTCTTTATGAATTTGACTTAGTCGGTCTTCTATATTGTGCTTTTCCTGGAAAATATTACCAAACTCGGTTGCATTCCAATCCTTGATTTTGTGTTTGATGTGCTTTAGTTTGGACTGGAGTTTAAACATTTTGGCCCCCCTTATATTCCTGGGCTCTTCCCACCATTTTTTCAACAGATCTGGAAAATTTGGGTGAGTTAGCCATAATTTCTCAAATCTGAAAGGCCTGTTTTTGGGGGTCTCAAGAAAGGCAGCTTCCAGGGCGATGGGTCAGTGGTCTGATCCCCCATTGGGGAGGATATCAGAGTCAACTATTGTTCCTTCCAGTAAGATGTTTTCTGAGATCAAAAAGTGGTCAAGGCGAGAGGCTATCCTATTTTCTCCTCCTCTTCGGTTATTCCAAGTGTAGAGCCCATTTTTTGGGGGGATGTCGACCAGTTGGGCGGATTCCATGAAGTCAATAAAGAATTCTGAGTCTTTATTCAGTCGCCTAAGGCCTCCTTTTTTTTCCAGGAGGGAGGTAATCATGTTGAAATCCCCTCCCATTATGATCTTTGAATGTTGGTATCTTAGCTTTAACTTCATTAGCGAGTTTAGGAAAGAAATTTTATCTTCTAAACGCTGTGGCCCATAGACATTTATACAGAGGTAGGTTTCAGAATTACCTGTTAATTGAAATTCTGTGGCAATGTATGATCTGGTAGCTTCCATAGAGGTGATTTTGATTACTCTGGAGTCCCAGAGGGTTGCAATGCCTCCTTCCCATCCTTGATTGGCTATGTCTATATATTTGATAGTTTCTCCTAGCTTTTTGGTGATGTTCTCCAGCTGATTAGTGGCACACTTTGTTTCCTGAATGAGCATAATGTCTGGCTTTTCCTGTTGTAATTTCCTCTTGAGAAGTCTTTGTTTGACTTGGCTGTTGAGCCCTCTTGTATTCCAGGAGATGATTTTCATTAATAATGATGAGGTTATTGGTAGGACGGGAAGGCGTGTAAAGCCTTCATTTTGCCTGAATTGATCATTAGGATACCCAAATCATGAAGAACCTCTCCATTTGTCCTTCAGCCTCTTCTCTTGTTTTGCTTCCGTCCTAATGAGTGAAGAAAAAGGCTTTTAGATTGGTTACCTGTGCCTTTCATGATTCCTAATCTTTTCTTTTGCTTATCTAGCTCCGCTTGTTGTCTTGCTATGAAGAGGTCACTAATCTTCTTTATTTCTTCCTCCGGGATATTTTCCAGCCCTTGTGTTCTCCAGTGCTTTTCCATGTCTGGTAGATTTACCCCTTCTTTTTCTAGAACTTCATTGAGTTCTAGATCTTCGCTTCCCCCATCGCTGGTTAGCATGTCTGTGTCTTCATCTCGTTCATCTGCTACTTCATGCGTTTGTACTTCTGTATTTTCAGTGGTTTCCTCTGCATTCGTTGATCTGTGGTCTGTCATATAATTTTGAGGAGCTTCTGGTAGCTTTGCCTCTTTGTTGTTACCTTCCGAGTCTGCTTTTGAGTCCAGAATGCTGAAGGGGTTAAGGGTTTTGCTGGGATCTATCACTTCTTTGTTTATTCTTTTCCTGTAGGCCCTTTGTCTTGATTTCAGCTTTTTAAAAACCTCCTGGTTCTTGGCTGGTTGCTCAAGCTTAGCATCTTCCACTGGTTTGTTTAATGGGCATTCCCTGACAAGGTGACCGTGTTCATGGCATTTCCTACACCGGAAGGGGATCTGTTCGTAGTCGATGGCTTGAAAGTAATCTTCATCTCTGAACTCTAGCCACAGTCCTTCATGTAAGGCACCTGAGACATCCATTTCGACGCAGATCCTGGCACAGGAAGTGTACTTCCTTTGCATTGTTGCCTCCGAGGCTTTAATGAATGTGCCAAGTCAGTCTCCTATGCTCTTTAGGGTCGCTAGGCCCCAGTAATCGATAGGTAATGAGAAGAGGCGGATCCACACAGGGACTTGGGTGAAGGTTTCCTTTTCAAGCATGAAGTTCGCCTTCCATGGCCTCATGTAGAGGCCTGCTGATGAAAGGAAGTAAGGCCCTCCATCGAAGACCCTATCTTTGTCTTTTAGGTTAGAAAAGACAACAGTAAAAAAACCTTTAGCTCTAAGATGTAGTTTGACATCACCTTTTGGTCGCCAGTGCTGCTTGATCCATTGACAGAGAGCTCTTTCTGTTGGCCACAGTCCCATAAACTTACATATGATTGCATGCTCCATCATGTGGTCTCTGTAGGCCTGAATGTCTGGATCTGAGAAGACCACACGGAGGGCTTCCTTGTTTTTGGGTTTGCAGACTCCTTGCAGGGTATTTTTGGGGCTGAGGTGGGAAGCTTCCGTTTTATCCTCATTTTCTATAGGGCGTTTTCCCTCCCTTTGTTCCTTTTCTTCATCTGACGGAGTGATTATTGGATCTGAACTATTTTGGCCTGCTTTCAGTTTGTTCCTGTGCTTCTCCTGTCTGTCACTGACTTTTACTGGCATCTCTGATCCGTGATTTGGATCTTTCTGCCCCTGGGTTGCTCTTCCGCTGCTTGTCCCAGAGCTGTCTTTTCGGGCTTCATACCCAGAAATATTGAAACCTTCATGTGCTTTGTGTTTCTGCATGACTATTTCCCTGTAAGTTGGGGTCCCAATGGATCCCCCATCTTCCATTTGTCGAGCCAGTACACGGCCTCTGAGAAGAAGATCAACTAATCGGTCTCTGTGCGCTGCCAGAACTATTGGTGAACCTGTTCAGAACAGTGCTAAACCCTAGGTGCAGGGTTTTCCTCGCAGAGCTCTGTCCTAACTTGTACATGTAGATGAATAGTCGCGCAACAAAGGTTTCTGAGGCTTCAATTTTCAATTTGTTGCTTCAATTTGGTGTCTCTAGTGTCTTTGGGTGGCAAAAGGTGGTTAAATTGGTTGATCAGAGTTGCAAGGTATCAAAATGGGTTAACAAAGGTTTGCAGCGAAAATGAGCGAAAGGAGCAAAATGGGGCTTTTTCGACATTTTAACCAACAGCGGTTACATTTTGCTGCGAGAATTTGCCAATGAACAGTGGGTAGTTTTGGTTTACATGGGGATGTGGTTTTAGGCTGTATCGCATTGCTTTTTGGTGGGGGGGAATATTTTTCACGAGCACGCGATATAACCTAGTGTCACCACGTAGCCAAATAGTGCTCGACCAAAACCGCAAATCCCGCGTGCCTTTGGACCGTTAATTGTCGGATTGTGAATTTGTGTGGTATTGATATACGTTGTTGGATATGGAGGTGGGAGATCAGAGGGATATCGTGCGGTGAAGTTGCACGGAAGGAGTTGGGATGTGGTTGGCGGGGCTCGGGGTTTAATTACAATGAATTGTAATTAATTGAAAAGTAATCACGAGATTTTAAACATAAGAAATGGGTTAATAAAGGTGGGGACCATGGGTTTATATGGCAGAGGTTTTAACTATACACCAAGGTTTGGTGAGTTAAAGGGTGTCGAGGAACTATAATGTGAGGAATTATAAAGCGGGACTTTAGGAAATAACTTAAGATAAAAGGGATTTTGTGGGTTTTTAAGGGGAAAAGGGGAAATTAATAAGGGGGGAATGTATTATTTGTGATGGGAATGGGTTTCACACTAGGGAAAGGGGTTTTGGGAAGGGGGAATGATTTTTTAAGGGTAATGTCTAGGGAAATGTGTGAAACAAAGGGAAATAAGGTAAAAATGAAGGGAAAGGGATTTTACAAGTAATGAAGGGATAATGAGGGGAAATTAATAAACTAAGTATGTGGGGGGTCTAGTGAGATGAGGGGGAATTAGTAAATAAGCTTTAGTGAATGCCATTTCTCTTTGACAATTCCTCTTGCACATCAAACATAAGATTAAGAATGATGAATGTTCTTTTGACTTAGCAATCTTGTGCACTTGCAAAACTTCTTCTACCTTCCCTTTATTTACCCTAGCATTTTCTCTTCATCCATTGGGTGCATTTGAGCTTTTTGACCCTTCATTTATTTTTCTTTTGATAAGCAAACTATCTAATTCTAACCTTATAACTTCCAATGGCTCAGATTAAACTGATGAGCTCATTATTATTCTCTACCTAACTAATCATCTGCCAAGATTAAACAGTTTGGCTAGATCTTTATTCTTTATCTATCAACATGAGATTTAAAGCATGAATGAATCAAGATTAAACTATTTGACCAGCTGCACACAATATTGTTTTGCAAAATAAAGTAAAAGGTAGTGGCATTTGAATTTGCACACTTTCATGGTCTATTCTTATCTCTTTTTGGAGTTCATATTTTTTACTTTTTTGATCTTTTTCTTTCCTTTTGTCCTTTGATTTTTCTTTTAGGACATACCCTCTTTACATTTTTTAATATGGGAAAACATTTGCATAAAAGAAAAGGTATGTAGAATATTACAAGACTAACCATAGCCAATTCAAAATTATGAATCCTATTATTATAGGACCCTAATAGTGGCTCCACATGGGGATGGAATTTCTTGTTGAAATGTCATGAACTTTAAGATCAGTAACCTTTGAAACTTTGACTGTGGTTTCCTTGTAACTGTTCCTCTGTGATTTGCTTTATTCATACATATGATGGTACACATTTCAAAGTTCAGGGCCTTCTCTCCGGGCTTCAACCTCAAAATATTACCATCCAATCCAATCTAAACTTTGTAATGTTATATACAATGAGAAAAGTAAACAAATGAACTAATGTTAATCTGTGGATAAGTAATGCTTCAAAATTCTACCATTGATTGGTCCTCCTGGTAGATCTGTTCCATCTGGTTGTCTCAAGAAAACTACATTGTTACCTCTATAACCATAAAAGATATAAGGGCCTTGCCATAGGAAATCAAATTTACCATGTTTACCCTTTTCTTCTCTTCTAGAATCCAATTTGAGTACTTTTTCACCTATGTAAAAATCATCAGCTTTAGTTTTCTTGTCAAAAATATTTTTGATTTTATCCTGGATCACTTGTGATTTGACATAGACTTCTTCTCTAGTTTGTTGCAAGTGTATTGTCTAATTTATCCTCCTTTGGATATCATTTGGTTCTACTTGCAACTCTTGAATAATTTTCATCACTGCTACTCCTAAAGAGGATCAAAAAACATCATCCATTCCATATACTAGCTGGTAAGGAGATGTACCAATGGAATTTTTGGTAGTTATTTTGTCTACCCATAAGGCATTAACCAACTTTTTGTTCTAGGTCTTCTTGTTGTATTTAAGCAGTTTTTTGATGATATTAACAAGGCTTTTGTTTGAGGATTTTGCAAGTCCATTACCTTGAGGGTAATAGGTAGTGGAATGGCCAAGGGTAATGTGATATCTGTTACAAAAGTCTACCATTCTTGGATTTGAAAGAAGCTGCATTATCATTAATGAGCTTTTGGGGGCATCCAAATCTAGAAAGGATGTTGTTTTCAAGGAATGAAATGATGACAGAGTTTGTGGCTTGTCTAGAAGGGATGGCTTCTATCCATTTACTAAATTAATCAGTGGCTTTCAAAATCCATTTATTCCGGGCTTGTCTAGGAGGATGGGTGAATTTCCCTAATGAAGTCCAAACCCCATTGTTGAAAAGGCATTTCTGTGGAGATGGGTTTGAGAGGTAATGGTAAGAGTTTCATTTTGCCTTCAAATATTTGGCACTTATGACAGGGGGTCACATATTTCTTGATATCTATAAAAAGGGTGGGCTAGTAAAAACTTGCCCTTAAAATCTTTTTAGTAGTTGTTTTCCAGTATAGGTGTCCTCCACAATCTCCTACATGAAATTCTTGCATAACTTTGTCAGCTTCATCTTTTAATAAACAATTCAATAAAATGCCACCGTTATCTTTCCAAAATAAAGCATTATCTATGATACAATATTTCATTGATTTCATTTTCAAAAATCTACTTTTAGTTCTAGATAAACCAGGAGGAGCTTATAGGTTTAGTAAAACAAATATGATATCTGCATACGAGGGTGAATCTATGAAGCTTCATTGATCTATGGAGTCACCATCTCTTCCTGATCATCTAGGTTACCAACGAAATTTATATCTAAGGTCTAACAGTTCGATTCAGCCATGAGTTTAGCTAAACCTTGGCCTTTGATAAGTTTTGTAGGGTTTATTTCTATGTCATATTCCAAAATGGTGGCAATCCATTTTCCTCTCTTTCCTTCAGGCCCATTCTATGTTAAAATGGATTTTACTACTAAATTTGGAACATATGAAATGATGTGTGAGTACAAGATATACACTTTGAAATATTGAATAGCTTTCACTAAAGAAAGCACTTGTTTTTCCATTATGTTGTACTTTAGTGTAGCATCTCTCAAATATTTTCTAAAAAATGCAATAGGCTACTCATAACCATGATCATTCTTTTGCAAAACGATTGTTGCAATAGTATGTTCTGAAGCAAAAGAAAAAAAATTATAAAATCTTTTTTGAAATAAGGACTTATGACGACTCGTGTTTTAGTAAGGGATTATTTAATTGTTTCAAAAGACTCTTTAACCTCTATTGTCCACTTAAGTGCTAAATCTTTCTTTAACATGTTATTTAATTCTTTGATTAATTCTGCTAAGTTAGAAATGAATCTTCTAATAAAATTTATTTTGCCTAAAAATGACTGTAATTCTTTGATGTTTCTAGGATGAGTGATGTTTAGGATTGCCTCTATTCTAGCTGGATCTATTCTGATTCCATCTTTTGATATTATGTGTCCCAAGAGTTTACCTTCTTCTAGACCAAAGAGTGTCTTTTTGGGATTCAAGGAAATACCAAATTTTCTACATTTAATAAAAACTCTTCTTAGGTGATCTAGATGTTCATTATCTGATTTGGAAAACATTGTGATGTCATCTTGGTAAACCACTAGAAAGTCATGGATTTCTTTTGCAAAAGCTATGTCCATTTCTCTTTGGAATGTTTCTCCAACATTCATTAATCCAAAAGGCATCTTTAAATACATTAAAGTACCCCAGGGAGTGGTAAATGAAGTCTTTGTTTCATCCTCTGGTTGAACTAAGATTTGGTTATATCTCGAAAATCCATCAAGCAATGAAATTATGGATGACCCTACTACCCTCTAGAGAATGTGGTCCATTTTAGGGAGGGGATAGTTATCTTTTAATGACACTTTGTTCAAGTTTCTGAAAATAACACAGAGTCTAATTTCTCCTGTTTTCTTTCTAGTAGTGACTAAGTTAGAGACCCAATCTGAATATCTAATTGGTGCTATGATTTTTTCATCATACATCCTTTTCACATCCTTTTCAATTAATGGCATAAGTACTAGATTAATTCTCCTAAGATTTTGTTTAAAGGGTTTCTGATCTTCTTTGATGGGTATCTTATGTTGAATAATGCCGATATCATAATATTTAAGGTCTTCATAACTCCAAGCAAATACATCTCGAAACTCTTTGAATAGACTTATGTATTTCAACTTTTCATTTGGAGGTAATGCTTTGGATATTTTGATAAGCTTGGGTTTTTCTTCTCTTACTATGTTACGTTCTTCTCTATCTGCACTTAAAGGCTCCATTTTTCATTTTCTAGTTACATCATTTGAATCAAGAAAATCTTCTAATGGGACTAATCCTTTAGGAAAAAGGTTATTTTTAAGGTTTAAAATCTCAAAATCATCATTGATTATTTCTTCTATTTCTACTTTTTCTAAGTTATCTATTTCTAGTTTAATGAATTGAGTGGGTTTATCTACATCTAAAGAATTTATATCTAACTCACTGTTTATGATGTTATCTACTGTACAATCGGTATCTATGTTACAGTTTTGAAACTGTCCCTCAGCATTCATGAAATCATAGATTTGAGAATCTTGTGAAAAAATCTGCCAATATTTCAAATTGTCAGGTATAACAGGTATGTGTCTTACTTCTGCAGCATACTGGTGGTTTGGCTAAAAAGGTAATTTGCAAGTGCTAGCAAAAGTACTCAAACTATGAGCTTGCATGTTCTATTTCCTAGGAATAGCAAAAAAATCAGTTTCAAGAAGTTCCCTAATCATATCTAGAACAGTTTCTCTGTATTGGCTAAGTATAGGATTATCCACGGAATATTCTCCTTTAATTTGTTTTATAATCAATTCAGAGTCTCCCATGATAGAAACTCTCTTGGCTCCAAGTTTTCTTACAATTTGCATTCCTAATATTAAAGCTTCATACTCTGCCATGTTGTTTGTCCATTTAAAGTTTAATCTAAAGGCATGACCTTCAGAATGATTATTTTCCATGTTGTGAATCCAAAGTCCTACACATGCTCCTAATCTATTCACAAAGCCATCAAAATATAAATGCCATAGAGACTCATGAAATATGTTTTCACTATCAGGTGCTTTGTATTTTTCTTCTACAACTGTGATCCCATTTTTTCCATTGTCTGAATTATATAAAATAGATGAGTCCATACAGAATACATGGAGTAATTGGGTAATTCTATGGTTTTTCTGAACTACTTACCATGCATTTCATCAATGTTTCTCTGTAAAGCTTTCTTTGCTGACCAAACACAAAGATAGTGGCATATGACATGTCTAACTATAGAGATCCCTGCAATTTTCTCCCCATGAGCAAGATAATAGAATTCCATAATTTGGTGGGATATCAGCAACTGCTATGTCCATAACAATACTCTTTGGTGGGAACCGGACTAGATTCACACACAAATCTTTAATCAGTGTTATAGACATTTTTGTGCCTTACATCATAGAGCATGAAATGTCAATAATCTAAGGGATCCAAAGTCCCTAAACATGTTGTTCTTACCCTTAGAGGAACAAGGTCAGCAAACCACAGCACTGCAAATCAGTTCTCCACTGAAAAACACTCAAAAACAGGTCAATTTTGGATCAAAGCAACTGCTCCAAAGGCTACCTGCACTGCATAGCAAGTGCAACAAGGGCTACCTGCGCTGCATAGCAGGTGCAACAAAGGCTACCTGCGTTGGGCGTACTTGGACATGTGGAGGAATCTTTTTCTCAATGTGCCAGTGCCCAGGAAGCTTCCAAAAAGACACTTGATCATAAGATTCGCCTAATGATGAGTTAAGAGCTTCTAAAACTCCAAGTGGAAGGTAGAAACTCCGAGTGAAGGACTGAAGAACAACTGGAGTTGAAGAGGACAAAAAGTCGCACATCAAGCTGACTTATCTTCACTCCAAAACTCTATATAAGGATCTCATCCCATGGGATCTGGGAGGCCGGAATTTTGTGCAAAGAATTGCTGTTGGTTTACAGTTGTGAGCATTGGGTGATTGCTTGAGGGAGGTGAAGAAGAGATTTCTCTCCGTCGGGAAGGTGATGCTGGATTGGACCTCTCATGGTTGTATCACCGCCTGAACCTTACTTCCATATATTAATAAAGCATTTGAGGTTCTTCTATTCGCATGTGTTTCAATGATGTATTGTCGTACTTGCGTATTTGATTTATGCTAATCCTTGAATCAGTTATGAATGCATGCCTCTTGTAGTTTCCTTTCTTTGTCTTGTTTGCAGGATCTCGTGTAGCTGGGCCCGTGAAAAGACTTGGAGCTGGGAGCAAGCGGCGAATAGAGGAGATTGGATCGACCATTTGCGCAAGACATCGGTAAGTGGATCTCTTCCTTCTATCTCTTGCATGTCATAAAGAAGAAACTTTAGATAGCTTTGCTTTCAGCTGTTGCTAAGGAACTGTCACCCTTAGAGTGGGTTAGGGTCATTCCGAGTTGGATACTTTCCCCCACAACAGACTGGCGACTCCGCTGGGGATCGTGTCTTGTTGGTAGCTTGTGTTTCTTGCTATTCATTTCTTAAACAAAAGGAGTACCGAATCGAACTGCATTCGAGTCCTTCGAATGCAAAGTAGAGGGTAGCTACTCTAGCCCAGTGCTGGGCATGTTTATGATCTGAAGAGCTGATCCACAAGGACTCTTTGTAGCTCTTTGTGATAGTGTTCATCCTCCTTTAATCACCCTCTAGTGTATACTTGACTGATAGCCTCTGATTTGGCCAAAAACCGTTGATTTTTGAGCAAACCGTGACCCGGAATCTGAGAGAGACGAGAGTTGTCTCATCAGTGCAACTGCAACAAAGGCTACCTGCACTGCAACGCAGGTCCCGAAGGGGCTACCTGCGCTGCATCTCAGATTGACAGTGCAGCACCTGCGCTGATCCAGTTTTTCCTTGTGCAGCTGGGATTCCCCACTGTCTGTTGCCCAGTTTTCAGTATTGTTTTTGCAGCCTGTTGTCAACCTGTATACCCAGCTGAAACCACTTCTATTTGCCTTCATTCCGCCTCAGTTGTATGAAGAAACCGTGATTGTTCTTATTGTATTTCTTGCTGTCATTCACAGTTTCCCGTAGCGAAAGTGAACTAGTCTTGCTATGACCTCTTGGATCTAGACCTGTGAGAAAGTGTCGTTGTGATTCTAAGAGTTAGTTTATTGCTGTTCATAGCTGCTTGAGCATTTGCTTTCGTTATATGGTTCGAATTTCAGTATTTCTTGTGTTGAAACGAGTGAATCTTAAGGTGTTCTTTTGATTATTGGACAAAAACTTGTTTTCTTTCACTTGAAATTGAATTCGAAATTATACAACAGCTTTCTTTTTGTAATACATCAACATTAAGGAAGAAGAAAAGAAATACTTGCATTGTGCATGTGCATTTTGACAGTTTGCATGTCGATTTAGGAAAAGTGCATCAGTGTGTGCTCTATGATCTGTTTGAAAAGATGATGTCTTTCTTTTCCTTCAGTAGTTAAGGTTTTCATAAGTTGAAAGAATTGAAAAAGCTTGCTTATCATTCTTAGACTGCATTTAGGAGTTGTATCATACATCACGTGGTGATCCATAAAGGCAAACTGCTAAGCAAGATCAACCTAAAAAGAACTGAATTGATCTAACAACGCTTTGAAACATAACGAAACACAGTAGAGGTCTAGGTAGAGACGTGAACCGGCGTCGTTAAACATAGTGACTGTTGATCTCTACGAAGGTGGGTGATTCCTCCTGAGGGACGATAGCACTAATACGGACTTGTGCCCCCGCGTACCGTCGCGTATATTGGGGGACCCCTATAGGAACAAAGCCTTTATCCATAGGAAGCCGTGTCAGCTGCCCTACTGATCGCGATGCAGTGAACACAGCATTCATGAAGATCGACCACTCGTACCGTAAAACGTATTCTGTGGTTTCGCGAAAGGTTTGGCACACCCTTGCCTAGAACTCCAGAGTAGTTTCTTTTGGCCTTTTTCAAACTCTATAACTGAAAAAGTCCATCCGAGAATTTGTCACTTCGGGCTCGTTAATACATCGAAGGAGACTAGAGTCATCTTTAGCTTTTTCTCGACTCTTAAAAAGTGAAAAAGCAAGTTGTGTCTAAAGCGTCGTCATATAAAATTCATCTTAAACGGAACATAATTACCCCTGATTCCTGCGTTGATCTTAAAGTTGAGAACATGGAACACACCAACAAAGGGATGCCACATGATGGGACCCCTAGCCCTTTCTCCTCTTGGGGAGAAGTTGGTGCGCCCCACATGGCCACATTGTCGCTTCCAGGGCTGACAATTGGCCTGCCAGTTTGGCTATTCTCAACCGCTGTAGTTCAGACCACCACGGTTCCTGAACAGTCGAGTCGACAGTTAGACCAGTCTAGAGCTACCCTCCAGCCTTCCACTTCTTATACTCCTTCCTCCGATCCTTCTTCTTCGAAAGGTCAAGCCGCCAAAAGCGCGGCTCCCATAGAAAAGAAGAAGGAAAAGAAGAAGAAAGAAAAGAAGCAGAAGGAGCCAAAGGCGCCTGGGGGCAAGCAAAAGGTATCTAACGAAAACCCACACACAGCACGGACCGGGCCCAAAACGCCATGTGTCATATGTAGAGGGAACCACCTCCACCGTGATTGTCCCAGTATTCCCCGGATACTAAGGGACTGGTCCCCTCATTTGCACAGTTCGGAAGCGTCAACCTCTGACAACCAGGTTGAATGCTTACCATCGACCAGCGAAAGTGAAGGTTCTAGACGATGAAGGGGAATGAGATTCCCCTGCGAACTGTGTGAAGGCAATCACACCCTTCGCCGTTGTCCCTTTTTAGACGAAGCAAAGAGATTTTTGGAAGATCAACCGGTTGCCCCGTTGCTACTTCCTCCTGGATACCAAAAACTCGCGCCAAGTCCTTCGTTGGTCGAAAATACAGCTGCCCCGCTCATAGGGCCAGCTGAAGTGTCAGTCACTGAAAGTGCACCTACTGAATCCGGACCGGACGAAAGTCCAAAGGTCGAAACGGCAGTTGACCCGGTTCTCCCTTCAGAAGTTTTATCTTCAAATACCACAGTCACTGAGGATTCATCTTCAGTTGACACCCTCACCGAAGAGAGTAAGGATGACACCGTCCAGGTTCTCTTCATCAACACCGATTCTGATGAACATCAGGGCAATGTGCCCACTCCTTTATCGCAGGAAGGAGCGTCGTCAGGATCATATCCGGCCGTATATTCGGTCCCACCACCAAGAAACCTAGTTGTGTCCTTTGATTGGAACCAACTAGGCAGACCCCGGTTACCAGCCAGTATACCATTTAGAATTATAGTCCAAATATACAAAATGGTAATGGCTGGAACTATCATTGATGAAGGGGCATCTGTGAGTATCCTGTCCTCTATTGCTTGGAAAGCACTGGGTTGCCCGACGCTTTTGCCCGAGACAAGGCATCTCTCGGGTTTTGACAAAGGAACCAGTTGACCATTAGGGATTCTACCTAATGTGCCTATTACACTGAAAGGGAAGGTTGTCAAGATGAATTTGATGGTCATCCAAGGACCCTTGGATTATAACCTACTCCTTGGACGAGACTACATATATTGCATGGAAGCAATAGTCTCCTCGCTCTTTCGAATAATGTGTTTTCCATACGAAGGAAGGATGGTCAAGCTCGTAGACCAACTTTCACTTCCGGGATCACGCATCGCAAGTAGTCACGTACCTATCCTCAATGGTCTATTTGATCAAGAAAGGTCTCTACCTCCGGTTCTTCTTCCTGATGAGTGCGAGTAATTCGGGAAAGGAAGGCCGGAACCCAGGGGGCATGCATCCTGGTCTGCTCTGGAGGCAGAAAAAACCTTGGGTGTAGAGTAGAATTTCCGCGGGAGAATATGACTAGTCCGTACCCCGTCCCCTCCTTCTTCTTCGTAAAACAAAAGAGCCGAGAAGAGCTCTCATGCGGAAGAAGGGGTTGTTAGGAATGGGGTTGTTCTGGAAAAAGATTCTTTTGTTAAAGTTATGTGGGAGGACGGGGGCCCGTTACTCACCTTTGTCTAAATAAGTAGGCTCTGCCAAAGAAGGGGATCCGTTTGCAGCAGCAAGTAGTAACCATCTTTGGATAAAAGGCAAGCCTCACCCATTAAAACAAATGTTTTAGAGGATAAGTAGGGGCAGCCTCCAAAGAAAGGGATTCAATTGCTGCAACAAATTGTAACCATCTTTATGTATCCTAATGATAGACATCGCCGAAGAAAGTTTCTGTTTGAAAGAATTAGCAGAACAATCTTTGGGTAACCTGAAAGAGGTAAGCCTCACCTGTTGAAAACAAGGGTTTTTGACAGAAAAAGTAGGGGCAGCCTTGAAATTAGACTTACACCTGGGGGCATGCAAACCTCTTGGAATGCAAGCGCGGGCGGCTTTTTAGTTTTAGGTAGGACTAACCCCTCTAACCCGTAGGATAGGCCGATACCCAGCTTGCATGAAGAGAGGATATGGAGCAAAGCGTAGGAAGATGAAGCTCCTTAAAAAATAGGAATCTTCCATGAGACCTTATTACTTTATGACTGGTAAAAACGAGCAGTTTTGGAAAAGTTCATGCTCGTTAAAAAATAAACGCAAGATCCGAGCAGTTTTAATGTGGAAATTCATGCTCGTTAAAAAATAAACATAAGCTTGTGAGCAGGCTTCCCCCAGTGTTCAAGCTCATTCAGAAAAAATGAACCGGTAAATAACCATTTGAGACCGTAAATTCATCAGCCATAAAAGCCTTGGTCGTGTTTGTGCACCCTCACCTCCACTTTTCATTTGGCCGATCATTCACATCCACTTGATTGTTTACCTATTTTGAGGAACAGCTGCGAAGAGTGATCCCACTTAGCCATCCTTGTAATACTGCCGTGATTGGAAAATTCCAACCTGTACCTGGAATCTGCTGCTATCCCTGTTTATCACTCGTTCCTCAAAATACGAGTCTTCTTTGAGCTCTTTTCACTGACTCGTAAAAAATGAAAAGTTTGCCGAGTTTTGGCCTTCCAGCTCGTTAAAAGGACCGGAAGAGCTATCCCTCCTCTAGATTTTAATCTTTTTGGACCTGAGGGATTAGTGCACAAAAAGATCGAGCGCTTGTCTAGTTCGGCTCGATAAAGATATCGAACATTCATCCCTTCTGTATTGTTTTATACTTTTTCGGACTTAAGGGATTAGATGACGAAAAAGGACCCCTGGAGTCTACTTTATGTACCCTTTTCAGACTCTCTAAAAATGAAAAGGACCGAGTTGTCTTTGTCGCTGGGCTCGTTAAAAATATTAGATAGCGACAAACTTGTCTTTAGACAAGAACGAGTTTCCCTATCACTAGGCTCGTTAAAACATAGCGATGGGCTTGCCCGAAGGGCAGGTTATAGATCAAGCATATGTTATCCTCCTCAAGCTTGACAAAAATAAAGAGGTACTGGTCAGAAATGACTGGGGAAAAATTGGGAAGAACCTCAAAGCTTAATGGTAGCAAGTCGCTCTTGAACATGACACTTTTGCCTCCGTAAATATCGGGTTGGGTTATTATCATTCACCGGTCCATTCACCATGATCTCGCCATACCATCCATACATGGGGTAATGCTACCGATCCATCACATCAGTGTCGTTATATGTTCAAGAGATGTCATTCAGAAAGTGTCAACCGGGTCCCATCCACTACCGTACATCATCTTTCATCCTTCCATGACCGCCACCCTGAATCATATTTCACAGATCGTTTTCACCATCATCACTAGCTCCGTTCCATGTCACTGATGTGGGATTCATTAAGGCCCTCCTTTGATGGATCACTTCTTGTCGACATCAGCTCATTATCCAAGAAGTTGATCTAGGGACACCCCCTCAGTACTTTGAAGCTTGCATGCCTCAATGGCAAGTTTCTCACTCCCGGCGATAGGTATACATTAATGACCTTCGACCAGGAGACTTTGCGTGGTGTTCGACGTCAGATCCTATATTCACACCACGTGAATTGTGCTGCAGTACCTTGAGGGTCATCATCATTATCGGTGATTCCTCTCGCGCTTGTTAACAGTTTACATTATTGACTGGTAATCAAGCGATGTCTTTCCATGTTCGACTTCAAGAAATTCTCACATGGATCGACTTGTACTAAAGTGAAGATCGGACAAGTTTGAAGACCCCGGATCTAGTTTCATCCATCCGGGCTGCGATATATATTCAGGAGATAAAAACATAGACATGTGCAGCAGATGAGCATCCTACTAAAAGGATGATAATTAAAAGCAGAGAATTATCCGTCTCTTATCAGACGATCATCTGTTTATGTACGGAAAATGTATTTATAAAGCTGATCATGGGAAATGCCCGCATCAGCTAGATCATGAAAAGAAAGTATGAAAAGATAATGTATTGTATTGTATTTTGTTACAGGTCACCTCCCGACGATTGAATGAACTTCGGATCCTCCTAATAAAGCATTTCACCCGATAAACGACCTCATACTTTAGGGGGCAATTGTTATAGACATTTTTGTGCCTTACAGCATAGAGCATGAAATGTCAATAATCTAAGGGATCCAAAGTCCCTAAACATGTTGTTCTTACCCTTAGAGGAACAAGGTCAGCAAACCACAGCACTGAAAATTAGTTCTCCACTGAAAAACACTCAAAAACAGGTCAATTTTGGATCAAAGCAACTGCTCCAAAGGCTACCTGCGCTGCATAGCAAGTGCAACAAGGGCTACCTGCGCTGCATAGCAGGTGCAACAAAGGCTGCCTGCGTTGGAAGTACTTGGACATGTAGAGGAATCTTTTTCTCAATGTGCCAGTGCCCAGGAAGCTTCCAAAAAGACACTTGATCATAAGATTCGCCTAATGATGAGTTAATAGCTTCTAAAACTCCAAGTGGAAGGTAGAAACTCCGAGTGAAGGACTGAAGAACAACTGGAGTTGAAGAGGACAACAAGTCGCACATCAAGCTGACTTATCTTCACTCCAAAACTCTATATAAGGATCTCATCCCATGGGATCTGGGAGGCCGGAATTTTGTGCAAAGAATTGCTGTTGGTTTACAGTTGTGAGCATTGGGTGATTGCTTGAGGGAGGTGAAGAAGAGATTTCTCTCCGTCGGGAAGGTGATGCTGGATTGGACCTCTCATGGTTGTATCACCGCCTGAACCTTACTTCCATATATTAATAAATCATTTGAAGTTCTTCTATTCGCATGTGTTTCAATGATGTATTGTCGTACTTGCGTATTTGATTTATGCTAATCCTTGAATCAGTTATGAATGCATGCCTCTTGTAGTTTCCTTTCTTTGTCTTGTTTGCAGGATCTCGTGTAGCTGGGCCCGTGAAAAGACTTGGAGTTGGGAGCAAGCGGCGAATAGAGGAGATTGGATCGACCATTTGCGCAAGACATCGGTAAGTGGATCTCTTCCTTCTATCTCTTGCATGTCATAAAGAAGAAACTTTAGATAGCTTTGCTTTCAGCTGTTGCTAAGGAACTGTCACCCTTAGAGTGGGTTAGGGTCATTCCGAGTTGGATACTTTCCCCCACAACAATCAGGCCAAGGAATTTGACTTGGCTAGAATAAAAGGAAAAGAGGTTCTTGTAGGGTCTGGTGATATCTAAGTTTAACCTTTCCATGATTGCCTTAGGCATTAGGTTGTGGGATGCCCCTAAATCTAGCATAGCATTATGTAAGATTTTATCATGAACATTTGAGCTAATGTAGAATGGAGGGATACCCCCTTTTTGGTGTTTGCCATTTACTTCTGGACCAAAAAATAACTCAGGTTGATCATCATTAAGGTTTACAACATCTTCACCTTCACCTATTTTTAGTGTTTTAGTGATTTGTGCTTTGTGTTAGCACTCAAATCTGCTTTAGGTTGAGGATGTGAAAACTCAAGGCCACATCAAACCAAGCTCAGCCTCGTAGCTAGCCCTACGAGGACAGGAGAGGGCTCTCTCCAGGTCTATCTCAGCAAAAGGTCATCAAAGGGGCTGAGATGACTCAAAATTAATACTGATTTTAGGCTAGTAAAGAGATAGGAAAGTTTGATTTAGATTTTTTTGGTTTTTTGTTGGAGAAACGGGAAAAACAATTTTGGGTCCGGGGATAAGGCTAGATCTTTGCAGAATTCGAGTTGGGGCGAGGTAGGCAGTAGTCTTGATGCCTTTGATCAGGTGTATGGATGGATCAGAATGACAAGGAGCTGAAGAGGGCAAAGGAGAACATGGATCCTCTCCAAACTGGCGAAAACATGTAAAACTAAACAAATTTAAAGGAAGAGCACTGTGAACAATGAATTCAACCTCATTTACTCATTCATTTAGTTTCAGAAGCATAAGAAGGGAATGGAATACATTTAAACATGAATAAACTTACAATAACTGAGAGATAACACCATCAAGAACTGAAAGCCACAAGAATCCCAACAGGTGCTGCAAAACCTCTAATCTTTCCTTAGCCAAGATATAAAAAATATGTACAATAGTGTGCCAAAATCTTCCCAAGTGTCCAACCCTTGCTACTGACTGAAAATTTACATATATAGATCAAGCCAACCCATTCCCTAACCTCTAGGGGTCGAGCTCCTCCTTCTAGGAGCAGTTTGAACAAATTCTAAACATGGAGCAAGAATCTAGGTGACCAAAACAACCTGCCTCTAAAAAGAAGGAAACTGATTCATTACATTAATTTTTTGCTATTTTGTGAATGAATCATCTAGAATAAGGTAAATAAGTGCCAAGTTACCTCATACACATCAAATTACATCAAGCTGGATCAAAAATCACATCAAGAAGTGAAACTGGTGAAAACTGGCCGAATTCCTGAGCTGGAGGATGAAAATTTGACCAAAACCCTTTATGCGTAGCGCCCTGATCTCTATGCGTAGCGCACCTTTCAGCCTATTTTTGGGGAACTTTCCAACATTGAAATCAAGCTCACAATAGCTGGTTGGAAAGAACTGGATGTCTGCTATCCAACCCAAGTGGAATTTCCCAATTTGGAGCTCATTTACCCCCTCAAAATTGCATTCTCCCATAAGTACTTCCTACTGTTGCAAAAGGTGGCAGCAAGGTGGTTTTCATGGTGTTTTTGGGCCTTTTGATCATCCAGAATTTGCTGAAATGCTTTGGAAATAACTCAGAATGCATAACTTACCATGACAAACTCAAAAATACAAAGTTTCCATCCAGAAAGTGTCCTAATCAAAAGCGAGTGCGTGGACGCGCTACACGTATAGCTGAAAAAACTGTTTTTGGGACCAAAAATTTCAAAATGACAAAAATTTCTCCGAATTTGCTCAAATTCAGAGCAAAGACCCTCCATCATGTGTCATGCCCAGCCAGCAAAGCCTCAGCCAGAACTCGAAGTGGATCTAGCCTCTTTCACCGTTTTAGTGCTTTGCTCAACCTCCTTTTCAAAATCTTCATTTTTGCTTTACCGACATGCATGCGAGCCCAATAATGATGTTTCATGTGACGGAGCATGTCTTTGTCTCTATTGGCCTTCGCCAACAACTCCTCTAGATGTTGATTGACTTTCTCAAGCCAAAATTTCCGCTCAACAGGTGTCAAATCGCCAGGTCTTTTTCGGGCCAACCTTCGGTCTTCACGGATTTGTCGCAGCTCTATAAGTGTATGCTGATCCTCTAGCTGCTTATTGCGCTACTCCAAATATTTGATCAGACATTCTGCCTTCAGTAACTTCTCATTCAAGCTGTCAATCTCGGCCTTCTGCTCTTGGATGATCTCTTTCAGTTTCAAGCTAGGAGAGCTCCTATCCACATCACTCAATGTAACATCAACATCATGACCTCCTGAATGGCCCTCCTCATATATTGACCTCTTGCCCCTGTCCTGAACTTGTACCTGTACCTGTACTGAAGAAGAAGGCGAGACTCCTTCCACGCCATGTGGAGATAGTACTCGTCGTGCAGCTGCAAATAAGGCCCTGTTGCCTCGCTGATATGTCACATACACTGGAGCATTGACATGCTCGGTCTCAGGAATGTCAAACTGATGTGAAGGCTCTCCCTCATCATGAACTATCTCTGGAGGTGGCTGTGGCACTGTGAAAAAGTCACGAGAAATAAAATCCTCCCAAGTAATGCCCTGCTGTGCCAACTGATGAACCACTACGATCTTGATCAGCGCGTAATGATAAATACTTCTATGTTGCTGTGCTGGGGTCTTCTTTTGTACAGAAAACACCATCCTCTCTATGTTTTGATACATGAAGTATGGAATGTTCATCATATGTACCCTTGTGAAATGCATCAACAAACGGACATGGTACGCATAAAGACACGAGAATCTGCCCTCACAACTAAAATACCAAATGATGAGTTTCATCAAAGGTGCAAACTCATCACTCAGGTATTGGAAAGGAAAAACCCTGCTCAGGTGCCTCATATAACCAGGTTTGATGTACGGCTGATAGTAGAATTTCTCTAACTGCTGACGGTATTCCATTTTTCTCCAATATTTGGTATCCCACTGGTCTGTGCAATAGTTTCTGGTGACAAAATGAAATCAACTCCGGCGACGTTTACATGGCCATCATGTAAATGTAGAACAAACAAACGAGCTAGTTCACGATGGTGCTAGATTTGTGAGATTAACTCACAATAGTGGTAGCATGACTGATAGCGAAAACAATCCATTGCAAGCGGGCAAGCCTGTAATTGAACCAAAGAAGTAGGCTCTTCCCTGAGATGCTTACCACCTTTGCCACCTCTGCGAGGCCTCTGTGGCACATTACCCTCTGTTGTGGAATCACTGTCATACTCCTGCTCATAAACTAAATCTGTGTCTGACATGGCTTTAAAAACAAGGTGTCTGCAATATGTATGTTGATATAGGTGTGGTGAAATCAAAATTTCAATGTATACTCAAAACCCAAATATGTTACATATGTACCAAAGCATCATAGGAAACAAGCCACAATGGTAATAACTCTGTTTCAGTGGATTGGCATAAAACAGTCACTGTTTTGATCACAAGGAAAATTTTGACAAATGAACAAAAAGTGTAATGTGCAGCCTTTGCAATGCTGGCTAAAATTTGTCAAATGAGTATGGGACTGTATTTCATCAATGGAGAATGGGAAAATCTTCACAAAGCCACCCACATGTCTTTAAAACCCTAAGGAATGATTTTGGTATGAGCATAGGGTTTCACCTCTCTACACCCAACACATTAAGTTTTCCCACCTTAAACACACTACAAACATTTCAAAATTTATTGAGCAGCCATCGAAAACCTACTTGCAAGCTTTGGAGTCGATTTGGCAAGATCTGGACGCACTAGCAAAAATTTGTTGGTGTTGTAACTGTGTGCATAGCGCACGAACCCAACGCGTAGCACACAGCAAGTGCATAGCGCCTGTGGTTTTTAACACTGGCTGGTGAGGCCCAGTGCGTAGCGCACACCCTGTACGGGTAGCGCACGCCTCCAAACACTGTCCACGGCTATGAAAACACGGCTTCGGCCTTCAAGAGCACAAACACGATTTCTGCCTTGAGATTTTTAAACAAATGAAATTGTTTGCCCCTTTTGTATGTGAAGAAAATATCTCATCAAATTAGATTTGATTTAAATTTGTTTGCTAACCCACTTTTATAATGTTTGGCACTTTATCATTCGATCACTTAATATAATGTTGTTCCTTGGCTTTTCCTTGCTTTTTCTGAGTCTTGAACTGATAATACTTTGTTGATTTTTGCAGGGATCCGGCATTTGGCTTTGGAAAAGATCAGAGGCTTGCTCTGAAACTTTTTGAGATGAAACAAATACAATTATTTACAATAACAATTTTTAGTTCCAAAACAGAGTTTTGGACTAAAAATGTTTTTAAATGCTTTCTGAGAAAAAATATTAAATGAGAATCTTTTGAAACCAACCTCATGGCCTGCGGGCTTTTATTACATGTATGCAAAGGACTGAAAACCCTAGACTCTAGGACTAAAGACTTTGTTTTAAACGAAACTAATCATTTATGACGATGAATGCAATGATCATATACTTCGGTGATTTTTGAGAAATTTTTGACTAACCCTGCAGGGACAAGCATGAGGAAACACAAGACAACCAGACCCCCTCATCAGTCAATGGCATGCCCCTAACGAAATGCAACGAAGTGGAACGAGTGAGACACCTAAAAATGATATGCAAAAGCGAAAAGATCTCTGACGGAGGGCTGTAAGGAACGACTCTAACACTTTGTATGGTTCATTTTTCACCAGCTCTATCAAAGGAACTAATATTTTCAACTTGGCTATCTTAGTCTTGATGTTGAATGACAAATGGGTTTTGCTTGATTGTATAAGATATTCCTTAGCAATTGTGGTCTGTGTACTTTTATCTTCTTTATCAGCACTAGGCAACTCAGTTTGTGTACCAGCAGTTTTGTTATGAATTCTCTTATTTGGAATAGACTGAGTAACAGTTGAATTTTGAGTTTTGGGTGAAGTTATATCTAGAATTTTTGGGTTAGAAGTCTCTTGAATTCCTATAGGGAGAATTTGTAGAACTTTGGTCACAAGAGCTTCTGTTATTTTTTTAGTTTGGATTTGGACTGATTTCTCAGTGGGGACTTTAGTATTCTTTTTTATTCTAAGGCTATATTGTTTGTGAACTTCATAGATAGTAGAATCATAGCCTTGTTTGTAATCAAAGGACTCTCTAGATTCCAATTGTAATTGTTGTAACTTGTACAATTCCTATTCTTCCTGAGTAAGAAAAACAACGTCTTCGTTTTCAATCCCTAATAGGTTTATCTGGGTGTTCTCCTCATCTTCATGGTTTTGTGAACCTTCGGCATAATTTTCCTGGAAATATGGTCTAATCTGTTGATCTGGTATAGCATCTCTTCTTTTCCAATATTAGGATTTTTCCTAAAGTTGGGGTTTCTTATTGGGGGTGCTTGTTGATTTTTCCACTGAGATTTTCTTTCCATGTTTTCTAATCTATCTGTTATCCTTTCTACACTTTTTGCTAAACTATATATCTTACCATCCCAAGTGGATGGTTCCTCTTTAATGGTAACTCTTTTTCTCAATTCTCATCCTAGATTTCTTAGCTAAGAAATTAGCTTGTATACTAATAGCATTACTTTGCATTTGTTCCAATGTTTCAGGGTTTCTTTCTCTCAATTGGTAAGACATATCAATGTCAAAACCATTAGGAAATTTGATTAGTGCTAAGTCTGGTGGAGGTTTAATATTTCCAGGGATTGCATTATAGATACTGTCAAACCTAGTACAATAGTCCTTAACAGATTAATTAGGAGCTCTTCTAATGTTTTCGTATTCAGACAATATTTGCAAAGGGCTTTTCTTTCTTTCCCATCTATCAATAAACAATCTATGGAAAGCAGCTAAATCAGAAATATGATTAGCAGCTAAACCTTTGAACCATTTTTTAACATCCCCTACTAATGTTTGGGAAAATAAGCTCATTTTCACATCATACTCATTAATCTCATGCAACTCAAAATAGTTATTCATTTTATTCACATGTTGTTGGGCAGTATACTGACCAGTAGCATCAAACATAAAGATCTTAATTTGGTAGTATTGGGGCATGGCATGTAGTTGAGATGGTAAGACCAAAGGTGCATATCTGTCTGCCATGGCTGATATTCTAGTTTGACTGGGGGGGAAAGTAGTGGTGCTTGGAGAAGAAATTGAGATGGTTGTAGATGTACTAGATGAACTTGAGATGTTTTGTTGGGGAGGATGCTAAGGTATGAATGGTTTAGGGGAATGAACTATGGTGGATATTAAAGGTGAGGTGGTCGTAAATGAAGTTGTATTTATAGTTTTTGAAGACTCTGTAGAAATTTTAGGGGTAGTAGTAGTTAAGGCAGCTAATTCAACTAATTGTTGAAGATAGGCCTCGCCTATATGCCTTATCAAAGTAGAGGTTAAAGCTTCTAGCTTGTCAAAAATATACAAAACATGTTGATCTAAATCAGGATGTATAGGAACCTTTTTTGATTCAATAAATTGAATAAAATTTGGATATATTACAGTATCATGAATTGAATTTTCTGATTTGGTTCGAAACAAAGAAAGCTCAAATGATAAATCAAACTGAATATCCTCTAAACTCGATAACTCCTTAGGGAGTGAATTTTCTTTAATTAACTGACTAATACTTCCTTGAGTTTCTACCTATTTTTGTTTTCTTAAAATTTTGTGAGGATCATCAACTATTGTAGCATGGTTTGGATCTAGATTTTCCCTGGTATAGTGTGTTCTTTTGAGAGCCAAAATTTTAATTTTTTAATTGTTTTATGAAACTTTTTTAACAAATCTAAAATGACCTTAAGGTGCAAAATATGAGATTTAAGATGTCCCTAAAGTTTTATTGATCTGAGGACTGATCCCCAGTATGGTCGCCAATATGTTATCACTCCAAAATTTCTCTAGAGTTGTTTTGAAATAAATAATAGAGGTAACCACAAACCTGCTTTTAAGATCAGGATCTAGCCTTCCTAATGCTCAGAGAGGGCTCTCTCTTTATGATTTAACTTTGTTTAGTTAATTTATTTTAGGCTAGTTATTTAATCTTTGATTGGGTTTTGATTTGATTTGGTGGTGGAAAGACTGACTTAGATGGATAGAGGGATGTTCTTTACCATTGGGCTATGGGGTCAAGTGTCAAGAAAACAGGACTAGATCAAGTTCTAAAGATAGCGTTTACAGGTAAAGGTAGCTGAATAAATTCAGAGGTTTTAGGCTAGATGGTGAAGTGGTTTTCAATCAGGGTCAAGGAGCAATTAAGGGTTCCTCAAACCGGATAATGAGATAGATGGTAGGGGTCAATTGAAACTAGGGAGCAATGAAGGATTCCCTAATCTGGATATCAGAAGAAAACATTAAAATGATTAACTGTTCAAGACATAATGTACTTAAACAAATTCTGTAATAAATTTCCAGTTATTCATTCAATTTTAGATAACATGCAAGTTTGTGAAACACTTAAGAAAATAACAATTTTACAAAAAGAAAATACTTCACTGGAGCGGCCCAACACATGAATCCTGTAATGAAATGTCTTTATTACTCAGTCCAATCTGCTGACTTGAAAAATTGGTACAATAAACCCTCAAGTTTCAGATCAATACAACTATAGTAATGTCAAGTAACCCACACTCTATACTTTGAATTATGAAGTATTTATACAAAAACTTATTACAAAATATCCCAAACTGTTTTGGGAATTATTCTAGGAAAAAGAAATATCTTCATGAAAGAAGATAGAGACAAATATTCAACTGTTGCATGTTGTCCCTGTTTATTTGGCTCTGCTATATTATACTTTGATCTTTTGCTATTTTTTTCCTTTGTTGTTGTTCTTCCATGCTGACTCTTCTTTTTACTTTGCTTTTTAACTAATACTCTTTCATTTGATACTCTTTTACTAGGCTGACCTATTCCTTTTCTTTCACCATTCTGTATCCACTTTTACCTTGCCTTTTTACAGTAAGTCATTTAACTTTTCCCATGTCTCTATATTTGGTAATTTAATATTTACCATTCTTCTGTAAACTTCATCTGCTTCTGTGTATCTTGCAAAGGTGGGCTTGTTCACAAAAAGGTGTTTTACCTCATGCTAGAGGTAAAATAGGTTCTCAAAAGTCTGGTACAGAACATTTCCTGTAGGCATCCCTTTCATATAGGAATTATTGGCTTGATCTCTTGCCACTTCTCTGATTTTCCTATTATAGTTTTCATGTGGCATTAATCTATCATTTATTACCAAGGTATTTGGCAAACCTTTCTGCCTCAAAGCATCAAACTTAACCATGAACCTATCTATAGCCAGCTCCATAGTTTTGCATTTGTCCTCAAGATGCATCATTAAGCTCCTCTTGGTGAGCACTTTCTTCACCTCTAGTATAGTGCGAGTCCTATCAGCTATGTCCAGCTCTTGCAATTCATATTTATTTTTGGAGTTAAGGAATTGGATTATTTTGGATGCTTCTTCTGGCATATCTCCAAGTTTGGCCTCAACTCTCTGAATTGCTTCAGTAGCCTCTTTGACTAAATCATTTTGTTCAAAGATTACTTGTATAGATGGAAAAATATCATTGGTAGAGTCAATGATATTGGCCCATAGATTTTATTTAGCTTGGGAAAGTGGTTCATTCAATGTTAACTCTTTTTCCAAATTCTTGATCCTCTTAGTCAACTTGTTTGAATTTTGTACTTTATTTTTGTGCATAATTTGGGCCAGTTTATTCTCATCCTCTAGACTCCTTATCTGTTCTTTGAGTCTATTTATCTCAGTGGTCTGAATGGACATGTCCTCCATGGATTTGACCAATTTACTTGCCTCATCACTTGGATGAGCTACTGCTATTGTTGAACATGTTGCTGATGTAGATGTTGTTATAGCTAGAAGTGCTATAGCTAGTGGATTTGTGGGGGCCAATGAAGCTGCCAAAGTTGATGGAACTTTTGTTGTAACTGTAGGAATAGCAGTGGCAGTGGTTGTCTCAAGGGTAGCCTATTTCAGTTGTATCAAATTGTCCAATTCATTCTCCATTTCTTTCTTTTAAGCATTTAATTGGAGAATGAGATCCATCATCTCCTCCTGTTGGGTTTGGCTCTCTAGGACCTCCTTAGTCTATGGATGCTCTGAATGAGGTAGCTTCATTTGTTTCTTTAATGCAACAATATCCTCATTTTTCTTCTTTATTAGTTTCTTTGCAGCCTTGACATTAATGGGATTATATCCAATTTCAATTACCAAGTCTTCCAGTGACTTGATCCTGTTGTCCTTGGCCTGTGAGGATGCCTTTTCTAGTTCAATTGTGTTGTGATGTTATCCAACAAGTTTTGAAGCTTGTGCACAATCATTGATTTATTAGTCATTGTGGAGTAAATCATCTCACCTGCCTGCTTATGGAAATCGATTTGGTCAATAGGGTGAACATCCATGGCCAAAACTTCGAATTCAATCTTCTTATAGTCTGCTGATGATCTGGGCTGCTGGACTGAAGGCTGCATAAAGGTCATTTGCATCTTACCAGTCTTAATGTCAAAGGTTGATATTAATCTAGTCTGATTTACAGATGTTTATTTGAAGTACTGGGCATATGTTTAAGCCTTTAATGCCTCATTCCTCAACTTAATTTCTGTGTACTTCTCTTTTATATCTTTCTCTTTGTCCATTGGCTTGCTAGATGAAGAGAATTCAATGCTAAGCTGTTTTTCAAATATTTGAGTGTTTGAGTTGGAGGGCTGATGAGTTTCCTCTGAAACTGCTAGAACTTTTCTCTTTCCCACCATTGTGTCAGTATCAGTGATTTCTACAGTCTCAATGGTGTCTTCTTTCTTAGTTATAGGATTAAGCTTGGGCCTCTTCCTGTAATTGATCTCAAACCTGTCATTTGTAGTGTCCATCCAAGAGCTATAACCTTCTTCCCTGGTTCTTTTCACATTTCTGTCTTCATTGGCTGAAGTCTATAGGATGGGAGTAATAGTCATCCGTTCTTGTAGCGCTGGAACCTGCAGGAAGGAACTAGTATCAATCTTCTTTTCCACATCTATTAAAGTATTCTACATAACTATTAAATTTTTTTCCAACCACTTTGACTGGTTGTCATATCTTTCAATGTCTGGCCTGGGCTTATGTATGAAATGACTTAGCTTTAATTTGAGCCTTAATTTATTTATGACTCCATTAGGGCCATATTCCCACATAAAAATGCTCTTGAAGTTAGTTTCTTGTAAGATTTTCTCTACCTCTTGTCTAGCTTCCCTATTATTACAAATAAAAGGGCCCAATTGGTTTTTGATTTTAAACTGGGTCTTCTTCCTAGCTGATAGGAAATTAACCTCATTAGAGTTTATGATTTGCTTGAAATACTCTAATGCAAATATCCTCATGGGGAGGTATTTGGGCAACTTGTAGGGAATTAGTTGGAATCCATATATCCTGATTTCTATGTGGTCCTGGTATAGATACTAGTCTCCCACTCTACTATTCTTAGCCAACTATAAAACTCTCTTAATATCCTCATTTATCCTAGGCTGATAGCTATTGGTTAGCATGTTTATAACTGGATGAACAAATGAATCAATGAAATCTTTATAAGAAAAAACAGTGGAATATCTTTGGATCAATGGTGTCCAAAAGATGACAAATCTTGGATTTCCCTTGGTGTCTAACTTTTGGATGCTGACTGGAAACTTGTCTGACCGAAAGTATAAGACCATGTGAAACAATACTGATGAATATTTGAACACTCTCTCATTTGGTAATCTGATAAACTGTTCATGGATTCTATCTGCCATGAACTGAGCAAAGTTGTAAATTGTAAGAAGAGGCTTGCCTGGGAAAAATATAGAAAGGAAAGCAAGAACAACCTCATCCACATGCTCATTAGTGGTGTACCCTAGAATGCAAGAGAGCATGGTTATAATTTGTCTGCCTCTCTCAGAGAAAATGGTGGCAACATATGGAGGACTATCTGTTGGAGTATGAGACTCTTCAATGATGAAAGTCTAAAAGATCTGAGCTTTCTTGGGAAGGTCTAGCTTGGTGTAGATTTCAAATAAACCTTCAATGGAAAGTGGGGTCTCATTTGGGCCTGGCTAGATCTGCAGCATTTGATTTATTGACTTTGCAGTAATAGTGAATAAAACCTGTTGGTCAAGGGTGACTATGGCTCTTTGACTTGGAACATAACAATCTTGACAGAAGTGGATGATTTCTAGGAATAGGTGTACCTGTGGGAACAAGTACTTGGGCAAAATTGAATCCCATAGGTGAATGTCATCATTCTAGTTCAAAAGCTTGTGTTTACTCCAGAAGTGCAGTTTCAATAGGTGACTAGGGGAAGTAGTATCTTTAATTTCAAATTCTCTGTCAGCTAATGGGAGGTGGTCAATATCTAGGTGAGGGGTTTGCAATGGTATTACATCTATAGAGCTTTGGGAAGCCATACTTTGGTTTATTCAACTGAATTTCTTTTTCTGTGGCTTTAGGAGTAAGGTCAGAAGGTCTAGAATAGTGGGGAGGGTAATTACAATCTGTAGGAAAGGGTTTGGATGCACAATAATTTTTTCTTAAGTTTAGGAAGGTTTTTAATTAATTAACCCTTTTAATAATTACTGTGCATAACTCAAATTTACAGGGCCATTCTGGTTCTTTCAAGAATACTTGGAAATTGGCGATTTGGTGCGCAGACAGGGTTCTATGGTAGTAGCAGAGGCTTCTGAGGCTTCAATTGTCAATTTGTTGCTTCAATTTGGTGTCTGCAACATCTTTGGGTGGAAAAAGGTGGTTAAATTGGTTTCTCAGAGGTGCAAGGTATCAGAATTGGTTAACAGAGGTTTGTAGTGAAAATGAGCGAAAAGAGAAAAAGGGGGATTTTTTGTCCTTTTAACCAACAACGGTTACGTTTTGGCACGAGAATTTTCCAATGAATAGTGGGCATTTTTGGTTTACATGGGGAGGTGGTTTTAGGCCACATCGCACCGCTTTTGGGTGGGGGGCAAAATTTTTCATGAGCATGCAATATAACTTGGTGTTGCCATATAGCCAAACAGTGCTCGGCCAAAACTACGAATATCGCATGCCTTTCGACTGTTAACTGTCGGATTGTGAATCTACGCGATATTGATGCAAGTCATTGTATCTATAGGTGTGATATCGGAGGGATATAGTGCACTAAATTTGTAGGAAAGGAGTTGGGACGTGGTTGGCGGGACCTGGGGTTTAATTACAATGAATTGTAATTAATTGAAAAGTAATCACAAGATTTTAAACATAAGAAATGGGTTAATAAAGGTGGGGACCATGGGTTTATATGGTGAAGGTTTTAACTATACACTAAGGTTTGTTGAATTAAAGGGTGTCGAGGAATTATAACATGGGGAATTATAAAGCGGGACTTTAGGAAATAACTTAGGATAAAAGGGATTTTGTGGATTTTTTAAGGGGAAAACGGGAAATTAATAAGGGGGGAATGTATTATTTGTTATGGGAATGGGTTTCACACTAGGGAAAGGGGTTTTGGTAAGGGTGGATGATTTTTTAAGGGTAATGTCTATGGAAATGTGTACAATAAAGGGAAATAAGGTCAAAATGAAGGGAAAGGGTTTTTACAAGTAATGAATGGATAATGAGGGGAAATTAATAAAGTAAGTATGTGGGGGGTCTAGTGAGATGAGGGGGAATTAGTAAATAATATTTAGTGAATGTCCTTTCTCTTTGACAATTCCTCCTGCACATGAAAGATGGCATTAATCATGATGAATGTTCTTTTGACTTAGAAACCTTGTGCACTTGCAAAAATTCTTCTCCTTGCCATTTATTTACCCTAGCATTTTCTCTTCATCCATTGGGTGCATTTGAGCTTGCTGACCCTTCATTTATTTTTCTTTTGATAAGAAATCTATTTAATTCTAACCTTATAACTTCCAATGGCTCAGATTAAACTGATGAGCTCATTATTATTCTCTACCTAACTACTGACCTACCAAGATTAAACAATTTGGCTAGATCTTTATTCTCTATCTATCAACATGAAATTTAAAGAATGAATCAATCAATATTAAACTATTTGACCATCATGGATTGTGGCATTTTTGACAAGCTGCACACAATATTATTTTTCAAAATAAAGTAAAAGGTAGTGGCATTTGAATTTGCACACTTTCATGATCTATTCTTATCTCTTGTTGGGGTTCATATTTTTTACCTTTTTGATCTTTTTCTTCCTTTTTGTCCTTTGATTGTTCTTTTGGGACATACCCTCTTTACATTTTTTTAATATGGGAAAAAAATTGTTCAAAAGAAAAGGTATGTACAATATTACAAGACTAACCATATCCAATTCAAAATTATGAATCCTATTATTACTGGACCCTAACACAACAGAAGGAATATGAGGCTCGACAAGACTATCCAAATCAAAGGAGACAGTACTAGAACTTGGAGGGGGAACATTCGAAGAAACTGGAATGCCCCCTATACTAGAAGACTTGGTACTAGAAATAAAATAGACTCTGTTGTTAGGCACTTCACCCCCCAAAAGAGGAGTGTAATCAGCCAAATATTGCATTAGCTTGACCACATTATCAAGCAATGGTTGATGAGGCTATTGAGAAACCATAACAGATTCAGGAGTAGAAGAACTCTTAGACTGAGACTGTATCGTTTGTGCCTCTGGAATACCAGGACACAAATGAGTAAGATGGTCTCCCTTACATATCTTACAAGGGAAATTAGATTTAAAAATTCTACGCTTAGGTTTCTAATCAACATCCATTCCACCAACATGACTAGCAGTGGTTGATGGAAAGTTTCTAACATGACTCACAGAGGTTAGTGACTCTTTCCCAAGGGAGATAGGACTTATTTCCCTATCCCTACTCACAGAAGTGGGTGAGTCAACAGAAGTATGACTCACAAAGGTAGGTTACCCATAGTTAGTATGACTTGTAGTGAATAGACTTATGCCCCCAGCATGACTTGCAGTGGCTGAAAGCTCACCTCCAACATGCTAGTGGAGGTTTATTATGAATTGCTAGTATGACTTGTAGTGACTAGACTTATGCCCCTAGCGTGGCTTACAGTGGATGAAATCTCATCTCCAACATGACTAGCAAAGGTTGATGATAAATTTCTAGTATGACTTGCAATGACTAGACTTATGCCCCCAGCATGACTTGCAGCGGCTGAAGGCTCATCTCCAACATGACTTGCAGAGGTTGGTGATGAATGGATAGAACTATTCTTCTTCTTCATCTTCCTCTTTCTCCTCTTTTTGTATCTCTTATTACAAGAGGGAGGAGAAAGAGGAATCCCAGATTTCTCTTTAAAAGAAGATGAACAATTAACACCCATTTGATTCCCTTGAAATAAAGTGTTCATATGAGAGGCTTCAAGAACATTAGGAATATTCGGAGTGGACCATAGCCAAAATGGTAGTCCAACATTCAATCTAGAAATATTCAAAGTGGCCATCAAAAGGGTACCAACATTTCCAAAGAAAGGAAAAGCACAAGGATCCCCTTTTGGAAGGGTACCTTGGTTGGGCTCCATAGGAATATTGGTCGTACAAAAGTTATTGATAGATCCTTCCCTTACAAGAATGTACAAATGACTTTCCAAGGAAGAGAGATTCACAATCAAAACCTTTGCCCTTAAGGAGGCAACTCCACAACTTTCAAAAGAAAGATCAAAAGCCTTTCAAGATTGGTGGAGCAGTAGGTAAATCACTCAGAAACTAAGGTTTGAAAGTGACAAGTAAAACCCACCTAAAGCCAACTAAATACAAATATCAAAGAACACTCGACTATAAAGTCCCTAAAGATGAAACCAATCAAGCAACTTCCAAGTATTTCCGCTTCAGGTGATGAGGACCAGACACCAAAATATAAGAAAGTGAAGTAAGGGACCTTCTGAAGATAGTTTGGGATAATAATGGCCCAAGACTACTAGCGAAGGTAAAAAAAATAGTTACACTAACCTTTAGACAAAATCCTTTTCCAGTGCAAACACCCAAGCTTCACAAGGGTACCCTCCAAAAGTACTGGTGAATGTGATGCAATGTCTACCTCAAGTGCCACAGGATTCCCCTCTATATCCACCTATGTGATCCGTAGGAAAGCCAACTATGGGCACCAGTTAGTATCAAAATCCTGGTGGAACAGTCGTGAGGCGAGATCCAACAAATAGGAGAGGTGGTATCTCTCTTCCTTGTCTTCACTCTCCCTTGTGCTTAACTCGCAGTCACGGAGCTTTCTTGGTCTTTCTAACGATATTGGATTTCACTTATTATTCAACTTATATGTTTGATAATTTGAGCAGCCTTGGAGAGTTAACTCTCCACTCACCTATTCCAAGGCCCTAAAGAATTTAAACTTTTTGGTGTTTGTTAATGATAAAATAAAAAATTTCTAGTTCGTTTTATTAAAGCGCTTGATTTTAGAGGGTTTTTCTTTAAGTCATGGGTAAAATGAGAGTGAAACTAATGATGCTTTGATGCAGAAGAAACCAATAGAAACTTAGCTACATGTAAATGAAGTTATTTTCTTCAATGAAAAGGGATTTCTATAGAGTTCTATGAATAAAATTGTACAAGAAAATTTTTGTTTTTCCAGAAAACACACTCCACACACACAAAAGCTAACAAAAAGAATAAAACGGCTGCTATGCAAACTATAATGATGGTGCATGGAAACTCATACAAGAAGAAAATTTCTTTCCTTACAAGATCAATTAGCCAACTTGAATGTAAAGAGGGCAAAAATTCAATAAAAAATCTCCCTCAAAACCAAGCAAAACAAATTCAACAAGATCACGATTGCTCAACAAACAAACAAAAAAGAAACCAAAATCCAAAAGCTTGGAAAATGAAAAGAAAAAGCAATTTTTTTATGTTTTTCCTTTAAGGAAACTAAAGAAGCTTTTGAGGTCACAAAAATAACTACTAAATTCGAAAGATCAAGAAGAAGCAGAAGGAGTCCTTATACCTTTCAAATTATAAAACTTATTACTAAATGAAACTTGAAACAAGAAGGACTACAAACTTGCAAAAACTGACCCAGACAGTAGTAAAAGACTTCAGCTAACCGAAAAAAATGTCAAGAAAAAAAACTTTCAAAATTTCCAAAGTGACACTCAAAAATCACGAAAAGCAAGAAGGCCAAATAAGAAGGAAAGCAAAGAAACACAATTTGAAGTCTAGGTTATAAATGAAATCAAAACTAATTCCTTGTTCCAGAAAACCAAAACATCTAAGAACTTCAGACAGAAGCCTTGAACCCAAGACACAAACCACAAACTTGCTTAAGAAGCAATCTTAGGCCAAATAGGCTTTTCAGTGAGAAGGAGATTTGAAAAAGAAATATTGTAGGAGAATTGAGTTCTTCAGACAGTAGATGACCATAAAACAACAGAAATGACTAGGCAATAGAACTAACTGGGAAAAAAGATTTGAAAAATCAATTCAAAAAATTGTATACATGACTATGTAAAGACACAGAAGCATGTAAACCCATTTCTAACACAATAAACTCGCGTATACGCAAGTATGCTTGAGGAAACTTGTGTGTATACACAACTATAACCAAAGAAAACACCATATACAAAGATCAATTAAAAAAAACAAAAATCGAGGCTTGATCCAAAAGATGAGACTTGATGACTGGGAAGCTAATGAGTCAAATAATATTGTAAAATAAAGCAATCAAGAAAACAAACCCTAATTGAGAACATACAACCCAAACTAGGAATAACAGGAATGTTATCCCCAACGGAGTCGCTAATTCTGTTGCAAGTGAGATCACCCTAGGGTCTTGGGTTGAAAACCCCAACAGAGAGGAGGGAAAACAACAACAAGAAATGCTTAAGAAAAAAACATAAATGCTTATTCTACTAAACTATACAGGAGTGTCCTTACCCAAAGGTCCTACGTTTGGGTAGATCCCACAGGGTGCAAACTCTCAGCTTCTCCTGATGTCTATGAAACCTGTAAATTATTCAAATGAAACATATACATCAATAGAAACATAAAGCATGTTCATGATATTAACTTTAGATCACATAAATGAATGAAGAATTACGCATCAATATAAGATTCATAAACAAATTAAAATATAAATCAATGCATAAACACGTTTAATATTGGGAATAGAACAACATTTCTTTATTGAAGTAAGCTACAAGAAAAGTGGAGAAATATGACCTGAGTCTTCCGATGGCTCCAATTGGAACCGTCCTTCAGATCTATCCTTTCTCAGCCTTAGCAATCTTCCTCCATCACCATGCACAAGGATATCTCAAGAAATATGAAGGATATCTCCAACAAGGAAACAAGGGTTTCCTAAAGCTTTGGGGAGTGCATGAGGCACAGGGATTTTGTCAAACTTGATAAGGGATAATATCACTATAGTATCAATATCTCATATCTTCTACCTTAAGGCCTTCCCATGGAGGTTTATTTATACCTCTCCAAATTCGTTTTTTCAGTTGGGAAACAGTTAGGCCACGGGCTGCAGGAGGTGAGTAAGAGGTAAAACCCGTGAACTCCGCCTAAAATTAAGGAAATTTATTATTTTAAAGTGTTTTAACACATGTACGCGGGTTGGGTATATGCTGACCCATGTGTACACGCTTTTATCACATGGCAAAGTAGTGTATAGGGAATAAAACACTATTTTTTAGATTTTGGACCAAGTCTGGAAGGAAGGGTTGCCCTAGGCCATAATCAGAGCATCAGATCTACCAAGAGTGGTAAATGGTGCTATAACAATATGGTATATTTATCTATGTTTTTATGATGTTAACTATTTTTTTAAAAACCATAATTTTAAGTTATTTTTCAAAGTGATCCATTGCCTAAGAGAATTAAAATTTTACATGTAAATTTTCCCATCACCTTCAAGTTTTCATTACATATCAATTTGGTATCAGAGCTCTAGATTATTTTCAAGGTTTGATTTTGTTTGCAAGTGTTTTCTGATGCTTACAAGGTTGAAGGTCAAAAGAGGAGAAGGAAAACTTGTGGAGCCAAGGTCTGAAATTGTTTCAAGGAGAACACACATATCTCAATATTCATAAGTCATAGCACATGAAGAAGGTCATGAAGATGAGATAACTTTCATAAAATATTTCCTTGAAATGTCTGAAATGGTAAAAGTTATTTATGAGGAGACGAACTCAATGTTGCAAGGAAAGAGCTAAAAACCTCCAAATGGAGATGGAGGGAATGGATACAAACCTCCAAAAGGGAATAGAGGGAATGGTGACAAGCCACCACCTTCACCTCCATCCTCATCCTCATCCTCATCCTAATCTTCTTATACTTCTTCCCTTTCACAAACACCTCTAAATTATCCAAAATTACATGGGAAAACGCCTTTGTTAAAGCTTGACATAAAGTTTTAATGACCTATGTATGATGGAGAGGTAAATTATGAGAAATTAGATAATTGGATTTGTTAGATTGAAGTGTATTTTAGGATACAAAGAATCAATGTTGATGAAACCAAAATTCAACTTGCTTCTCTTAGGTTGGAATGTCCAACACTTATTTGGTGGGAGGCCAAAACTCAAGAGGACACAAAGAAACATGGTAAGGTTTTATCCTCTTAGAATGATTTTGTTGTTGTAATAAGAATAAAATTTTATCCATTAGCATAGATGCGAAAAGCTATAATGGATTGGAAAAACTTTAGGCAAGCTAAGGGTCAAAATGTGCAAAGCTATACTAAAGAATTTAGAAAAAGAGCTTCGATTTTGGGTATAGATTTCTCCTCCAATGATACTCTAATTAAATACATTGGAGGTTTACATAGTTATTTAAGACACACAATTCTCATGTTTAATCCTACAAAACTAGATGAAGTTTGTGTATCGGAAACTCATTTAGAATCAAGAGGGATGAATGTTTCTGAAGAAACTAGTGAGAAGACATTTAAGTCTCGAGATAAAGTAAAATGGAAGTTTAAAGGAAATGATAAAAATAATGCTTCAATCAAGAAAGAGGGAGAAAAACTCACATGTAAACATTGTTCAAAAGAAGGCCATGATAAAGAACAATGTTGGAAACATCATCTTAAGATGAGACCCAAAATGTTTAATACCAAGGAGAAAGAAAATACCGTTGCAACTACACAACAAGATCTAGGATTAGTTTCCGGAGATGAAACAAAAATCATAGCCTTTGGATTGAAAGGTAAGGATTCTATTGCAAGTACTAGTTATTCTAGCAAGCCCATTGAAACTTGAAATAGAAGGGAAAGAATAGATATTTTCCACATTAGAGTCATCACAAAACATAACAAAGTAGATACTTTGTTTGATAGTGGATCACAAGAAAACCTTATTTCAAAAAGACATTGTGAAGAAATTAAATTTGGAAACCATTCCTTATCCTAAACCTTATCCTTTGGGTTGGGTATGTGACAATGCCAAATTGCAAGTGACATGAATATTCATACTTAAATTTTCCATCATACAAATTTTATTGATGAGGTAGAACTTGATGTAGTACCACTTGACATATGCAGGATTGTTTTGGGAAGCCCATACTTATATGATAGGAAAGCCATCTTTCATTTCCATGAGAACAAGTATCATTTTTTTAAAAATGGGATTGAGTATAATGTTAGAGCACATCACAAGAAGATGAATTTGTCTCTTATGAATGCTGGACAAATGAAGAGGTTTGTAAATGCTAGTAAAATTTTTGCATTATTAATGATTAAACATAAAGATGATGTGGAATCTGAAGCCTTCAAAAAATGTGATGCAAGACCAAAATTTGATTTAGTTGAAGTTGTTAACACGTGTGATAAGATGTTTTAGGAATCTAATGTGTTGCATCCTAAATGGGGAAAACAACATGAGGTTTAATTGTGGCAGGATTGTCCTCATCCAAACATTGGTATGAAAAATTTGCCAGTGTTAAAGAATGCAAGGATCGAGAAGCAGATACAAAAGCTAATTGAAAAAGAGGACATTAGTTATAATACATCTTCTTCTGGGTCTCGAAATATTTTGGCATTGAAGAAGGATGGTGCATGGCGATGGCGATCACATTTGGTAAAGAGCCAAGCCAAGTACAAGGCTAGACATGATAATCAGCGTGTTGACCACAATTTTCGAGTTTGAGATGAAGTAAGGCTTTGCATCAGCAAAGAAAAGCTTCAAGGTGAAAAGAACTTGAAATTGGGTAAGCCTCCTTTGATTGAAGACCTAGGAGAGAATGTTCATATTCTTTCGATAGAATATTTCCCTGATGAATACCTTGAAGAATTGAAACAAGATCCTATCCTTGTTATAAAAAAAAAAGAACTTCAAGAAGAAGGAACATCACACCTTCGTATAAGGTTCAAAGGTACAACTCTGAGAAAATCCAAATGGATTGAGATTGGAAGGGTGAGGGAGCTGTACCCTCATTTGTTTGTTGACTGAAAATAGTATTTTGGAGGTCCAAAAGCTCCCAGTTGGGAGGGGTGATCCAAGGGATCAATAAAGTGCTCAAAATTAAAAGTGTTCAAAAGTGCTCAAAACCTATGCCAAAGCACAGAGATAGACGACCTGAATCCAACATAACTTGAATTGCTCAAAATTGATATCGTATGCTCCCATTATCGCATTCTGATCCTTCTCCAAAAATGACAAAAAAATTGCAGATTGGATGTAGGACTGTTGACTGGGTAGTTTGTATGATGACTAAGCAAGGTGACTGGGTAGGATGACTATACCTCATGGGCTAGTTATAGGCTTCCAAGTGGCCTCATGTGATTGGTTTGTTTTGGGTGCATTTTATTGGTAGATGGAATTTTGGAATGGAGCAATGGTGGGATGCCATGTGGCCCACTCATGGGCTGCCACGTGGCACCCCAGAGTTCAACAAAATTTGGTTAAAGCTGAACTTCCACTAACCATATTCGAACACAATACCACTGAACCAACAATGCAACACTCTACTACAGCACCATGGGTGTGACTTAACAATCATAGTCATAAAAACATATATAAAATTTCCACGTTGAAGCGTTGGGAGAAGGGTTCGAGGCTAAGCCCTGGCCCTCAGTCACCTCACTCCTCACAGGACCGAAGGCAGTAGGGAGCCAAGGGCTAGGGCTTAGCCCCTGCCGAAGGTACCAGAACCCAACATATGATTGGTGTGAGGGCTAAGTTGTTGGTGCGACACTTGTAAGGGCTAAGGATTAATCCCAACCCAAGGTCAAACCATAGACTATATGACCTAAGGCAGATCAATTTGGAGTGATACAGGTTAGTAGCTAAATATAGGACCTAAACCTTGGTTTCATACATGCCCATAGGATCGCAGTTCAAGTTCGAAGGCACTAGGTGATGGGTCACTATGGAGGGTGGTCAACACCATGTCATATGGTGACTCATGTGACTCAATGCGTAGGATAGACAGGTGGGTGAATAATTCAAGGACCAACCCCAGGCCGCATGGTGTAAATAAGATCGTGGGAGTAGAGTTTGAGGGGCCTATGCTAACGGGGGAAGATAGTTATCCCCAGACCATGTGGTGTGATAAGATTGTGGGAGTAGAGGTTTAGGGGCCTACGTTGACGGGCACAGGTGGTTAGCCCCAGCCCCTAGGAGTCATTGTGCATTTAAAGGAAGTGACAAATTGCACACGAATCGGTGGGAATCTCATCGGTGCCAGGTGAAAATGGCACTTGGTGGTTATGGAAAAGGCACAATTCTTAGGATGGTTAGTAGGAGAGTGTAGTTTGTAGAGCAGTTAGTAGGAAAACTTCTAGAGAGCATAACTTCTTCAATTTTTGGGAAAATTAAGCCCAACAAGAAGCCAATTGGGGGTTTTTTTACTGTTCTGAGTAAATTGGAGACATAATTTTTACATTCTAAGCACTATAAATCCATGTAAACACAAATTGGAGCACTTATGAAAGAGGCCCAACATTTGAAGCTGGACTGGGAGATGTAACCCGGGAGTGAGGTGAAATCCTTTATCATTTTATACTTGTGTGTTTCTGATATGTTGTATGTGTCTCTATTTTTATGTTGTTAACTATGTTTTTAAAAAACATAATTTTAAGTGCTATTGCAAAGTAATCCATTGCCTAAAAGACTTAAAAATTTACTTGAAAATTTTCCCATCACCTTCAAATTTGCATTACAGATCAATCTCATTTCTTTCTCCTCATCAAAATTTACATCCCTTCGCACAACTGTCATCCCAAGGGAAGCTAAGTACACCCGGTAATTGTGTATAGTTTCGGTGTAACCCATAGAAACTCCAATATATACTGTCAACTTAAGTTTTTTCCTCGAAACTTTGGAGACTGGCAGTAAGCAAAGGCTCCAAAAATTCTGAAATGAGACAAATATGACTTTCTCCCCAAGAAGGGCTCCTCGGGTGTAATCATACCAAGAATCTGATAAGGACTTTGGTTCTGTAAGTAGACTTTTGTGTTACATGTGTCTACCCACAAATGCAGTGGTAGTCCTTGGTCATGTAGCATAGGTCTCATAACTCCCACAATGCTCTGGTTATTCTTCTCAGCTACCCCATTATGTTGTGGGTTTTGGGGAGATGTCAGTTCTCTTTGAATTCCTTCTTTGGAACAAAATTCCTTGAATTCATTCAAAACATACTCACCTCCATTGTTTCTCTTGAGAGAATTCACCTTCTTACAAGTCTCTTTCTCAACTAATGCTTTGAATTCTACAAATTTTGATAATTTCTCATCCTTCTTCCTCATGAAGAGGATCCAACACTTTCTTGAGAAATCATCAATAAAAATAATTTAGTACTTATGTATGGTAGTGGAGGTTGTTGAAAAGGGTCCACAAACATCAGAGTGGAATCCCTCAAAGACTCCATGTGCTTTATTGTCTCGATCATGGAATGTGGATTTTACATACTTCCCCAAGGTACAACCCTTGTATACATCATGTTGCTCAAATGATCCTTTAGGGAGTCTAGTGGTAATTTGCTACATAAATTTTAAGGTGCCATGATGAAAATGGCCCAATCTCTTGTGTTAGATTTCATTAACATTGTGACTCTGCATGTTCTCTATCTTACTTCTTAATGTAGTGAAATATTCTACATAATTCTTATATAGGTTCTTCACACGAATATTTATCTTCTTCACTTTCCTAGTAGCTATGTGTCTTAGAAACACTTTCCCTTTAATGAAGATCACATCATAGCAATGGTATTCCAAAATTTCTACATAGATTAGGTTCTTCTTTAGTCCTGGTACACACATAAAATTTTGGAGGCAAAGAGGTGATCTCGACTCCCTCTTAAAGTTTACTGTACCAATCGCAGTAACACTGTACCTTCCTTCATCGCCAAGCTCAATATGCATCTCGAGATATTTTTCTCTAAATCACTAAAGAAAACTCTACTCCTTGTCATGTGGAACGAAGCATCCGAGTCAACGTACCACACACTCCCCATCACAATGTTGGTCACGCATGCGATCAATGTGAATTCTAGCTCGAACTGTGAAGCCAATATTACACTTGTTGCTCCTCCTGAGTTCTTCTTTCTAGAATTTTTGTGTCGACACTTTGTAGGATAGTGCCTGAATTCATGACAATTGAAGAATTTTATTTTGGGCAAGTCTTTCTTCTTGTCCCCTTGGCTAGATTCTGGTTTGGTTTAAGATTTCTGCCCTTTTCCTTTTTTTCCCTTTACAACCAATGAAATCTTTTCTTCATCCTCTCCCTTGGATGAAATTCTATCTCTGGTATTTCGCCTGGTTTCTTCTTGTACAAAATCAAATCATAAGCATTCCCAATTTGATAATTTCTCCCTCCCATTCACTAGTCTTGGTAGATATGTCGACTTTTGGGAAGGCCTAGAAGAGCTAGGCTCACCAGGTCATCTTCTGCAACATTCACACCAACCCCTCCAAGTTCATCTCGAACTTGTGTAAATATGGTGAGATACTATGAAATAGTATCATTCTTCTGTATCTTAATGTTTCGAAGTTACATGTTGCGAAAGGAGTTTCTTTCCCATGGATATTTGAGAGAATGAGGTCTCTCACTCCCTCCCGGATTATTCTCCTTTCCTTGGATGCATCTTTCTTCCATTGGGCTAGGTTTTGGGAATTCATTAATCTTGGTATTGGAATGTCTATCTTGACATATTCCAAAAATCCATTGTCACCAAGCACTCTCTCCATGTGATCCTTCCATGAAATGAGATGCCTCCCAAGGAATACTCTAATCTTAGTCCATTTAAGGCCATTCTCCCAACTTTGAGGAAATCCTGCTACATTAAATCTACAAATTTGAACCTCTTGAGAAGAAAAATTGAAATTCTTGTTCTAATGTGAATCTTGCTCTGATACCATGTAGAAATATGGTGATAGAATTGCACCTGCTCAAGAAATTTAATCTAAATCAATAGACACAATTATACTCTATTATTCTACATAAATTAATTCACAATTTAGAACAACATTCACAAACATGGATCAATCACACAAGAACACACATGTATCTAGGGGAAACCAAGTGATAAAAACTCCCTAAGATTTATTGTATTAATCATATGAATAGAGAATGTTTTCCAACTTCTTTCTTGCTCTAAGCTCAACCTACAAGTGAATAACTGTTCTATTTGTTCAATGAAAAACTCTGATCTAGACTTAACAAATTTCTACCTCCACCCAAGATCCTATTTACTTGCACAAATCTTGCGGAAATTTTCCCCTATTCTTTAGGAATTTCCTCCAAAATGATTGCGTAATTCCCAAGGATTGATAATTGATTGCATGCAACACTTGTACACATGAGACTACTCTACAATTGATGTTACATTGCCTTGGAATCACCACAATATCTGAGAAATTTGAATTCCTTGCATGCATGAGCTATTTTTAGTTGATTGATCAGTTAACTGGATGATCTTTGAGTTAGATTGTTGTCCCACTGCACAACTGACCTCCAACTAGTTCTATTAACTGTTAAAACTAGCATAATTGAGTACAAATAGAAATAACGAAACTAAATTACTATAAATTAGCAATCAACACATGTAAATTGAACTCCAAACCCACTAACTCGAATTTACAGAGTTAACAGAGTGAAAAGAACCATGTCACCTCAGTTAACTGCCTCCAAGTTGTCTGCTGATGTGGAAATTTTGAATTTACTCAATGTGACTAATGCTAAGTCAAATTGAGCCTTTCTTGCTACACTTCTCAACATTATGGACATGCTCATTGACATTTTATTCTGACATAGTTTTTAATATAAATTTCTAAAAATATGCTTTCATATTTCTTGTTACATTTAGTCTTGTGTTGTTGCTTTAAACAAAATTGAACATTTGACAATGATTTGGCATTCTAGACATATATCTCTTAATAATAGAATACTACAACAAAAAGTTTCGCTGAGCACAACAACTTGCTTCCACATAGTCAAAGCTTTACACAAGGAATATCGTACTTAAAAAACTATAAATCCAAAAATCATATATATAAATTAAATTAAAGTAGTTCTAATCTCGTTGAGAAAATTTATTTTTAATGCTTATGTCTTGAATCTAAACATGCTATGAACTAGTTGTTATTTACAAATTGAACTACAGGAACTATTTTGCATTCAAAACCACTTGACTATATCAATTTTATGATAAAGTTTTTTATTTGTATTCAACCATATGCTTTGAAACTTTGTTTTATATCTCATATTGCATTATTGATTAAAATAAAAATTAACATTATTGCTAACTGCAATTCATTTGAGTTAAGATTTGATTAAATCATTTAAGTGCAAACTGCGAATGTGTCCAATGATGCGAAAATTGAATTTTCCAATCTAAAATATTACCAATAATATTAGCAATAAAATCTTTTAGTGCAAAGTGTGGATTTCCGAACAAAAAAAAAATCTACGTACATTTAACTTCATACAAACAAAGCTTTGGTGAATGAAATGTGGTTTTGTACATAACTTTATGTGCATTCCACATAACTTTTACTCAATTGACTACTGATATGCATTATCTATAACTAAAGTATTAGCAATAATACTAGCAATAAAAGTGTTTCGTACAAAGTTTGTGCGGTCAAAGCTATACGAAGGTGTCTTTTTTGTTTTGAAATTACCAGATGACCTATGTTTTACTAAATTGAGTGTTGATATGCATTATTTTTAACTAAAATATTAGCTATAATATTAGCAGTTAGTGCAAAATGTGGAAATCTGTGCAAACACAAGTTCCACAAGAGCCTAAACAAACAAATATTTGAAATATTTGAAAATAAGCATTATTTACACTTAAAAGTATTACCAATACATTTGCAAATGTATCCATATATAGTGTGTTTGGAGGAAATTGTGCACACATTGTTGGGCGGAGCAACTAGTGCAGAACAAGCATGGGCTAAGAAAATTCCAAACCTCCACACAATGTAAACCTGCTCATAATGGAACTTGAATGACATGAAGAACTTACCTGTTAATTGATGGAAACACGTTAATTGACAAAGTAAATATTAAAATCTCCTTTCTGAGGTGTGGCATTTATATGAATTTTATTTTTCGAATTCAAAACTAAATTTAACTTCCTAAAAAAACCATTTGGATGCTTAAATAAAATTATGCATTATACTATGATTTGTTCCTAGACAATAAAATCTAGCAATACAACAACAAATTGCGACATGCCAACTGGGTGCTTCTCGTTTTTGGTGTTATTTTCTAGGTTTATTTTACATGCAAGATTCCAAATATAGCTTATTTTGTGTGAAGGAAGCTATGCAAAGGTGGCTATGCAGTGGAAGTGTATGCAGAGAACAAATGTTCTCTTTGCAAAAGGCTTTGTGTAGGGAGAATCAATTAATAAGCGGTAGAGGCAGGGACTATGCTACATCGTATCTCCTCAGTATATTTATTATCTTACTAAAATCATTATCAATGTTATGTGTAAACTCGAATGCCAATGACTAATCAAAGGGTATTATCGAGTGTGGTTGTCATTGTTGTTCTAATAGTGTGAAGTGTGAGGACATGCGAACCCCACTTAATTAGTTGTAGAGATAGGGGGATATGCACTATTTATTGCTAAAATGTTAGCAACAATATCGTATAAGTCCAATAGTTTCTGCCCAATCTTATTGCAAACAATAAATATGAATTGTTTAATACTAAAATATTAGCAATAAAAACCTTTAGTGCAAAGTGTGGCATTCCGCACATTGAAAGCTTCCTCCGCACAATATACTTCTTATGCACTTCCACACAAATGCCTTATTTGAAACATATTTAGAGATACAAACATAAGCATAAAGATATAGCGTGTGTAGAAAAAGCTTTGAAGGCATCATTATGTGGAGCAAGAAGAGTAGAACATGCATAGTCTCATACTTAAATGTGGGAAAAATATGCACTCACAACCACACCCACATTCAATATTAATGTAGTTTTTGTACATAATCACTTAAATAGCAATAGTTATAACTAAAATATGAGCAATAAGATATATATATATATATATATCTATATCTATATATATATATATATATATATATATATATATATATATTCCTGAAGTTGTCTACTCCTATATTGATACAAAATAAATTTACAGAGAGGCCACGACCTCAAGAAGTCTAGCCCAAAGATGCGGCATGCTCACATTGCAAAGCTGAACACTGTCCAAAAAGACTTGTTGAAGACCGACCAGAAGGGCTTCTAGGAACATGACCATGACTAGTACATAGAAACAGAAAAACACCATTATCGTAACTGAAACTGAAGACTGACCAGAGGTAATTCAGCAACCAAAACAAGATGACTGGGCTCAGGCAAGAAAACAGAGAAGCGCTGCCCAAATCAAAACTGAAGTCAGACCTCAAAAACAGTTGTGACTGAAATCGAGACCAAAACACATAGCCAGAAAAATGCCGCCCACGCAGGGGAAACCGGCTATTTGACTTTGGAACAAAGGACTAAGCATGAGAATTGTTTAGCATATCATGGCGATAAAACAGGAGGGAATTGAGCACCTTCGAGCCATGGAGAAACAAAAACCATTGAACGCAGACCTGATTAAGCTTCATGAGAGGTGGAGGGATGCTCTTCAATGATGCGGCACCCATAATTGTAGAGGTCTTCATCCTCAGAGGGATGGCCCTCTTTTCTTGAAGAACTGCCACCAGTAGGGATGCTCGGACCAGCCTGATTATCCATGACCTGGGTTGCAATGCACTTACTCAGACCCGGAGCCTTACTCTGCTTGTTATCAATCTGAGTAGTGCCATGCCTATCTTCCACCCTCGTCTCCAGAGTCACCCCAGAGGTCACGACAACCTGACTAGAAGTAACCTCTCGAAGCTCAATGGTGACAGAGGCTAAGAAGGAGACATTACTGAGAGTACAGGGGAACTGAAGACGAGCTGTATTAGGTGGAGAATTGAGAGAGCGCGCTGCCGAATTAAGCTGCCCACGACCCCATCCATGACCACTCCTGGTAACAGGATATCGGTCAGAGCAGAAGTCCAAGGAGAATGACGAGGAATCCATCGTGGAGGAGGAGGCTTGGCGGATAACTTGCCCCCGGGAACTTCCCCTCCTGCAACTCATTCTCTGGCGCAATCTGGGCATAGTGGGAAGAGCAGGAGGTTCAAAACTGGCTGCAATACTGTGGAGGCAGAAGGGGACTAAAAGTAGCTTAGCTTCAGCACCCAGAGGGGTAGTGGGAGGGACAGAGGACGAGCTGCTATTGAAATTGCAGAAAGGGCTGTGAGAAACCTGAAGGCCTGGCAATAAATCCACCCAGCGATCCAGAGCCCAACGTTTCCCTGGGCTGGTCCGAGAGCGCGGCTCTGCGACAGCAAGGGAGTGATGCGAGCGCAGAGGAGGAGCGCAAATGAATCTAGATAGGGGCATCATGATAGAAGAATGAACAGGCTGGTAAGGAGGGACAGGCTGCATTAATGCAGCATTGAAGTTGAGAGCAGAGGGATTAAAGACCATAATTGCGCAAGGCCGAGTGGCGGTGGTAATAAGCCACGCGCCAACCCATTGAGCCGCCCACGTACCGATCAGACCATTAAACACCCAGATCCAGGAGAGATAGATCTTGTTGCACCAGGAGAGTGCAATATCGTTTGAGTTGTATATCATTGGAACTGTTCAAAGGGCCAGAGAAGAATGGGAGCTGCTGATCGACTCCTTGATTTTCCAGTCTAACTGATACCTTATTAGCTATTCACTGAATGTGCTTGAAGGTGATGTTGCGAGGAGCCTTGAGCCATTCTTCAATTTGTTCCAATTTGCTTAGGAGCCACCAGTTCGAAGCGACCTTTGCTGCTGAAGAGCTTGAATGAACCCAAATAGCAGCCTCTATTAATATTTGAGAATCCCCTTCCACCTCTAGAGGGAATTTTTTTTATTTATTTATGCTATATAAATGCCCTTCCATAGGCCTTCAAGTTCGACAGTGTTATTGGTGTCTCTTCCAAGCGAACTATGATATATGTGCAGAATAGAGCCTACAGCATCTCTAAAGATACCACCATATCCAGCCGGCCCACGATTGCCCTTAGCAGCTCCGTCAAAGTTCAATTTGTAAGGGTGGATGGCAAGAGGAGACCAAAATTGGGCAGACTCAGAGCAGATGGAGGAGCTGGGCTTGATATGAGCTAAGAAAGTGAGATCCAGGTTCCAATTGGCCAGAATGAGGCATTCCTAGGGTGAAACTGGAAAATCTAAGTCTTGCCAGTGTCTTAGAGCTAGAGTTTCTTGAATATTTTGCTTGAGAAGAAGCCAAAGAGTGTCAAGGGGCGTATTGTGATTTTTAAATATTATGTTATTTCTTTCCTTCTAGATGATCCAGTAGACAAAGCCCGGTAAAAGGTTCCAAAGGGAATTGAGTAGAAGGCTTTGGAAAGGATGCCGACGCCAGTTCCTGATGGTATTTAAAATATCTCCCACACGTCTGCCCATTCTACTATTACACTGTGTTTTTTTCTCCCAAAATTGATCTCCTAATGGGCAGGTGTCAAAGAGATGCAAGATGGTCTCTATGTGAAGATTGCAATTGGGACATCTGGAAGGCCCAATAAATCCTCTCTTTTGTAGATTATCCCAAGTGAGGATCCGTTTTTTGCTTAGTAGCCAAAGGAAAGTGGAGACCTTAGGCCAGATACTTGGTTGCCAGACCTGATCCCATAGCTGATCCTTTATGATCTGCGTGGGTTGATAGAGAATATGGTATGATTCCTTGGTAGTGAACATACCTTTGGGTGTATATCCCCATCTCACTTTATCCTTCTGATCAGATAATTTAATTTTCCTGAGTTTGAGCTCTTGATCAATCTCTTCATAATTTTCCTCCTGCCAGGTGTTAGCTGTTCTCCAAAGTTGAAAACCTTGAGGGGATTGTTGTTGCCAAAATTGATGGACATGGATTTGATCATTTTGCTACATAGTTGCTTGCCACTTAGGTTTGTGAAAGAGAGAGGTGAGTTTAGGAAGTTGTTGCTAAGAGTCCTCCCAAAATCTTGCAGTGTTACACGAGTGGATTTCCCAGAAGCTGTGCAGTTGAATAAAGGCACTGTGTTGCTTGGCCGCATTCCAAATTAGCGAGTCAGGGGTGGTCGTACTGATGCAGATGAGGGCCTCCATTGGACTGCCTGGAGCATATTTGGCCTACCAAATACGTGCCCAAGGAGTGTGCGGTTTTGAGATCCATCTCCACCAGATGCGAGCGCACATGGTGTCGTTGCTATGGAGGGGATCCCTTAGACCAAGCCCACCAGCTGACTTCGGAAGACAAACCTCCATCCATTTGACCAGAGCCCATTTTCTGTTGTGGCCCGAGGAACCCCAAAGAAAGTTTCTTTGAAGATTGCGGATATTTTTAAGAACCCATTTAGGGGAAGCCAGGATAGAAAATAAGTACAGAGGCAAGGCTTGGAGAACGAATTTGATTAGGATAAGCCTGCTTGCAATGTTGAGAGAGCGGTAGGTCCGGGAGGAGAGCCTAGTTTCTAAATTATCAAGGAGGGTTCTCCAGGAAGCATGTTTGATGGTTGAATCAAATAGGGGAGCTCCAAGATATTTCAAAGGAAGCATGGCTATCGGAAAGCCCAAAATCATGGCTATATTTCTTTGAGTGAGAATGGGAGTATGGAAGAAGAAGAGCTGGGATTTGGAGGCATTGATAGTGGTGCCAGAAGCTTCTAAGAAGAGATTGAGCAAGGACATGAAGGCAGAGGCCTCTTGAACTAATGGATGGCCAAAAAGCATATTATCATCGACAAACTGTTGATGAGAGATGGGGGGTTGACCATGTAGAGAAATTCCCTTTAAAGAGTGTGAATTGGTAGCAGAATGAAGAAGGCGACTAAGTCCTTCTGCCATGAGAAAAAAAAGGAACAGGGAGAGAGGATCACCTTGACGGATACCCCAGGAAGGACGAAAGGGCAGGGAAGGAGAACCATTAAGAAGAATGGAGAAAGAGGGGGAGGAAATGAGATTCATAATCCATCGAGTCTAGGTAGCATTGAAGTCGAATGCAAGTAATATGTGATTAATATAGGTCCAGCTGAGCTTATCGAAGGCTTTAGAAAGATCTAACTTGAGAATCATACCTGGATTTTTAGAATCTTGAGGGAGTGGATCACTTCATGTGAGAGAATGATATTGTCCAGAATCTGGTGCCCTTCTACATAGCCTGTCTGCTCTGGCAAAATGAGGAGAGGGAGAAGAGGTTTGAGGTTGTTCGCCAAGACTTTAGATATGAGTTTGTAGATTACATTGCAGAGTGATCCCAGAAAGCATGAAATAAGTTAGCTGTGAAGCCATCAGGGCCAGGTGCTTTGCCATCCTTGAGTTGGGCCATTGCATCCTCCACTTCCTGCATAGAGATAGGCTGGAGAAGCATAATGTTGTGGTCTGCGATGATGATTTTAGGAATGTGCTGCATAATAGATCGAATAGCTTGATTTTTACAGCCCGGGGGCTCCCGAAGAATGTCCTGAAAGTACTCTTTGAATTCCTGTTCCACTTCTTCATGCACCTCCAGACGCTCCCCTTGCTGATTATTAATGAAGGCAATGTTATTATGCATTCTCCTTTGAATGGTAGACCTGTGAAAGAATTTGGTATTTTTCTCCCCATCCTTAAGCCATCTAATATTGGATTTTTGTCGCCACAGGGTCTCTTCTTATTGCCTTCATGCTTCAATCTGGGTCAAGAGGACCTGCTCCTGTCGTGCATAGTCTTCCGTTCTTCCCTCAAAGATAATACACTATTGCAATGTATTCATTTGCTGCTCCAGCACTTTTCGATGATAAAAAATGTCCAAACTGAGTGTGATTCCATGATTTGAGAACTTGTTTAAGGTATTTTAACTTTTGTTGAAACTAGAACATCTTGGCTCCTGTAGGGGGAGTGAAGGATTTCCAGGCATCGATAACTACTTCTTTGAAGTTAGGATGAGAAAACCAAAAGGATTCAAAGTGAAAAGGTCTATTGCACTTAGAGCCCGGAAGTGACCACTATAGCATTATGGGCCAATGATCGGAGCCCACTTGAGGCATGATGGAAGCATGAAAGTCCCCACCCAGGTGAATGGCATTATCCGACATAAGGAATCGATCCAGCCTAGAAGCTATATGCTGTGGTTCCCTTCTTTTATTGATCCATGTATACATACCATTAAAAGTCTGAAGGTCCATTAACTGATTTTTGTGGATGAAGTCTTTGAAGTTGATGCTGTCACCTTCTAGCCTTGATCTTCCTACTAATTTTTCCTCCAAAGTTGTGATGATGTTGAAGTCACCGGCACAAATACAAAGGGGAAAGCGCCTATCAGAGTTGAGAGTTGTGATCGTGTCCAACAGATCCAACTTTTTTGTAAATCTTGTGGGAAATACACATTAGAGATATGACCATGGATATTGGTCCCGATTAGGTGGAAGGTTGTCTGAATAAAGAAGTGTGAGGTGTGAAAATCTTGAAGGGAGAGAGCTTGAGGGTTCCACACGATTGCTAGTCCTCCTGAAGCCCCTGAAGCATCCACTGAGACTGAGTGGCTTCCTGACCAGGCTTTATTTAGAATCTTTTCCGGTGTAGTGCTATTGCATTTTGTTTCTTGTAGAAAGACTAATGAATGCTTTTCTTGCTAGATCATATTTTTTAACATTCTATATTTTGCAGGGCTATTAATCCCTCTCACATTCCATGAGATGAGCTTCATGAGGAATAATGGGGAAGACATTTGAAAAACTTGGTCAGCATGGGAAATCTACCAGATTCCACCAGCATTTCTCAAATAAAAATGGTTCTCTGCAGATCTGTTTTGCACTCGTGTTTCTTCGTGTCTTTCAATATTTTTTTTCCATCCCAAGGACTACCTGCCTGAATACCAAGACATTTGTTATGTTGTGCTCTGGCTAAAACTACTTCAAGTCTTTCGATTTCCCGGGGGGGTATAACACTGAATTCTTTCTGTCGACACGCTGTTTCCAGGTTGAGAATGTCCAGACCTCCCAGATCTACACTTTCTGGTTCCTCATCCATGTGTATCGGTATGTTCTGTTCTTCCTCGTTTGACTTTTGATGGATACTGAGAGCTAGAGCTGCATCTATCTCCATGTTGGAAGATTGTAGGGCTATATCTAGATCTTTTTTATCAGAGGAGGTAGAGGCGGGGATGCTGGTGAGATCGGAGGCTGAGAGCGGAGCTGAAGATTTTGGAGGGGGGGGGGGTGAAGAAGGAGATGGATCTGAAGGAGGGATTAAAAGGTGATCCTCCATGTTATTTTGAGAAGTCAGGATTTCGAAACTGTTCCAAGTTTTAGGTTTCTTGAGATTATCTGGGGCGACTGGAGATTTCTTGGCATGCTTTCTTCTACTGGAGACCTTTGTGAATCCCTCAGCATCTTTGCTCGTCTTAGTGACAGGGGATTTAGACTAAATATTCAGTGGGCAATCCCTGAAAAGATGGCCATGTTCATGGCATTTCCTGCAACGAAAAGGAACATGCTCATAGTCTATTGTTTGGACCCATTCAAAATCGTCATGAAATAGACTTACCGAGTTCACGAGTGCTTTGGCCAAATGCATGTGTACACAGATCTTGGCATAGGAGGTGTATCTTCAGAATTTAGTTTCCTCCGCGAATTTGATAAAAACCCCAGGATATTGCCTATGTTCTTTAAGGTCTCCTTGTTCCAGTATTCCAGGGGAAGTGAGTACATACAGATCCATACTAGAGCCCAATTGAAATATTCTTTGTCTGGATTGAACTTCTCAATCCAGTCATGAAGGTACAGGCCTGAGAGTTGAAGAAGTATGGGCCACCCTCAAAGATACGAGTTTTGTCCTCCAGACAGTTGAAAGTAGCAGTGAAGAAGCCCTTGGGACTGAGCTGCAGGGTAACTTGTCCTTTAGGCTTCCATTTGGAGGCGATCCATCCTTGCAAGGCCTTTTCAATTGGCCAGAATCCGAGGAACTTGCCTATGAGTGCACGATCCCTCATGTATTGGATTTGGCTATTGATTCGGTGACTAGGGAGATCTATTTTGATTTTTCTATAGACTTGGGATGCATGTAGTAAAGGACGCCTTTGGCTGTGACGTCGAGGCATTTTGGTCAATGCCTTTGTCTTTGGCGGCCGTGGAACCTACAGCAAAGTCACCAGCGTTGTCGATGGCAGGATCGATGTCATGAGCGGCTAGTGGGGTGGAGTAGGGACTGGCCTGAGTGTTTGCGCTTGCAGAATTGTCAGAAGAGGGACCGATGGGGGGAGGGGGGGGCGCGCCCACCCCTCCGGAGGGCGGATTCATGGAGAAAGAGTCAGCGGAGAAGCAGAATCAGGATAGCAGTGAGCACAATGGAGTAGGGCAGCAGGGTTTACGCAAGAACCCTAACAGGAGTAGCCAATTTGCAACACAACATTTTACAACATTGGACCTCAGCAATAATATTAGAAGTTAGTACAAAGTGCATATATCCACCTACACAAGAGCTTGATGTTGGAAATAATACTGAGAGGGGGGGTGAATCAGTATTATCACATCAATAAAACTTTTTCATTTCCATATTCAGATTCATATATGCTACTTCCACAACTTCTTATGATTCAGTTAGTTGATCCTTAATGAGTGCATTAGAACATTATCAACCATATTAACAGTAAACAAGTGCAGTAAAATAGAAAAAATGATCACACATAAGCCACACACATGAACACCATGATATAAGGTGGAAACCCAATGTGGGAGAAAACCACCTGCTGCAAGTCATCTCAATCTTCTTCTTAATAAGAAAAACCTTTTACAATATTTATGTACTGGTGCAGTCTTATACCAGTACGCAGGCTTCTACCTGCAGAGAGTTACAACCCTCTCTTGTTCTCCAGTCTCTCCTGGAAGGGAGCTACAACCCCCATAGTTCTTGTACTGGCCGATCCATTTACTAGTACGCAGGCTGCTACCTGCTACAATGCTCCAAAGTTTTCAACTGCTACTAGAAGGGGGCTACTACCCCCTTAGCTCTTGTACTAGCTAAGATACTAGTACGTAGGCACCGGCCTACAATCTTCTCTCCTCCAGGTACCACGTTTCATACATTTTTAGACTGGATATTCCTGAAGCACAACACATAATCTGAAAGGCCATGTTTCATCCAATTTTCATACTGGACCCAGTAATATCATTGAAGCACATAATCAATCAATCTTCTGAATCACCCAAACACTAGATCAATACGGATAATATATGTGTTAGCACCCAGATCTAGTCCATCAGATCACAAATATGAGTCATTATGATCCTGATCCAATATTAGTTCTCATCCATCAATACTGAAGCTAAACACAATCAATCAAACAGGATATGCAGAATACTGACACCTTCAAACTGTCATCAGAACCCATCAACAACCAGAACCACCTGTGACTTCAAATATCATAGCTCAAATTGTATACGCTACTACAATGAACCAAACCTGCATATATACGCGCTTACACCAAAGCCAACCCACGTACAGATCTATAAATATTCAAACATGACTTGCAGCGATTTCAAACTTAAGTTATACCCAGTTTAGATCATTTTTCAATATACAGATCTAGAATAAGCATAATCAAATATATAGAGATAGTTCATTTCAAACCATTTTATCCCGATCTATCCTTAGATCTTGTTCTCCATCAACCGGTGAGATCCCTCTTTAGCTCAGATCCAGATCTGCACCATAACCCAATCACAGTATTCCAGATCTAGCACTTTATCAGATATTCAATAATTCAGATGATACTTTGCCAAATGATCTCCTTCCTCTTTTATAGTCTTAGGCCTTTCACAATACCACGGTCCAAAACCATAATAACACAATACCACGGACCCAATACTTGGGATCAACACTTTTGGATGCAATACCACAGACCAAAACCATAGGATCAAAAACTGTCGGACTAATACCATGAACCAACCATGAAAGTGCGTGAGATAAACACTTTTGGATGCAATACCACGGACCAAAACCATAGGATCAAAAACTGTCGAACTAATACCATGAGCCAACCATGAAAGTGCGTGAACTTTTCTCTTCATGAGAGGAACTTTTCTCTGCATGAAAGTGTGTGAAATTTTTTCTATATGAAGTAAACTTTTCTCTGCATGAAAGTGCGTGAACTTTTCTCTACATGAAATAAACTTTTATCTGCATAAAATTGCGTGAACTTTTCTCTACATGAAATAAACTTTTCTCTGCATAAAAGTGCGTGAACTTTTCTCTACATGAAATAAACTTTTCTCTGCATAAAAGTGCGTGAACTTTGCTACACTATAATTTATCATCTGAGATGAGTGGGTTGCCATCAAGTACAACATATGTTTCATAATGCCAACAATCTCCCCCTTTGGACTTGATGGCAACAACAACCAATCACTCTCCCCCTTTGACATCAAGGGCAAAGGGTGAACCAAGATATTCTCTTTCCTAAATAAACATTCCGCTGTCCATACTCCCCCTGAGTACCTGCTGAAATCTCTGAATGAGCTCCCCCTTTGTATATGCCAAGGTGTACCAATCTATTCATGCTACATGTTGAAAGCTCTGCTCTTGCTGAATTGTGTTGTTCATGCTCCCCCTGTATGTAAGCAAGGTCTGCAAAAAGGTGTTCTACAAGAACATGACTCTATACATCATACGTGACCTTCTTAGCACCAAATACTCATACATACATCCATCTCCCAACCAAGTGGGGATATACCAGAAAATGACAACCAAGTACATTACATCATTCATCCCAGGCATAGTGGGGAAACCAACATAGGCCGTTACATGACCTTGATATGACTGAAATATTTCATCAAATGACTACAATAGATAGAGACACACTATTACATCATGAGTCTTGATATGACCTTTACATCAAATGATATACATGACATTTATAACAGAGACCAAACATCTAAATAAGATCATGATAAACATCAGCAACGACACTGAATGATCTGCTCCATAGCATCTGTCACCAGCAACTTTTATTAGTGCATGAATCATCAAGGTCTGTCCGTATCAACTCATCCTTTTGAACAGAATTCTGTATATACAGAATCATTCTATCATATGTGAGAAACACCATAGCCATCCAGATCTGCATGGACCAAGTATCATCAATTGGGAATATCAATCAACATATGTACGAAACAACCTATCATCATAAAGATAAGAGCTCATCATCATCAATTCTCCAACAGTGCAACTTTGAATAATCATCCATGTATCCAGCCAACAATCCTCATCCATATATGTTCCAAGAACAATAGGAATCCTGCATCATAACTGTAATATATGATCTTTATGCATATGATGACAACAGCATATGAGTGACTCATCATCAAGTAAAGAAGATGTGAATTCAAGCTAAGTACTTCTCCTTATCCTTATGAAGATCACCATGTAAGCACCATTAGAGGATCAACCACAAATCTTATCTAAATATCAACTATGTAACCCCAAGAATCATCTGAACAACTCATAACCATATCATAGCAAGATGAATCATTTATCCATATAAGCATCATCACCAAGGACTATTAACCATAATGCCAACAATGCATTAAAAGCATATGCTCCCCTTAAACCTGTGCCATCTTGTTTACTGTCAGATCTGATCATTCATATCAGCAAGAAGTATCAATACATCATCATTATCAAGTTAGAAACAAAACACTTCTAACCATCAAGTCATTTCCACACATCATCAGCAAATTGTAACCATTATCAAACAGCGCAAATAATAAACCAAACCATGACTGATCCTTTTCCTGACCCTGTCCCTACTGCCTTTCCTCAAACAATCATATACGCGACTATGCCATAACCAACTTGTGTATATACGTGACTTCTCTTTAAGAAACTTGTGTATGAGATTTAGGACACTGAAGTTTTACACTTCTAGCTCCCTCTAATTCTGTTATGTCTGTATGTTGTGCTGTGCCGCCTCTTTCTGACTGTACTTCTTTCTTCTTCCACATCTTCAAGTGTGATGATGATGTTTTCTCCTTTTGGTATGGTGCCCATACTTTGTTCCTGCATTCCTTAGCTATATGTCCAAGCTTGTTACATGCATAACATCTTACATGTTTCATATTCCTCCTGTAGCAATCAGCAGCTTTGTGACCAAACAAATTGCAAGAAAAACAATATCCATTGAAGTACCTGGAATGTGATGATCTTTCGGTGTGATAATATTGAACCATCCTTCTTCTGCATCTAGCTGCAACATGTCCAAGATTATGACATTCATAACATTCAATATTATTCATCTGCGTAAATGGCCGACCATAGTTAGGAGTACGATATTTTCTTTGAGGAGTCTCTTTCCTTGATTGTTGATGGGGTTGACCTTTCATCTCCTTATTGATCATTTTAGATTTCTCTTTAGAGCTCCTTGCCTCACCTTGTGAACTAGATTCACCTTCAACAAATTCATGAAAACCAAGACCAGTCTTGATAGCAAGAGACCTTTGACTACTAAGAATATCATCCAAGGCTTTAGTACTATCTTGAAATCGTAATAGTGTATCCTTTTCTTCTAATTTACCTTTCAAGATATTTACCTCAACTTGAAGTTGTTCCTCCTTTTCTAGACATTGCTTCTTCATGTCTTCTTCAACTTTCCTTCCTTCTTCCAACTGATGCCTTAGTTTGAGAATCTCCTTTTCTTGTTCTTCATTCAGATCCTGCTGCATATGACGAGTTCTGAAGGCACATTCCAGTTGAGATTTTAAGCTAATATCTTCGTTTACCTGTTTTTCAATAGCTTGGAGTATATCTTTATTCTGCTTCTTTGATTCTTCAAGATCTTCCTTTAGCGAGCAGATCGTGGCTTCAAGACTTTCATAGTAACTGGATCTATCTCTGTGTTTCTTGATGGTTGTGCTTCTTTCATTGACTTCATCTCTTAATGATGTCACTTCACCCTGCAACTTTTGACATTGATTTTCCTTGTCCTTGAGTAACTTTCTTACCTTGTTTCCTTCCTCTGATTGAGCTTTTAGTTTGGTAACTTCTTCTTTGAAAGCACATTCCCTTTTGTTCAATAGATCTTGTTGATCTTTAATTTTGTCTGTAAGCCTTCTAAATACTTCCTCTATTTGATACTTTTCTTGCTCACCCATAAAAGCAAATTCAGTTGCTTCACTATCACTTTCATCTTTTCCAAATGGATAGATAGATGGAACATCATAGGATAGCAAATTCATACCTGATAGTTCATCTTCATTCTGAAATGATTCTGAATCTGATTCTGAATCTGAAGAGCTTCTTATACCTAATCCCCAATCGATTCTCCCACTATCATAGTTCTTCTGAGATGTCTTCTTCTTCTTAGGTGCTTTCTTCTTAAGCTTCTTTCCCATAGTTCCACGGATCTCCTTCAAGTGATCAAGCTTCTACCAAAGGACCTGCTCTGATACCAATTGTTGGAAATAATACTGAGAGGGGGGGGGGGTGAATCAGTATTATCACATCAATAAAACTTTTTCATTTCCATATTCAGATTCATATATGCTACTTCCACAACTTCTTATGATTCAGATAGTTGATCCTTAATGAGTGCATTAGAACATTATCAACCATATTAACAGTAAACAGGTGCAGTAAAATAGAACAGATCATCATACATAAGCCACACACATGAACACCATGATATAAGGTGGAAACCCAATGTGGGAGAAAACCACCTGCTGCAAGTCATCTCAATCTTCTTCTTAATAAGAAAAAACTTTTACAATATTTATGTACTGGTGCAGTCTTATACCAGTACGCAGGCTTCTACCTGCAGAGAGCTACAACCCTCTCTCGTTCTCCAGTCTCTCCTAGAAGGGAGCTACAACCCCCATAGTTCTTGTACTAGCCGATCCATTTACTAGTACGCAGGCTGCTACCTGCTACAATGCTCCAAAGTTTTCAACTGCTACTGGAAGGGAGCTACTACCCCCTTAGCTCTTGTACTAGCTAAGATACTAGTACTTAGGCGCCAGCCTACAATCTTCTCTCCTCCAGGTACCACGTTTCATACATTTTCAGACTGGATATTCCTGAAGCACAACACATAATCTGAAAGGCCACGTTTCATCCAATTTTCACACTGGACCCATTAATATCATTGAAGCACATAATCAATCAATCTTCTGAATCACCCAAACACTAGATCAATACGGATAATATATGTGTTAGCACCCAGATCTAGTCCATCAGATCACAAATATGAGTCATTATGATCCTGATCCAATATTAGTTCTCATCCATCAATACTAAAGCTAAACACAATCAACCAAACAGGATATGCAGAATACTGACACCTTTAAACTGTCATTAGAACCCATCAACAACCAGAACCACCTGTGACTTCAAATATCATAGCTCAAATTGTATACGCTACTACAATGAACCAAACCTACATATATACGTGCTTACACCAAAGCCAACCCACGTACAGATCTATAAATATTCAAACATGACTTGCAGCGATTTCAAACTTAAGTTATACCCAGTTCAGATCATTTTTCAATATACAGATCTAGAATAAGCATAATCAAATATATAGAGATAGTTCATTTCAAACCATTTGATCTCCATCAACCGGTGAGATCCCTCTTTAGCTCAGATCCAGATCTGCACCATAACCCAATCACAGTATTCCAGATCTAGCACTTTATCAGATATTCAATAATTCAGATGATACTTTGCCAAATGATCTCCTTCCTCTTTTATAGTCTTAGGCCTTTCACAATACCACGGTCCAAAACCATAATAACACAATACCACAGACCCAATACTTGGGATCAACACTTTTGGATGCAATACCACAGACCAAAACCATAGGATCAAAAACTGTCGGACTAATACCATGAACCAACCATGAAAGTGCATGAGATCAACACCTTTGGATGCAATACCACGGACCAAAACCATAGGATCAAAAACTGTCGAACTAATACCATGAGCCAACCATGAAAGTGCGCGAACTTTTCTCTGCATGAAAGTGCGTGAACGTTTCTCTATATGAAATAAAATTTTCTCTGCATGAAAGTGAGTGAACTTTTCTCTACATGAAATAAACTTTTCTCTGCATAAAAGTGCGTGAACTTTTCTCTACATGAAATAAACTTTTCTCTGCATAAAAGTGCGTGAACTTTTCTCTACATGAAATAAACTTTTCTCTGTATAAAAGTGCGTGAACTTTGCTACACTATAGTTTATCATCTGAGATGAGTGGGTTGCCATCAAGTACAACATATGTATCATAATGCCAACACTTGAAGAAACACATATTTGAAATATTTGAAATATTTATAATTAAAATATTAGAAATAACTTTGTATGTGCCAATGGTTTACTAAAATAACTACTTGCTTTGGTATAGTCTACCCATGCACTAAGAAAAAAATGTGGGTGAAATGTGGACCCCACTTAATTATATGTAGAGAAAAATAAATATGAATTATTTATCATACATTCAAATCTTCCTCAGCACAATGAACATTCTTCGTACTTCTTCACAAATTAAAATATATTAATAAGATAGTGTGTGAGGGGAGCCGGGGGGGGGGGGGGGGGCTATAGAGTCTGAAGATTGTCCTACATGACATCCTTTTTGCCTAAATATCCTCTCTTTTTCATATATATTTACCACCTAAATAAATCCATATCTATCAGGTTTTGATGAATGTATGCATTAGTATGTTTTCTTGTTCATATTCACTGTATACCCTATTGTTTTAATAAAAGTTACAATTGGCTACTGAATCAGTCTATTTATGAAGCTAGTCTAGGATTTCATAGTTGTCTTCATTGTTCATGAGGTTCCAGAGCTCTAGGTTAGCAGCGAAAGGTGCGGATGGATAGAGGATGACTCCCTCATGGATACCTTCCTATCCACATGAAATTGTTTACCAAAAGATGCACATGAGATCACAGTTAAACTCCAAGTCATCCATCGAATTAACACAGAACAGAACCTGAGATCAGATGAAACCTTATCGTTTTTCCTTTGGAATAGCAAAACGATGTTTTAACGATATAAGTTTAGATAGGATTAAGAGATTTTAGGCTAATATCTTCATACAGTTATGCCAAGAGACCTGCTATAAAGCTAATGGCCACAATGTTATTTGGGTGCGTACCGAATGATATGTTTATGGACAGTTTGTGATTTTCGTGTGAATGAAATTGGTTTTTGTGTGCAAGCGTTGTGTTGAATTGAAGCTCTAAACTACTATGTGGAGAGCCCCTACAAATAGTGGCAGGTTTTTAATCAAATACAATATGATTTCCTTTAATTATTCAACTGCTCTATTTTGTGTGAAAATGCTGCATAATGATCTCGCCAGCAAATTGTTATCTGCATAAGAACATTAATCTTCTTTATACCTAGTTTAGACTGTTATCTAATTTTATTTATACCTGGTACTGCATAGTTCTTTCCTTTGCTTATTATCCAGCGTAATTTAAGTGTGTTCAATTCACAATATATATGTTGCTTGGGTTACTTTGTTTGAGCAGAAAGTGAACAAGTGAGAGGACCTCTCCTAAAACAATTGAGTTCAAAAATATTCCTTCATAGCTGATAAAATAGGTTTCTTTTTGCACTTAGAGAATTAGGAGCTGTAACATAGATATTTAAGGTCAAAATTCCCAAACAATCTGTTAGGCCCCTATACTACTAGTGTAACCCCTTATTGTTATTAGTAAAACCCACTTATTATATTGATGTACCCATGTAATACCCATATTGTTACTATTTTGCCCCATAGAAGCCAACTATTGTTATTATTGTGCCTTTACATTATTATTTTTATGTCGGCTATGATTATGTTATGACCCCTTAGACTCCTATATATGGAAAGGAGGTCTTTTCATTTGTATCATCCAAGAATTGTTCATTTATGTAATGTAAAGGAGGTTGCCCCCTCGAAGAGGCTGAATTCTTAGGTGTTCAACTATATTTTCTATCTTTTTCTTTTTGTGAGCTGGTTTTATAACATTTGGTATCAGAGCTTTGGATGTTAGGGTTTAGCTGCTCTAAACAGGTCATCATGGAATTTTCACTATAAATTTTTTTCTGCGACGTTTCAGAAGCTAAGAAAAAAACCCATTTGAGAGGAGATCGCACGGAAGCTTGGGTCCGAATTTTAGAGCTTTTTGCACTATGGTTATGGAGATATGATATGAGGAAGTTGGTCTTTTTGCAGACTCCTGAATTACATTCCAAACAGGTGACCTAGGAAAAATCATCATAACTTTCTCTCTTGGCATCGGATTGAAAATTCATAAGAAGGTACAGAAAGAAGATGGACTGTAGTTTCTTATATATATTTTTCAGAACCATAGGTCGAAACAGTGACTCGTGGCACGTCGTACAAGTTCGCTGTACTGAACTAATATATAATCAGGTCACCCTGGGAGATTTGGCATAACTCTTCCTTGGAGAATCCAATTTGGATCAAACTAGTGTCATTTGAAAGAGGACACAGAGGGTTACTGCATGTCGCAATTTCAGAACTTAAATATCTGAAAGAAAAGAGTTACAGTAGGTGCAAGATCGAGCTCCTAAAATCAAGAAAAAGCAAGATGAGGGCAAGGATCCGGTAAATTGGATACTTCAGATGGAGTAATATTTTGATCTACATGGTGTACCACTGTTACAAAAGGTATGTATTGCATCTTCATATTTAGAACCAGATCAATTTTTATGGTATGAAGGGCTTTGTTCTCATAAACAACTTGTTACGTGGTCAATTTTCACGGAGGAAATGATAGCACATTATGAGGATACAAAGACAAACACCTTCTTTAGAGCAACACCACAACAATTGGAAAGAATAAAAGGGCTTTGTTACATAGTGGAAAGTAAAATTATGGCAACAAGGAAGTCTACCCCTCACAACTATAAAGATGGAAGTGTTGTTTCTTCTAGCCTTCCATAACCTACAAGTGTTACACCAAAACAATTGGAAAAAAAAAAAGAGAAAAAGGGATTTGTTACAATTGTGATAGCAAATACACTAAAAGTCATAAGTGTGCTGAGAAGAAATTATTTTACATAGAGTATGAAGAGGAGGAAGAAAAGGATCAAGAAACATCAAAAGAAGAGGATATACGCCAGGACCCAACCCCAAAGAAAGAAGAAATGAATCAGACCATATCTTGTAAAGCATTGGCAAGAATTACCACTCCTCAAACTCTCAAGATAGAAGGACATATCAAGAAGAAAAGGGTGCAAGAAGTGAAATATCACATCGAGAAAGAAGAAATGAATCCAACCATATCTTGTAATTCATTGGTTGGAATTACCACTCCTCAAACTATCAAGATAGAAGGGCATATCAAGAATAAAAATGTTCAAGAAGTGAAAGATCACATCGAGCATCAATAAATGAATCCGACCATATCTTGTAAAGGATTAGAAGAAATTACCACTCCTCAAACTCTAAAGATAGAAGGACATATCAAGAAGAAAAAGGTTCAAGCAGTGAAAGATCACATCGAGCATCAACAACAAGTTCTCCAACTTTTAAAGGATAACACCACTTTGGTGCAAAATCGAATGAAACAACAGGTAGATCAACATTGTAGTGAAAAATGTTTTAATGTAGGTGATTGGGTATTTTTACTCTCACATCTCAAGCAAGCTATTTATGAGAAGGAAATGTTGGCAATACTACATGCACTTTAGAAATGGCGACCTTACCAAATGGGAAGACACTTCAAGGTAAAAATGGATCATGATAGTCTTAAATACTTTTTACAACAACTATTATCTTTAGAAGAATAGAAAACATGTGTCACAAATATGTTGGGTTATGACTTTGACATCATCTATAGAAAATGGAAGCAAAATTTTGTTGCAAATGCACTCTTAGGAAAGGATGAGGATGTGGAAGCATTGTTTTGTGCTATTTCTATTATCCAACCAGATTGGATAAATGAAGCAAGGGATGAATGGAATAAGGACGAAGAAGTATGGCCACTTATTCAAAAGTTGCAAAAGATCCCAATTCAAACAATATTTCCAGAAATTGAAGAGGAAGGAAAAATCATATTAGAACCTAGAGCAGTCACAGAAACAAGAACCCTATAGCTACGAAATCAATCAATTTCATAGTATCTCATCAAGTGGAAGAACTTACCCACTAAAGATTCCACATGGGAGGACAAGAATTTTATACAGAAGCATCAAGAACTACTCAAGCGTTGAGGACAACACTTTTTGAAGGAGAGGGGCATGTTAGGCCCCTATACTACTAGTGTAACCCCTTACTATTATTAGTACAACCCACTTATTATATTGATGTACCCATGTAGTTCCCATATTGTTACTATTGTGCCCCATAGAAGCCCACTATTGTTATTATTGTGCCCTTACATTATTATTGTTATGTCGGCTCTGATTATGTTATGACCCCTTAGACTCCTATATATGGAAAGGAGGTATTTTCATTTGTATCATCCAAGAATTGTTCATTTATGTAATGTAAAGGAGGTTTCCCCCTCAAAGAGGCTGAATTCTAAGGTGTTCAACTATTTTTTCTATCTTTTTCTTTTTGTGAGCTAGTTTCATAACACAATCTAACATAAGAAAAATCACTCTCACATCATCTAACAATGTAAACTTTGAAACGGGAACTATAAACTCAAAACGAGAACTCTGGCCCAAAAACCCCAAAAAAACCACAAAAACAGTGCTCAAAACGAAAAGTGTGTATACTGGAACGAAGGTTTTTTTTTTAGGTGTCAATTTTGCGGTTGTTTTAAAAATGGCAGCGACTACGAAATTTTCTACGAAATTTTCCTGCAAAATATAGCTTCAGAAAAAAAGTGTTGATTCTGGAATAATGTTTTTTTTTTTAGGGGTCAATTTTCATACTTTTTAAACAATGCTAATAAAACCAATTTTTTATGTCTCAAACAAAGTTAACTTTTAAGGAAAAACACATTAATGTTTCTGGTAGAATATCATTTTTCTTTCTTAAGTATAAATTTAACATGTTTTCAACCACAAAACTAAAAAAACATGACATTATGAACAAATTATTTCACTGAATGAATTCAAAAGTCTTTATTTGTACACTGAATAAAAGAGACATTATATCTCTAATTTGATATTGCATTGTAGATATTTAAACAATAAGATTTATCATACTTAAGACATAATCCAACAACATAAAAATGCTTCATAACTTCTCATTTAACAAAATATGGAAAACATCCATTTTATTTGAAGATACGATGCATACATCAGTTATATAAACTGTCTTAAACAATTATTCAAAATCACTCATATTTTCTTGCACACCATCAGAATTCACATCTTCAGATGAGTGACTGGATGCTGACGAAGATGTTCCATATTCTTCTCTGTCATCAACTAGTGCCCCATCTGAGTCCACATGCATGCCCAAGATTCCAGGTTTCAAAAGTCTTCTAGATCTACGACTGGTTTCAGCAGAGTCCCATGTCAACACTGTTCCTTCTGGTAACAACCTTTTCAGAATCTCTGTCGTCTTGAAGCGAAGAGTTCCTCTCTTTGTTAAATTGAAGTCATAAACAAGTATGTCAACATCCTTCAATTGTAATATGTCTGTGCGGCGGCGATTTATATTTGTACCCTTTCTTTTTCTTTTTCCACCATTTTTTTTGTCAACTACCATCTCTGGCTTATACACACCATTGAATGGGTGTGTATTTGTGGCATACCAATGTACTTCAACACCTGTAACATCCTCATTTTCTGTAAAGACCTTTAAAACTTTAGCAACCCAAAATGGATATCCATTAGGATCTCCATCTGCTAGCACTGCAATCATGCAACCCTCCTTAATATCCTGTACTGAACCCCTATAAAGGTCTTCCATGGCTTCACGTTGTGCACGAGATCTTCTGGAACCTATATACATCTCTCTTTCCTCTGCCTGTGAAGAATTAATAATACCCTGAGATTGTTGTTGTTCAACAATGTTTACTTCCTCATGTTCATTCGACACATTTTGTGGCCAAATAAATGGATTTTTCAAAGGTATATCTTCATTTATTGTTGTCGAAATGAGATCACTTTGATTATTGAAAAACGACTCCCACCAAACTGAATCAGCAATGTCAAAGTACTCATATGTATATCTAATACATTTTTTAATTTCTTCCAGGCAATCAGAATAATTTATAGCCCTGTTCTGTCTACGTGCATTCTGAACTTCACCAACTGATTGTAATGACAATATTTTTGATGCAAATATTGGATGATCTGGAATGAACTTCAAAAATTGCAATCCTGATGACGGTGCCCACTCTGTAGTAGTTGAATACTTCTTGCCCCATATTAGTGTTTTCCCATCAATTTTTTTGATACGAAATTGATGTTGGAAGCTAATGTCATTAAGTTGTTCAATGCATTTCCCCTCACCATATGATCCCAGAATAAACCTTCGCATGTCAACAGTTTCTTCCAACACTTTAAAAGCAGGCTCTGGCATGTATGATTTCTTAATACATTGAATTAGTGATGGCAAGCTCCCAACTTCCTTCCTCCTCAATGTGACTGAAAAACGACTGAACATCTGATCAATATGGTCATGAGTGTGCCCAACAAGAAGGAAACCAACCTTTACCTTTTGAAAAATTCTCAATTCAACAAGCATGTTCAGATACCCAAAAACAATCTGATTTTTGTTTTCACGGCAAGTGTTGTCCAATTGTAGATACAAAACTTCAGGAAGATTACCAGACCAATGAGAAATGACATCATGAATTATGGTTATGGTCAGATTTGCATCATTATGAATATTTGGAGCTGTGAAGTACACCCTTGGCAACATTTTCCCATTGAAGACCATACAACCGACCAAGTGAAACTGAATAAAATTTTCCTCTTGTAGATTTTTGGGTGTGCGAACAAAATGTGGTAAAAGTGTTTTCTTCTGGTCCATACCATCAATTATCAAACCCAAATATTTATTTGGATTATCATAACACTTCTTTCGATGCTTGTACAACTTCTTCCTTTCATTTGTTTGTTGTTCGCGATGCTCCTGAAGTTCTTTGACAATTAAATCTACACAACATAAAAGAAATTCATTAAGAAATATGTTTTCATAGTTGATGACTATACAATTTTAAAAGTAAAAGTTATGAACACTTACCTTTTTCTGAGCCTTCACATTTGTCCCTTTTTGATTTAAGAGAAGCACATGTACTGCAAATCCCCATCCTTGTCTTCTTAGGAATACGGACATTATTGAATTCTTTCTTCCATAGCTTCACAAAATATTGATATGTAATAAAATGGCCCTGTCCCTCAGCACTTTCTGCATATTCTTTGTATAAGTTGTAGATTTCTCGTCTTGAAAAATTATCTGGAATATGTATTGTCTCTCTATTTGGCATACACTCTCCATGCTTTGAAAAGAAATCTTTCATCCATGACATTGCAGTATTTGATAATGGCCCAAACTGTCTTTTATAACGTACTTCTGAATAAAATGTGGGATCCTTTTCCAAATTTTCTTGAATTCTCGAGAGACGAAAATTCCCAAGTGAATGAAACATTTTGAAAGCTTTTCTACACAATAAAAAATTCCTAATATGATAATCATAACCTGACAATGTAGATTGCATGCAGCCAACTAAATATGAGTTTTGCATGCTTTTATTCATTGACAAATATCTCTTCCTGCTTTCTAATGCAAATGTGAAATCCATACGTTTCAAGCAATTTTTTTGGCAACATTCACTTGAAATGAGAGCGCTGATAGAACTTCTTCTCGTCAGATATTCTGCTCTACCCCTTGTATAACTAGAATAGTTTGCATTGATACGAAAAGGTCTACTCCTACTCCTTGATACAATATTTCTTGGCAACATCTCCATCATTGGATCTTCACTTTTATAAGGACTTTCATCATTAAGAGGAACGTTATCCACACTATGATCTGCTCTGATTTTCAAATTTTGACTGAGAGGATACCCTTCATCTTCCCCTTCTTCAGTGCTACTATCATAGTCCTTAGAATTCAGACTAAATGGAAAATCTGACTCGATGTTTAATGGATATTCTTCCTCATGTACATTATCAGTGCTGCTCTCATAGTCCATAGAATTAGGACTATGTTGAAAATGTGGCTGTTTACTTATTGAAGATGCTACATCCTGTCCTTTGTCACTGCTACCTTTATACTGATTAGAATTAGGACAAACTGCATCATCATGTTCTTCATCACTGTTGCTCTCATAGTCCTTAGAATCAGGACTAAGAGGACATTGTGATACTCCAATGTTTTGAGAATCATCATCCTGCGCTTCATCACCGCTGCTCTCATAGTCCTTAGAATCAGGACTAAGAGGACATTGTGATACTCCAATCTTTTGAAAATCATCATCCCGTGCTTCATCACCGCTGCTTTCATAGTCCTTAGAATTAGGACTAAGAGGACATTGTGATAATCCAATCTTTTGAAAATCATCATCCCGTGCTTCATCACCGCTGCTCTCATAGTCCTTAGAATCAGGGCTAAGAGGACATTGTGATACTCCAATCTTTTGAAAATCATCATCCCGTGCTTCATCACCGCTGCTTTCATAGTCCTTAGAATTAGGACTAAGAGGACATTGTGATAATCCAATCTTTTGAAAATCATCATCCCGTGCTTCATCACCGCTGCTCTCATAGTCCTTAGAATTAGGGCTAAGAGGACATTGTGATACTCCAATCTTTTGAAAATCATCATCCCGCGCTTCATCACCGCTGCTCTCATAGTCCTTAGAATTAGGAGTAAGAGGACATTGTGATACTCCAATCTTTTGAAAATTATCATCCCGCGCTTCATCACCGCTGCTCTCATAGTCCTTAGAATCAGGACTAACTGGACACTGTGACAATCCATACTTTTGAAATTCATCATCATGCTCATCATCACTGTTGCTCTCATAGTCCTTAGAATTAGGACTAAGTGGACACTTTGACACTCCATTATTTTGAAATTTTCCATCATGCACCTCAAAACTGCTGCTCTCATAGTCTTCAGAATTAGGACTGAGTGGACATTGTGACACCCCATTCTTTTGAACTTCACCATCAAGCTCCTCATCACCGCTGCTTTCATAGTCCTTAGAATTTGGACTAAGCGGAATCTGTGACTCTTTAAATTCTCCATCCCCTCTTTCATCAGTGTTGCTCTCGTAGTCCTTAGAATCGGGACTAAGTGGAAGAATTGACTTTCTATTCATAGTGGAAGGATTCCCACTATATTCATCAATATGAATAGAGTTGTTACGCGATGAAGATGTTGATGGTGTATAAACCGAAACTTCACCATCAGAGCAATCCATCACTTTCAAATAGAAAATGTTGAATGACACAAATGGAGTCTCCTGAGCGTATTATATAGCTTAAAGAATGAAATATTCCCTCCAAAATTATTCCCTCCAAAAATTTTCGCGAAAATATTTCCCTCCAAAAGTTTGTTAGATTTATTTACCTTTATTATTTTATTCTACAATTGATTGAAAAACATAAACTAATTATCCCACATTAATCGTATGGAAAAACATCTTCGTAATTTTACTTATATAATAAATTTCGCTATCACTATTACTCGCCTCACATCTAGGTTTTCTGAAATTCCTTGAAAGACTCGTGAATTTGTGGAGCAGCGATATTGCTAGAACAATATATACAACGAAGAATTGTCGCAATTGAAAGGTAAGTACAATTATTTTTTTGAAATTTTCATATTAAATTACGCTAATGAAAAATATATTTTTTTTTAAAACCGAAAATTTTCCAAGCCAATTTTTTTTTTTTATACCACATGGTGAATCGGTAACTGTGAATCGGGCTGGGTGGGGCGGGCGGGCCGGGTGGGCTGGGTGGGCCGGGCGGGCCGAGTGGGCTGGGCTGGGCTGGGCGGGGCGGGCCGGCTGGGCTGGCTGGGCTGGGCGGGCCGGGTGGGCGGGCCGGGTGTGCCGGGTGGGCCCGGGTGGGCGGGCCGGGCAGGCCGTGTGGGCGGGCCGGGTGGGTGGGCCGGGTGAGCCGGGTAGGCGGGCCGTGCGGGTCGGGTGGGCCGGGTGGGCGGGCCGGGTGGGCCGGGCGGGCGGGCCGGGCGGGCCGGGCGGGCGGGCCGTGCGGGCCGGGTGGGCGGGTCGGGCGGGCCGGGTGGGTGGGCCGGGTGGGCCGGGCGGGCGGGCCGGGCGGGCCGGGTAGGTGGGCCGGGTGGGCGGGCCGGGTGGACGGGGTGGGCCGGGTGGGCGGGCCGGGTGGGCCGGGTGGGCGGGCCGGGTGGGCCGGGCGGGCGGGGTGGGCGAGGGGGGGTGGGCGCGGGGGGAGGGCGGGGTGGGCGGGGGGGGGGGGGGTGGGCGGGCGGGTGTGTGGGAGGACGGGCGGGCGGGGGTGGGGCGGGGGGGAGGGCGGGGTGGGCGGGGCGGGGCCGTGTGTGGAGGGCGGGCGGGCGGGGGTGGGCGGGGGGGAGGGCGGGGTGGGCGGGGCGGGTCGGGCGCCCATCCCACCCGCCCGACCCGCCCCGCCCACCCCGCCCTCCCCCCCCCCGCCCACCCCCGCCCGCCCCCCGCGCCCATCCCACCCGCCCGACCCGCCCCGCCCACCCCGCCCTCCCCCCCCCCGCCCACCCCCGCCCGCCCGCCCTCCCCACACGGCCGTGTGGGGAGGGCGGGCGGGCGGGGGTGGGCGGGGGGGGAGGGCGGGGTGGGCGGGGCGGGTCGGCGAGTGGGATGGGCGCGCCCATCCCACCCGCCCGCCCCGCCCCGCCCACCCCGCCCTCCCCCCCCGCCCACCCCCGCCCGCCCGCCCTCCCACACCCCCCCGCCCACCCGGCCCTCCCCCACCCGGCCCGCCCGCCCTCCCCACCCGGCCCGCCCGCCCTCCCCACCCGGCCCTCCCCCACCCGGCCCGCCCGCCCTCCCCACCCGGCCCTCCCCACCCGGCCCGCGCACCCCCCTCGCCCGCCCTCCCGCCCTCCCCACCCGGCCCTCCCCACCCGGCCCGCGCACCCCCCGCCCGCCCTCCCCCACCCGGCCCGCCCGCCCTCCCCACCCGGCCCCCCACCCCCTCGCCCGCCCTCCCCCACCCGCCCGCCCGCCCTCCCCACCCGGCCCTCCCACCCGGCCCGCCCGCCCTCCCCACCCGGCCCGCCCGCCCCACCCGTCCCACCCGCCCGCCCTCCCCACCCGGCCCGCCCGCCCTCCCCACCCGGCCCGCCCACCCCGCCCCCCCCTCCCCACCCGGCCGCCCTCCCCACCCGGCCCGCCCGCCCACCCCGGCCCGCCCGCCCTCCCCACCCGGCCCGCCCGCCCGCGCAGGGCCACCCCCGGGCCGCCCCGCCCCGCCCGAGGGCGGAGCGTCGATTCCGGGAATCGACGCTCCGCCCTCGGGCGGGCGGGGCGGCCCGGGGGTGGCCCTGCGCGGGCGGCGCCGCCCGTGCAGGGCCACCCCCGGGCCGCCCCGCCCGCCGCGCCGCCCGCGCAGGGCCACCCCCGGGCCGCCCCGCCCCGCCCGAGGGCGGAGCGTCGATTCCCGGAATCGACGCTCCGCCCTCGGGCGGGGCGGGGCGGCCCGGGGGTGGCCCTGCGCGGCGGGCGGGCCGGGTGGGGAGGGCGGGCGGGCCGGGTGGGGAGGGCGGCCGGGTGGGGAGGGGGCGGGGGTGGGCGGGCCGGGTGGGAGGGCGGGCGGGCCGGGTGGGGAGGGCGGGCGGGTGGGGTGGGCGGGCCGGGTGGGGCGGGTGGGGCGGGCGGGCCGGGTGGGGAGGGCGGGCGGGCCGGGTGGGAGGGCCGGGTGGGGAGGGCGGGCGGGCCGGGTGGGAGGGCCGGGTGGGGGAGGGCGGGCGAGGGGGGTGGGCGGGCCGGTGGGGAGGGCCGGGTGGGGAGGGCGGGCGGGCCGGGTGGGAGGGCCGGGTGGGGGAGGGCGGGCGAGGGGGGTGCGCGGGCCGGGTGGGGAGGGCCGGGTGGGGAGGGCGGGCGGGCCGGGTGGGGGAGGGCCGGGTGGGCGGGGGTGTGGGAGGGCGGGCGGGGGGGGAGGGCGGGGTGGGCGGGGCGGGCGGGCGGGTGGGATGGGCGCGCCCATCCCACCCGCCCGACCCGCCCCGCCCACCCCGCCCTCCCCCCCCGCCCACCCCCGCCCGCCCGCCCTCCCCACACGGCCGCCCCGCCCACCCCGCCCTCCCCCCCCGCCCACCCCCGCCCGCCCGTCCTCCCACACACCCGCCCGCCCACCCCCCCCCGCCCCGCCCACCCCGCCCTCCCCCCGCGCCCACCCCCCCTCGCCCACCCCGCCCGCCCTCCCCACCCGGCCCGCCCACCCGGCCCACCCCGTCCACCCGGCCCGCCCACCCGGCCCGCCCGCCCGGCCCGCCCGACCCGCCCACCCGGCCCGCCCGGCCCGCCCGCCCGGCCCACCCACCCGGCCCGCCCGCCCGGCCCACCCGGCCCACCCACCCGGCCCGCCCGACCCGCCCACCCGGCCCGCACGGCCCGCCCGCCCGGCCCACCCGGCCCGCCCACCCGGCCCGCACGGCCCGCCCACCCGGCCCGCACGGCCCGCCCACCCGGCCCACCCACCCGGCCCGCCCACACGGCCTGCCCGGCCCGCCCACCCGGCCGCACAGGGCCACCTCCGGGCCGCCCGCCCCGCCCAGCCCACCCCGCCCAGCCCCGCCTAGCAATTTTTTTTTTTACTGATTTAAGTGTTTTTTTTTTAGGAAAATGGCATCAAGAAAAATTTCTGTGAATCTTTCTGGAGCAAGGAGCCTTAAAGGTGTATCTTCAAAAAGCGTTGGTGAACGAACTCCACCTGAGCTCATACCTACAAAAAACGTTAGTGAACGAACTCCACCTGAGCTCATAGCTACAAATATGACAACTGTTTTAAATGATAAGAAGCTAATATCAGATTGGAAAAGTTCAAAAGAGGTGAAATTTCCATCAAGAGCCTGGTATGTGAAAGAAAGAGAGAGCACAACTGTGAATATATATCTATACATTGATACACGCAATAATACTGAAAATTTGGAGGTGATGGGAAAAGTCATGGATATGTGTTCGGTACCAAACACTGAAGTTGTTTACGTACTTACAAAAACTGCCAAGTCACATGAAAGGATTAAATACCGACTATCATATTCATTTTATGATAGGAGAGAGGTATCTACAAAGTTGTGTAAACAAATCGTAAATGATATGACACAAAACACGGTAAGTATTGTTATTTGTATTTTTATTTTGCGTTTTGAAAATGTCTCGCTATATTTTTTAACTTTGATTATATTAACATATGATATTTTGTTTGGCAGAATTTTGTTGAAAGCTGTTCAATTATGGTGGGAGGCATTCATTACATAGAGAATGATATCATGAACGTTGTCAGCCATTTTTACTCAGTGTCAGAGGAAGATATGCAAAACATGGAAAATGTAGTAATTGATGATGCTACAAAACTACATCCAAAGAATCAGAAAAAAAGGCATCTGGTGGATAAATCTAGCAAGGGTAAACAAGTTACTTTTGAAGACGATGAAGTTGACAATGAAGCATATGTTGCCATTACTGAAGATGACATTGAAATTGTGGAAGGTCGTAAAAGACCAAAAGTAACAATGGCCAAGAATAGATCTCTTCAGAATGTTAAGACGAAAAAAAGTAGAGTTGAAGATCTTGAAGTAGTCATTACCAGCAGTCAAGAACCTAGTGAAACTTCAAAAGAAAGCAGAGAAATCATTACACCAGGAGCTGATTTAGGTGATGGCATTATCAAAACAAAACAAAATGCCATTCGACAGAATATGACAAAGAGAAACCTAGTTGATGGTGGTCGTACATTTCAGTTAAATGTGACACAAACCTATAAGGCAAGTGAAGGACAATGCCAATATCAAGTCAGAAAGCCGCACCATCTGCATGTTCACAACTTGAAGACATTGATGAGGTACAATCCATATGCTCATGTGGTTAGTTATGTGCTTCTTGTTGATCCACTTCAAGTTCCCAACAAAGAAGCATTTGATAAGTCAAAATGTTTTGAATACAATTATTATGTGCTTGGGGGGAACCATTCTGTTGAAGCTCAAAGACAATTGATGGAGGAATATCCTAATAACCCACGTTTTGAAACGATGAAATGTATCATTTATGCTGGTTTAAATGAAACAGAAGCAAAGCTAGTGGCATGGGATCATAATTCAGATAATGAATATAGGATGTCTATGACTTTGGTCCAAAGGTTAGATTTATTCATAGTGAATTCCTAGAAAAATGTGGTGGGGATAAGATCAATATTACTACAGATTTCCGAAAGGAATGTTGTATGGAAATAGGCTATCAAATCGAAGATAAAGGCAATTCAAAAAATGGAAAAGACAACAGATCTAGCGATTTATTCAGAGGTGTTGATAACATTTTCCAATTGGCATTTAGAACTGGAGATATTTGGAATTTGATTGATGACATTTTTAGCATGTGGGAAGACATTGGCATTAAAAACCAGAAGGTCAGAAAGTCTAAGCCATTGATATGTACCAACAATAAATCAGCGCCTGAACTGAAGCAACTTCCAGACGATATGACCATCACGCCTTGGAGGGCGATGCAAGGAGTGAAAGATGAAAAAATTGTCAAAACAATATTATCTCGTGTGAAGTCGGGGGAATTATCATTGGAAGAAATGTCTGAAGAATTTCAAAAGTAAGTTTGCTGAATTATTTTTACTTATTTCCAGGATTATAGTTATCTTTTAACTAAAACATGGTTATTGGTAGTATTCGTTATACATATCAGTATATTAACTTTTTCTTTATCTATGCAGTCACAAAGTATACATGAAAATTCAGGAACAAATGGTTAAATTGTTGAATGAAGATAGTTGGGATGATGTTGTACGCAACTATCCAGATTCAAGTTCTACATCAACATTGAAAGCTTTTTATCTTGCATTTAAAAAGGTAACTTGATTTATACATTTAGTTTTAATCATCTGTGTACTATTTTTAATTTAAATTAAAACTTACACATACATTTGTTTGTTTGGTAAAAGATGAGGAAAGAAGATAATGGAGCACCAGACAGTTTCAAGACTTTTATTGAAAAAATAAAGATTGAAAGACTGAGAAAGCAACGTATTAAGAATGTTGAACTTGATCCAACTCTTAATCATTTCATTTGGAATGGGCTAGACACTATTCAATATCAAGTAATACAAGGCGACTGTGAAGACATTACGAAACTCATACCAAAAAGGGATTATGCCCTTGTTATTGCAGATATTCCCCATGGTTTCAATATTCCAAACATTTGCTATGATAATGACCCTTATACTTATCAAGCTTTTAATAAAGTGGTGGCGGGATTTAAGGAAGTGACGTCATCACCATTATGGAGATTTGTGACATTTCATTCAGACACACAGTTGGCAATGTTATTGTCAAGCTTCAAGGGGAAAACAAATTCAAGGATGCAGCTTACATGGTAAGATGTTTAAAGGTATATTTGATTAATGTTGAAAAATTAATTTATGTACAAGTTAATTGAAATTTTACTATTTTATGTTACAGGCAAAAGTCAAATCTTCTTGACAATGAAGATCAACAATTTATAAATGACTGTGAGTTCATTCATATTGATAGTTGGGCAAAAGATGATAGCCATATGTCTATGATTTTTAATCGGGTGGACAAAAAGAGTCATAGCCAAATACTGTCTTATGATGCTGTTGTGAGAAAACTAACATATGAAGACAAAGAAATGAAAGGAGAGATAGTTAACATTTATCAGAAACCACAATTATTGATTAACTATCTTATAGACATATGTTCAAATGAAGGAGATTGGGTTCTGGATTTATTTTCTGGCTCAGGTACGTTTTGCCACATGGAATTGAATTTCAATATGTTCTTTTTTTTAATTAATATGTCATTGTACTAATTTACTTCATTATTTTTTTGTGCTTGATAATTAGGTACAACACTAGCATGCTGCCTTCAAAAAGGAAGAAATTGCATTGCAATTGAGAAAGATCCATTACAATGCAATTTCATTCAGCAAAGAATTAATGCTCTCCAATTTCTTCCAGATGCAATGCAAGAAATTGGGTTGAAGAAAGGGGACTTTAGTGAATCACGTGTGGCAAAAAAGGCAAAGGAACCCCAACCACCATTACATGGAATGTATGGAAAGACACATATTGGGGGATTTGCAGACATGAAAGACCCATTAGAAGAGGAAAATGAGCAAAATGAGCAAAATGAAACAGAAAATATTGTGGAAGAGGACAATGATGAAACTCTAGAGGACGAAGAGTTTGGATTACGTGACATTCTTGATTAAATTTAAGTTGTGCTTGTAACTCAAGCTTTGCAATGTTTTGACTTTGACATTTTATGAGAAGAATAAACACTCAATTAGGGTTGTTATACGTTCAATATTGGTAATATGTGATTTTTGCATTGATTTTTAAGTTAATCATTTTTTTTGAAAAAAAGTAGTTATTATTATCCTTTTGACATGAAATTCATAAAAAAAACTATTATTTGACCATTTTTAGTTAATATTTTTGTATAAAATTTGTGATTTTGACATGTTAATTCTAGCAAAAAATTATCAAAACGTTTAGTTTTTTTGTTATATTTATGTTAAAAATGGTTATTTTTTATGTCCATTGTTAAAAAATGTTGTTTTTTAGAAACAATTATTTCATGTCGATTGAAAAATTAGTTAAGGGGGTTGAAAAGATGTCTAAATATGTAGATTATCTAAAATTCAAACTATCGACTTTATAATTTAAAAATGCAAAACAATAAAAAGGCCACTAAAAAAAAATAAAAATTAAGATAGAGAACAAGAAAATATGAATACAATGACGACTTCAAAAACTAACAAATTTAGAAAAAAAAAAATTACATTTCACACACTAGAAAATTTAAAGTCAAAAAATAGGTCTTTTAAAAAAAGGGTGTGATGCAGAATACACACTTTTTAAAATCAGGATGAAAATCACTACCATTCACCGAGCCTCACCCACTTAATGCACATGAAAAAAATTAAAGTTCCAAAAAACATGTTCTTAAAAAAACATGTGTATTCTGCATCAACACTTTTGCAAATCGGGTCATTTTTTTGCCACCTCTACAAAACGGGTAACAGTATCAGTTCCCGTTTCAAAGTTTACATTGTTATCTACGAACTAATTGGATAGAGATTAACTCCTTGGAAACTTAATCAACATCCATAAGAATTACAACACTAATACAATTGACAAACACTGCCCCCATCTTGAATTTAGATCTTAACAAATACATAACGACCTAATGAATAACTTCTAAGCACATATTGTGCACCCGTACTTCATTAGTCTACGCACCCTAGTTGACAATTTATGATTTCCAATTCAAGGACATTCATTTGACCAAACATTTTGGCACCGTTTTTGGGGAAGTACAATTAGAAGTAAAAAAAACAAAAACAAAACCATCATTAATTTAAAACATGACATGTGTAGGGATAGAGACTCTAGGGGTAGATTTGTAGGATGAGGAAGAAGTTTAATTCCCACAAATCCACTCACTTCACCATGATTTCGAAATTCCACATCACCTAATCAAACCCGAATTCCATTTAGAGGTTGATAAAGACTTTCTAAAGTATCAAGATCAGAAATTCAATCCAGAAATTCACCTACTTCTTCTACTGAAGCTGTAATTGAAGAAAATCCTACATCCCCAACCACAGGAATAGTCTTTTTTCCCCCACTGGTGAACAAATTATGGGAGAAAAATTATAAATTCCTAGTGAAGAAGAGGAATTGGAAACTTATTTTGAGCAACCATTGATAGAGGAACTAGAAAGATTAGAAGAACACTATCTTAGCTCCGAAGAATCTATCATGGCTAAAGAAGGGGAAGGAGAAGTACACAATGTCCATGGCGAAGAAGATAGGATTGGAGGTAGAGGAAGAGGAAGAGGTAGAGGTAGAGGTAGAGGAGGGGGTAGAGGCAGAGGAAATCAAGATTCTTCAAGATTCCCTATTCTTGATGAAGATACAACCCTCACAATGAAAAATATATCACCCTCGATTCTTCCTAATTTCCATGGTAAAATAAACGAAGATCCGGAGACATTTCTCTTCGAATTTGAAGTATTATGCAGATCATATGACTATCTGCATGATGCTCAAAAGTTGAAATTGTTCCCTACCACATTAAAAGACTCAGCATTAAAATGGTTCATGAGTCTAGGAGTGCATTCCATAAAAACATGGGCATAGATGAAAGAGGCTTTCTTAGGCAAGTATAGAGATTATTGTATGCCTAGTAACCTTAAAGATGAAGTCTTCAAAATGACACAAAAATAAGATGAGAATCTTGAAGACTTGGTAGAAAGGTTTGTTTATAATGTTAAAATAGAAAAAATGGATAATTTGGATGAAGAAACCTTAAAATCTCTTTTACTCATAGTCATTAAAGATGAATGGATCCATCTCCTCAACCTAAATAGAAAGGGAGATATTTCCCAACTACTATTTGCAGATATTTGTGATTTATGTGTACATATCTCAAGGGGAAAATCAAGAGTTGGAATGAGTCCTAGGGACCCTCTCTTATCAAGAATAAACAAGTCTGTAGCTAGGACAATTAGTAGGGAAGAAATAGGAAATCTGCTTGACACCTTTAAAAAAGATATTTTAGGGAGCCTAAGTGAACAAATAAACACCCTTAAAATACAAAACAAGAAAAATTCCCAAAATTCTGCATTATCCATCTTCTGTCCCAAATGTTGGAAAAAAATGCTCTAAGAGAGTGTCCCTTAGACTCAAAAGCCATAGAAACCTGTGTCATATGTGAAGATAATCATGACATAAAGGAATGTCCATCCTTACCAGTTCTTAAGGTTGTATTCAATGAGGAAGGAATCTCAAAACCAGTAGACCCTCTCTACTTTGTAGCCAAAAGACCATGGAAAAACCCGCAACCAAATCAATCACAAGGATTTAGACCACATCAATTTGCCTAGTCTTCACAAAGGAATTGGAATTCAGTCTGGCAGCCTTGGGCTTTGCCACAATCACAACCTTGGAATCAAGGATGGCAAAATCCTTAAGGAGCCTATGCTCAATATCAACAATACTCGACATCCTACCTTCCACCACAATTCTTAACGCCGTTTAATCAAATTCCTCAAGCTAATTAATTGCCACAAGTCCCTCTTCAGAAACAAAACCCGCAACTTTCCCTACCATTTCCACAAAAATCAAATCAATTACTAGCTCAACCACTTCCAAATCCTAATAATAAGGTACCACAACAACCAGTAGACAACATGGAGGGTCAGAATCCTCAAACTTATGTGATAACCCCGCTAGACCTAAATATTGTCGAATTAAGTTCTAGAAGAGTATTACCAAAAAACCCTCCTGTTTTCATTCAAAAAACAAAATCTAATCTTCAAAAACATAAGAATCAATCAGAAGAAGCGGAGACTTCTCTCCCTCAAAAAGAAAATAAACAAACAGAAGAAATTCCAATAGATGCTCCTATCATAAAACAACCTTCAATATCAGTTAAATCACCTTTCCTAGAAAGGTTGAAAATCAATGAAGGAGTAGAGAAACAAATTATCTTGCCTGATTACAATATGATGGATGAATTTAGAAATGTTTGTATTAAGAATCCTTTATTGCAAGCCATAAAAGAAATACCAATTTTTTCAAGAAAAATTGAGTTAAGTACACAACAATCAGGGAGAAGAAGAAAATATATAAAAAGAATTTAGTTAGTTGGAAAATTTGTAGACATTATGATGGGGAAGACAAAATTTCAAAAATATTTAGACCCAAGAAGCCCCATTGTAAAAATTGACATCAATGTTATTGAAATACCAAACACACTCATTGACCTAGGAGCAATGATAAACATAATGAGCAAACAAGTTATGGACACACTTAGGCTTCCTAACCCTCAATACACACCAACCCTATTTCAATTAGCAGATAGATCTGTTATTAAACCATATGGTGTGTTAGAAGATGTTTTTTCATCTTTAGATTCTTGGGAATATCCTATTTATTTCATGGTCTTAACACCCAAGAACAATCTAGGAGGACATCCATTAATTCTAGGAAGTCCTTGGTTGGCTACATCAGATGCTTTTATCGGTTGTAGGTCAGGAAATATGTTGATCTCAGATGGAAATTATACAAATAAATTTACATTATACCCCCTGCAATAACAACAATAGATACAGAAACTGAATAATGGGTAGAAGATGGAGAAGATATACAACCTATTTTTGTCACTGAACAAGTAAAAAAGGAAGACAAACTTTTGAATTTACTAGAAAATAATGAATCTTCCTCACATTATGAGCGTAGTTGAAATGAATATGTCACCTCTAAACAAGTATCATTGTTGTCCATGTAAAAATTTGGGAATTCCTCGATAGAAATATTTCCAAGAAAAACCTTAAATGTCAATGAAAATTTGGAATATATGCAAAAGAAACAAATGATATAAATTTTACAGAAGCATTCTTCTGCTTTTGCATGGGAATACACTAACATGAGAGGGATTGATCCTAAAACTTGCATACATCATATCTACATTGAACAAAATGCAAGACCACTTAGATAACCTCAATGAAGAATGAACCCAAATCTAAAAGAAATTGTGAAGGAAGATTTGCAGAAATTATTAAATGTAAATTTCATCTATCCAATATCTGATAGCCAATGGGTTTCACCCTAGTAGTCGTCCCTAAAAAGAAGGGAAAATTGAGAGTATGCATCGATTACAGGGATTTGAATAAAGAAACATTAAAAGACCACTTTCCATTACCTTTCATCGACCAGGTCTTAGATACTTTAGTAGGGAAAAAATATTTTTCCTTCTTAGATGGGTTTAGTGGATACAACCAGATTCAGGTGGCCCTTGAAGACCAGGATAAAACCACATTCACTTGTACATGGGGAACTTATTCTTACCGGGTACTTCCCTTTGGGTTATGTAATGCTCCAGCAACGTTCCAGAGGGCAGTCCTTGGTATTTTCTTTGACCTTATCCATGATTGTGTGGAGGTGTACATGGCTGATTTCACAGTCTATGGAGATTCTTTAAATGAAGCACTAGAAAACCTGGAGAAAGTCTTAATAAGATGTCAAGAAACAAATCTCTCATTAAGACATGAAAAATGTTTCATGATGTTTAGCGAGGGAATTTTTTTAGGTTACCATATTCTCGGAGATGGAATTAAGGTAGACTCATCTAAGGTGGAAGTCATTTCCAAGTTATCAATGCCAAGTTGTCAAAAGGATGTTAGAATTTTTCTCGATTTTAGCGAATACTATAGAAGATTTATATAAAAATTCATAAAAATTGCATCCCCACTCTTTAAATTACTCACCAAAGACCGTGAATTTGGTTGGGATTCCGAATGTCAAGTTGCCTTTGAAACATTGAAAAAGAGAATTTCTGAAGCACCCATCTTAAAAGGACCTAACTAGAAATTTCCTTTCCATATCTCAACAGATGCTTCAGATTCAGCCTTAGGAGCTGTTTTAGGACAAAAATATCTCACTCCTTATGCCATTTATTATACTAGTAAAAATTTAACCCCTGTAGAGTTAAATTATACTGTAATCGAAAAGGAGTTCTTAGTTGTAATTCACGCCATTAATAGATTCAGACATTATATAATTGGCTATGAAACCTTTGTCCACATAGACCATTCTGCCATTAGATACCTAATGAATAAACCGGTTACTAATGGAAGAATAACTAGATGGTTGCTACTTTTACAAGAATTCAACATAACCATTCTATATAGACTAGGAAAACATAACACAATTGTCGATTTTCTATCTAGAATAAAAAATAAAAACAATGATCGACCCACAGAAGATAAATTTCCTGATGAATATCTCTTTGCAGTATCTACTAAATAATCTTGGTATGTAGATATTGCTAACTATTTGGCCACAGGAAAAATTCCATTTCAATTATCTCCTGGAGAAAAAAGAATAATAGTCCACAATAACACATCCTACTCATGGATAAATGAGGAATTATATAAGACAGGACCAAACCTCATCATCAGAAGATGTGTTCCGGAGGATGAAATACCAGAGATACTAAAAGCTTATCATGATGAGCCATGTGGAGGACATTTTTCTGATAAGAGAATTGCTTACAAAATCCTGCTTTTAGGATAATATTGTCCTTCCATTTTCAGGGACACCAAGGAATATGTTAAAATATGCGACAGTTGTCAGAGAATGGGAAACCCTACTCTTTAAAATGAGATGCCACTACAACCACAGGTACTTATTGAACCATTTGAAAAATGGGCACTGGATTTCGTTGGACCAATCAGCCCACCTTCAAAGAAAAAGAAGTATATTCTAGTATGTATTGATTATATCACTAAATGGGTAGAAGCTAAAGCACTTCCTTTTGCTACTGAAAATACTATAGTTTTATTTCTTTCTGAGGATATTTTTACTCATTTTGGTGTTCTAAGAGAAATTGTAATGGATCAAGGGACACAATTCACATCCAGACTAGTGCAAAATATTGTGGACCAATACAAGATAAAACATCGGAAGTCAACTCCATACCATCCACAAGCCAATGGACAAGTTGAGTCCACAAATAAGGTGATCAAAGCTATCCTTACAAATATTGTACATCTACACAGGAAAGACTAGGTGGAAAAGCTTCCAGAAGCCTTATGGGCCTATAGGACTACATGGAGGAATACTATAGGACATACTCCCTATGAACTTGTTTATGGGAAACAAGTCTTACTTCCAATAGAATTCTAGATCTAGACCTATAAGACAGTAGTCCAGTTAGATCTTGACTTGTCAGAAGCCCAGGAACAAAGGATGACACAATTAAATGATCTCGATGAAATCAGACAAGAGGCCGTCGAGAGGACTAGCTTAGTGCAACAACAAAGGTCAAGATGGCATGATAAGTACATTAAAGAAAGGAAGTCTCATCCAGGAGATTGGGCATTGCTCTCTGATTCAAAATTCAAAAATTTTCAAGGGAAATTCCAAACACGTTAGCGTGGACCTTATGAGGTTGAGAATTTCTTTGAGAATGGTGCAGTTAGAATCAAGACTATTGACGAAGAAAGAACTCCTATATTAGTAAATGGACATCGAATCAAGCTTTACCAGAAACCATTAACAACAGAGGAATTTGTTAAAATATTTCAGGATAATTCAGAACTGAAGATGAAGAATTCCTCTTCTTTTCCACCTTAGAAATTTTCATTCCGTGCGTTCTTCAAATTATTATATATATATATATGTGTGTGTGTGTGTGTGTGTGTGTGTGTGTGTGTGCACATATATATACATCTAATAATATGAAGAAAAAAACAAAAAAGAAATAATAAATTTTTTATAAACATGAAAACCAACATGTTGGCATGTTTATACAGAAAAAATAAAGTGAAAACCAACTTCTTGGAACTTCAAATTTTCTTTTCAAAAGAGGAAAAAAAGCAATAAAGTTCATCTACTAAAGCTTTCTTTCTCTTAAGCTATAGGAACAACAACTTTCCACAGCTTGGAACACTTTCCGCAACTTGGACAACTTTCCGCAGCTAAACAAATTTTTGTAGCCTGAAAATTTTGAAGTCTACAAGAATACTTGGTGATCTGGATTAAAGGACAGTTGACAACAAGGTAACTACTGAGGATTAAAGGAAAACAAATAAGGTTAGCAACATAAAATTAAAATGCATCTTCTACTTTAATTTAACAATAGGGAAGGTTATATGACATGTATGAGTAAGAAAATATAGTACTAAAGTGAAATCGTTATAACCTAAGGGTAATGGCCACCTAATGAAATATCATATGCCACAACTCTAAAATTCATGTCACGACCTTGTGCCAAATCTGCCAAATTAATTACCAAATCATAAGTTTGAATACGCCTAATGGTCGAATTCATTCCCATAATCCTTTTGATAATCCATGTGTTCTTCCCTATTCTTACACTCCTTTGTTCTTTCATAGTCATTACATATTTCTACCAGCTAGGAAACCCTACCAGTCCCATTTTCCTATCAAGGTAGCCAATCTTCAAGGCAAAGCATCCTTTGGCATGGGGGTAATTGTTTGAACTGAGCCAGCAAGGAAGCAATTCCTAGAGGGGTACCCACAAACTAGGGAAGTGCTGCAAATAAGACAATGGTTGCAGTTCATTGAGAAATTTAATGGCTTCCACAAAGAGGTAACCAAGACATTTGCGCACTCATTCGATGGAATGGAGGCCGAAATAGGGGACATAAAAATCATAGTAACGGAGTCTATGATCGTTGAGGCCACCGAGTTGCCAAGACATGGAGAAAAATGGTTTAAAAACAGAGGGATTGACAGTGAGGACGAGAAGGTTTTCCTCAAGACTCTGAACATGGACACCATGGTCTACAAAAAAGGTATTCCAAGCTCTACTCTTAAAAACGAATGGAGAAACTTATTGCTTGTGCTTCAGAAGTTTATCACTTGTGAGGATAGGTTCAGGAAAATTTCTTTTTAACATGTTAGAATGATGATGCACTTCCTCTAGGATCATCAGATGAACCTCCCCTATTTCCTCTTGAATAGCCTCAGGAAAATGGCTACAAATGTTTGGAACAAAATTCAATGCATAGAGAAAACCATGTATCATCATGGTTTGGTAAAAAATTTGGTCAAATTTCATCTCCGAAGTATAGGAGATGACTGGGAGAGTTTCCTAATAAGAAACCATTTTGAGGAAAAATCCACAGAAAAACCAAGTAGCAGCAGGGCCCTGAGAGGGAGAAAGAGAACCATAGAAATGATAAAGGAACAAGAACCTCAAACTCAAACAGAGGTAACAGAAGAAGAGTTGCCTATACTAAAAATGTTGCAGAGAATGAAGAGTGGAAACCCTAGAAGAAAGAAAGCTAGCCCAAGTAAAGAAGAATTCTCACAAACTAAAACCTCTCCTTTAAAATAAAAATCAGAGAATAGGAGGAGGAAAGTGCAGAAAACACAAACCCCAAGGGTGAGAAGGAGCTCGAGGTTAAGCACGATTCCATAAACAAGCTCAAAGACTACAGACTACATTAACCTTGAGGAAAATGAGCCAAATGAAAAGGAGCCAACTAAAGAGGAGCCAATAGAGAACGGTCCAACAGAGATTGAGCCAACAGAGAATACTCCAACATAGATTGAGCTAATAGAGGATGAGTCAATTGAAATCCATGGGAATTCTCCAAAAGGGTCACCAAGATCATCATCATAGCCTTACAACTCACCTCTAGAAAGCCCGATAAATAGTCCAGGAATTGACCCCGAACAACATGAAATCTATGACTACATAGAGTCATTGGAAAGGAAGGTGACAACAACAAAGGAAACAACACAAAGCCCTGGAGAAGGAAGAAACCAGGTGAATGAACAATTGGCCTCAAACATCTTGAAATAGGAAATCTTTGAACTATAAACGCTAAATTGGTATCTTAAAAATGAAAATCAAGCCCTGAAGACTCAGACTGAGATACAGATTACCAAGAGTGACAATCTGATCCTACATCTAAGCTTGTGGTATAAGAAAAACAAGAAGATGAAGAAAGAGAACAAAATTATGCAAATAGAGATAATCAATTTAAAGTACAAAATTCTAATGAGGAAGCCTAGAATGCCAATCTCTGCCAAAAAGAAGAAAACAATGAAACAGGGAGATGACAAACAAGAGGCACAAGAAAAAGACAAGGAAGAAGTGTATGTGAACATACAACATCTCCAATCTGGGGGAATGTAGAGTATGAAGATTGTCCTACGATGACATCCTTTTTGCCTAAAGATCCTCTCTTTTTCATATATATTTACCACTTAAATAAAGTCATATCTACCAGGTTTTGATGAATGTATGCATTAGTATGTTTTTTTGTTCATATTTAACTGTATACCCTATTGTTTTAATAAAAGTTACAATTGGCTACCGAATCAGTTTGTTTCTGAAGCTAGTTTAGGATTCCATAGTTGTCTTCATTGTTTGTGAGGTTCCAGAGCTCTAGGTCAGCAGCGAAAGGTGCGGATGGATAGAGGATGACTCCCTCATGGATACCTTCCTATCTACTCGAAACTGTTTACCAAAATAAGCACAAGAGATCATGGTCAAACTCCAAGTCAACCGCCGGATTAAGAAAAACAGAACCCAAGATCAGCTAAAACCTTATCGTTTTGCTTTCAGAATAGAAAAATGACAGTTTAACGATATAAGTTTAGATAGGATTAAGAGATATTAGGCTTAAAAACTTCATACAGTTATGCCAAGAGACCTGCTATAAAGCTAATGGCAGCTCTGTTATTTGGGTGTGCGCCAAATGATAGGTTTATGGGTAGTTTGTGAATTTCATGTGAATGAAATTGGTTTTTGTGTGCAAGCGTTGTGTTGATTTGAAGCTCTGAATTTCTATGTGGAGGGCCCCTACAAAAAGTGGCAAGTTTTTAATCAAATACAATATGATTTCTTTTAATTCTTCAATTGCTCTGTTTTGTGTGACAATGTTGCATAATGATCTCACCGGCGAATTGTTATCTGAATAAGAACTTTAATATGCTTTATATCTAGTTTAGACTGTTATCTAATTTGCTTTATACCTAGTACTGCATAGTTCTTTCCTTTGCTTATTATCCAACGTAATTTAAGTGTGTTCAATTCACAATATAGATGTTGCTTGGGTTACTTTGTTTGAGCAGAAACGGAACAAGTGAGACGACCTCTCCTAAAACAATTGAGTTCAATGGTATTCCTTCATAGTTGATAAAATAAGTTTCTTTTTGCACTTAGAGAATTAGGAGCTGTGGCATAGAGATTTAAGGTAAAAAAAATCCCAAACAATCTAACATCATCTACGAACTAATTGGATAGAGATTAATTCCTAGGAAACTTAATCAACATCCCTGAGAATACAACACTAATAAAATTGACAAACACCGCCCCAATCTTGAGTTTAGATCCTAACAGATACATAACGACCTAATGAATAACTTCTCAACACATATTGTGCACCCGTACTTCATCAGTCTATGCACCCTGGTTGACAATTTATGATTGCCAATTCAAGCACATTGACTTGACCAAACAGGGGCACAAGCTACACAACTCATTATGTAGAGATACGTTTAAAATTTTTCAGATCGTATATTTTAGGAATGTTTACTAAGGATGGGGTATGTACGGGAGAATGGGGAATATTATCATGTTTCGTTGTGTGGAGATTTTACCGTGCGGATTAGGAAGTTTATACAGAAGAGCGATTTCATAGGGCTTTTGATTTTAGAGCTATGTATATTTGTGGAATGATCAATATTGTTAGTTTCCGTTGTTCAGGGTGCTCCATAGGGTATTGTTCCACTGTTCTGATTTCCTAAGGCCGTGGAGCCTTGATCTTTCTTATCAGATATAATCAATTAAATAATAATCTAAGCATAGACAATGTTATTGAGAAAATATGCCTTATTTAATACTAAATAAATTATTAACAATAAAAATTCTTTTGTGCTAAGTGAGGCAATCCACACATTGAAAGCTTCCTTCGCACAATACAACTCAATCACACTTTTGTACATATGCCTAATTATTTACAATTAATATTATCAATAATATAAGCATAATGTATTCATTTTTAATATTAAACCATTGGTAATAAAAAGCATTTAATGCAAATGTAGGCTAAAAATATTTATGCAAATAGAATCAATTAAATAATGGTAGAGACAAAAGAAACTGTATAATGAAAGCTTGGAAGCTTCTTCTGCACAATAGAATTTTTAATTATTATCTAGGGAAGGAACTTTGTGGGGATGGTTATTCGTGTGTGGAGGTTATGCGGAGAACAAATGCATGTGCAGAATTTGTGCAGGATGAGGAAAATGCAGAGGATCCTTTTAATTGTAATGCATTTTGATATTGGTTTTAATTCAGTTGGTTGAATGTGGAAGTGCATACAATGGAAGCTTGAGAGCTTAAACAAAAAAATGATTAGTTGTACAGACAAAGCTTTTTGGACCCGAAATAAGATGTTGCAAGGTCTTTTTCGTTATGCGTCACTTAGCAGCATGTATACTAATCAATAAAGGTAAGCTAATATAGTATATTCATATTTGATGTCATACCAAAGCATTGCCACAAGATCCATGATAGAGTGAACCTCTTGTAGTCACAGTATCGATTCACTATATTTCCATAACTAATCCAAATGTGTTGACTAATAGTAGATGATGTAACATAATATGCTATAGATTACAATATATGTTACACTACTAGATATGATTAAAATGAAATGTGAATCCTGCATTAATGATTCACCTTTGCCAATTTTTTATTCACATTTGCTAGTTTCTTAGTTGATGAACTTATTTTGTAAGGCTCATTGTGTGAACAAGTGCATATGCTCCACACTGTTTTCCTTTACTAATAAATAGTTTCATTTTAATTTATTTCAACTAAAGCAGATAATAATTATGAAAAAAATACAAAATTATTACTAATTGTGCAAAAGAAGTTGTGCAGAGGCAGCAATAATGAGAAAATGAAAGTGCGAAAAACATTATTGAATAAGGATTTAATAATGTATATACAAGAAAATAGAGGCAGAAATAATGAGAAAATGCAAGTGAGAAAAGTGCTCTCGAATAAGGATTTAGTAACGTATATACGAGAAAATGAGTAGTTGTGCGGAGAAAGATATCTAGAAACACAATCTAAGCTTCCTCTGCACAATATAGCTCATTGCACTTCCGCACATATGCCTAATTATTTACAATTGAAATGGTATCAATAGTTGTGTAGAAATAATTATATTATTTTATTATTGGAAAATGAATACTTCATTACTAAGAAAACAATATGCAAAAAAATCAATTGTTTTTATTTTATTTTATTATTTGAAAACGAATTTATCATTATTGCGAAAAAAATAATAACTTTTGTGCAAGAAACTTATCGTATTTTTCATAAGTAAGAAACTTTGCCTATTATGTGGAACATAGCTCATTGTGCAAAGCTATTTATTTTATTTTATTATTGGAAAATGAATACATCATTACCTTTATTATTGGAAAACCAATACTTTTGTGCGATAAACTTAGCCTATGTGCGGAACTTAGCTCATTGTGTGGAGCTTATAACCTATTGTGTGAAACTTAGTTCATTGTGCAGAGCTTATAGCCTATTGTGTAAAGATTGTAGCCTATTGTGCAGAGATTATAGCCTATTGTGCAGAACTTAACTCATTGTCCAGAGTTATTTATTTTATTTTATTATTGGAAAATGAATACATCATGACCTTTATTAATTGAAAACAAATACATCATTACCGAGAAAACAACTAATAAATTTTGTGCGAGAAACTTAACCTATTATGCAGAAGCGAGAAAGTAAGCCTATTGTGCAAAACTTAGCTCATTATGCGGAGCTTATATCCTATTGTGTGAAACTTAGCTCATTGTGTAGAGATTATAGCCTATTGTGCAAATATTATAGCCTATTTTATTATTGAAAAATGAATACATCATTACTGAGAAAATAATATGCAAAGAAAACCAAATAAATATCGGTTGAGGCAGGGACTATGATGCATCATAGTTATTACCCTTGTTCAATTTGAACTTGTGTTGATTTAAAAGATTCCATAATTTTTTTTATGTTTTCCTATTAGTAAATACAATGCATTTTCAAAAACATAGAAATCTTATAAAGTTACCTTATGTGTTAATCCTAATTTTATTATGTATTAATCTTAAATTTCTTATTGCTTCTCTTTTATTTTATTTTACCATAAAATCTAGAATTGGACATTTATTCTCTCTACTATTTAACAAAGAGATTTTTATCAAACATTGATATTTATTGGCCTTGTGTATTTTTATATGGATCTTTGGATATTTATTGCATTGCAACCACTCATTGAATTAGATACCACATGTTATCACTAACAATTTATTTTCAAAGTGCTTTCACAATTTGTAGTTTTCATTGTCTAATAACAATGCATCTTTAGTCTCAAAAGTAAATCCATGAGTAAAAATATTTGTTGGGGTGTTTAGACATAATAAAGATTCCATCCTCTTCCTTTATGCAAGTTCTATTCACATCAACTCCAATAAAATAATTGAATTTCATGTCTTAGCTAAAGGTAGACAATATGTTAAACTCAACAACTTCTCCAAGCTATACATTGAGGGGGTTTCTAAGATGGTAATCTTCTCCTTTCAAAAAATTACTCATGGCTTGCATCCAAGGAAAATTTATTATGGTTGGAGATTGGAATTTCTTCTTCTGAAAATTGAAAATATTATCCCTTCTACCCTAGTGCTCCTCCCATCTCACGTCTAAAGGAAAGGAAAAAAATGGCAGATTGTCTGTGATGCAGGTGCATTAGGCCAAGCACATAAAAAGTGATAGGTTATTAAAGTCAGACCAAGAGCCTAAAAATGTGATGGATTGGTCACATGCCAAGGCTAGAACATTTTAAAGTTAATCTATGAAATGTTTTTGATATTTAGTTAATATTGGCTAGGAATATCTAGTTAAAAGAAATGATTTTATAGCTAGTAGGTAGTTAGGGCTAAGAGAAATTGGTTCACATCCATGAACTCATTTATTAGATAGTTGCTTTCAGTTTTTGAGAGAGGAGGAACATTTTGGCTGGAAGTTTTTTGGTGTGGGAGAGAGGTACACTATTTTTTTTCTCTGTGTGAGATTGAAGTTAACTGAACAACATTTCTTAGGCCAGTAGTTTTTTTATTATCAGTAAATCGAATTTGTAAGTGTTTGTGAGACAATTATTTTCATGTGCTTGTGAGGTTTGTGAAACATAATATTAATATCTCGAGATTGAAATTGATTTGGTCTCTAAATTGTTGTGTTGAATGAGGAATTCATGCACTGTATTTTCTTTGTTGTTTACATTTAAATGAGAACCCGTAGAATCAAATTTCAGTTAATATTATAATCTAGTTCTTTTGCAACCAAGATTGTGTATTGGAAAGAGTCATTTACATTACATATTCGAGAATACATAGCACTCTGTATCAAGCCAACAAAAGAAAAAAAATTCGTAAGGGAAAACCGTCATCAAATTTGCGGGTCAATTTATGATCAAAGAAAGACGAAATTAGAAATTCTGGAATCTGGGTTTTGTGAAGAGAAGAGTATGTTTGGTAACCCACAAACTATTTTCTAGAAATATCCTTGGTTGAGGACTTACGAAGGGATCTTTAAACTGTGTTTTATAGACTACATGGCTGGGCAAAATGATTTGTTCTTCCCTTGTACGAACATTGTGGTTTGCTCAGATAGAAACAATTTGTTGTTCCCTTGTACTAGCACTGTGGTTTGATGAGATAACAACTATTTTTTGTTCCCTTGTACCAGCACTGTGGTTTTTTGAGATAGAAATGATTTTTTGTTCCCTTGTACCAACACTGTGGTTTGCTGAGATAGCAACAATTTGTTGTTCCCTTGTACCAACATTGTGGTTTACTGAGATAGCAATGATTTGTTGTTCCCTTGTACCAGCATTGTGGTTTGATGAGATAACAACCATCAATTTGTGGTATCAGAGCCTTAACGTTGTTGGTATCTACAGTATAGAGAGATGAATAGGTGAGGAAGAAGGCCACAAGGTCGTGGAGGCATACCCGTGGGTAATGCAGAACTCTAAGAAGAGATAAGGAGACTACAAGTTTGGTTAGAAGCCATGGAAGTAGGGAGACAATGAGACCATGAAGGTGGAGATGTTAGTGATGTGGAAGAGGAATTTGAAGAAGAAGGAGCAGCACCTATTGAAGACGTTGCTGAGATTAAGTTATTGAGAGTAGTATTGGGCTCAAGTTCAAGGCCAAAGCCCGAAATCTCTATTTACAATGGTAATTTGAAATATGAGAATCTACTAGATTGGATCAGTGAGATGGACAAGTATTTTGAGTACGAGGAAATTTAAGAGGATAAGAGAGTCAAGTTTGTTGTGACAATGTTGAAAGGCCATGTTGCATTATGGTAGGACAATGTACATGCTGAAAGAAGGAAGAAGGAAAAACCATTGATCAAGAGCTGGGATAGAATGGTGGAAAAGATCAAGAGTAAGTTCTTGCAAAATGAAGCTAACTCTTTACAAACATATGCAATATATTAAACAAAATATAATGACAATGAGGGACTACACTGAAGAGTTTTATAAGGTGAATTTACGAGCAGGCTATGTAGAAGATACCCTAGAGAAGACAACAAGGTATATCAATGGTTTGAGGTTAAATATCCAAGATGAAATCAACATACTTTCTCCAAGGACAATAGAGGAATCATACCAGTGTGCCTCGAAGGCATAAGAAAAGATGGATAGGAAGAAAAGCTTTGCTAGAGGACATGGTTTTTCCAAAGGGAAGGGGCAAACAAATGGAAGAGGAAAGTTTGCTATGCAAAAGAATGATGAAGGAAACTCAAATCAGCAAGGGCAGTCAGAGAAAGAAGGTTGCAATAGAGGAGGAAGACCTTATCAGAGAGGTAGAGGTAGAGGAAGAGGTAGAGAGACTTTCTATCGATGCTACAAATGTAAAAAATTGGGTCGCTGATCTTTTGAATGTCCTGAGAATGACAATATGGGACAACAAGGTGCATACATAGCTCAAACCAAAGAAGTAAAGGCACAAGTACTTGCGGTAGAAAATGTGCCAGAGACTAGAGAGGTGTTGATGATGCACAAAGTCCTATTAAAACCAGCAAAGGAGACTGTTGAACCAATCCAAAGGAAATCCTTATTCAAGACAGTGTGTAAGGCAAAAGGGAAATGCTGCAAATTGGTGATTGACAGCAGAAGTACGGACAATCTAGTCTCCCAAGAAATGGTGGAAAAAATGGGATTGAAAAATATTAAGCACCCCACACCTTATAAGGTATCATGGTTGCAAAAAGGACACCAATTGTTGGTGCATGAACAAAGTGAAATTGAGTTTCAGATAGTCAGGTATAAATACAAGGTGCTCTATGAAAAAATTCCAATGGATGCTTGTCACATTCTTTGGGTCGCCCATGGAAGTTTGATAGGAAGGTGACACATGATGGAGAGATCAATTGTTATAAGTTAAAAAAGGATGGCATCAAGCACACTCTTGTACCATTATAAGAGGAAGGTACAACTGAAACAAGCAACCCAAAAGCATTGTTCTTAGTGGAAAGGAATTTATACAACAAATGGAAGAAGAAGAGGTAAGTTATGCAGTGGTTTGAAAGACAAAGGTAGTAATTCTCCATACTGAAATTGTAGATTTACCTATTGAAGTTCAAGAGTTGTTGCATGAGTTTTATGATATTGTAGTTGATGAATTTCCAAGTGAGTTGCCACCCAAAAGAAGCATTAGTCATCACATAGACTTGATACCAGGAGCAAGTCTTCCGAACAAGGCTACATATCGAATGACACCCAAAGAGAAGGAGGAAGTGAGGAAGAAATTCCAAGAATTGTTGGACAAAGGACTAATAAGAGAAAGTTTGAGTCTGTGTGTCGTACCTATAGTACTAAGTCCAAAGAAGGGTGGAGAATGGAGAATGTGCACTGACTCTAGAGCAATCAACAAGATCACCATTCGTTACAGGTTTCCATTGCCATGGATGGATGATATGATGGATTTCTTGGGTGCGGCAACTTACTTCTCAAATATTGACCTGAAAAGTGGTTGTCATCTAATTCAGATCAGAGAAGGAGATGAGTGTAAGACAACTTTCAAGACTAATGAAGGCTTGTACAAGTGGATGGTCATGCAATTTGGCTTGTCAAATGCACCCAATACATTTATGCAGCTGATGAATGAAGTCTTGAACAAGTTCACTGGTAAGTTTGTCATTGTTTACTTGGATGACATTTTAATTTTCAGTCAAACAAAAGAAGAACACTTGAGACATTTGAAGTATGTTTTAGAGAGATTCAGTAAAAAAAGTTGTTGATGAACATGAAGAAGTGTTCCTTTATGAAGAGTGAGCTTGTATACTTTGGCTTTGTCCTTTCTAAGGATGGCTTGAAAATGGACCTCGAGAAGATAGAGGAAATTGTAAATTGGCCCTCACCTAAGAACATTTTTGAGGTGAGAAGTTTTCATGGCTTAGCCAGCTTCTACAAAAAAATTATCAAGAAATTTAGTGGCATTTGTGCACCTATCATTGAAACCATCAAGAAGAATAGGAAACCATTTTATTGGAAAACAGTTGCACAAAAACAAAACAAAAAAACAACTATTTAAGAAGAAGATCATTGAGAAGCCATTGTTGAAGTTTCCAGACTTCAATCAACACCTTCATGTGAGATGTGATGCTAGTGGGACATACATTGGAGTTATACTGAGCCAAGAAGATAAGCTCATTTCATATTTCAACGAGAAGTTAAATGAGTCAAAACAAAAATACTCTTCCTACGACAAAGAATTTTATGTGGTGGTTCAAGATTTGAAGCATTGGAGGCATTACTTGATGCCTAAGGAGTTTGTTATATACATAGATAACTCTAACTTACAATATATTATGAAGCAACATAAGTTAAATCATAAACATGCAAAGTGGGTGGAGTTCCTTCAAAATTTCACTTTTGTTTTGAAGCACATCAGTGGGAAGGAAAATAAGGTTGTCGATGCCTTGAGTAGGAGATGCTTAATCATGCAAGAAAGTCAAATACAAATTTTAGGCTTTGATTATTTGAAGGACTTATATGACATTCATGCTGATTTTAAAGAACCTTTTGCAGTGTGTAAAAATTTAGTCAATAGGGACAACAGTCCATGGAAAGAGTTTATGTTGTAGGATGGGATATTGTTCAAGAACAATCAAATATGTATTCCCAATTTCTCAATGAGGGAAAACTTGGTCCAAGAAAACTATAATGGCGGGTTGCATGGAAAATTTTAGGGGCTAATGTTCGCCCAGTGGGCTAATTTTCCATGATTTTTCCACAAAAAAGATTCGCCAATTTCCAATTTTATAAAAGACGATTCGCCCAAATTTTAGAATATAAAATTATTTTACCTTAAAAATCGCCAACATTATAGAGAGACTATATATAAAATAATTATAAATTTGATTAATTTTACAAATATATCAATAAACATTTATAATTTGCATATTAGGGATTAGTGAGATTCGCCAATGTTTTAAACTTCAAGAAAATTTTCCATCCTTAAAATTTTCCTTGGCGGGTTGGCTGGACACTTTGGTGTTGAGAAAACACTTGGGTAGCTGAGTCACTTCTGTTTTTTGCCTAAGATGAAGGCAGATGTACAAAGGTACGTGAATAAGTGCAGGGTATGTCAACATGCGAAAGGGAGAAGTCAGAATGTTGGATTATACATGCCATTACAAATTCACAATAGACCTTGGGATTCGGTAAGTATGAACTTTGTTATGGGTTTACCGAGAACTCAACAAGGTAATGATTCAATCCTTGTAGTTGTGGATAGATTTACTAAGATGGCTCATTTTATTCCATGTTCCAAAACTATTGATGCTACCCATGTGGCTATTTTGTTTTTTTATGAGATTATTCGGTTGCATGGTTTGCCAAAAAGTATCATCTATGACAAGGACACAAGATTCACCGGATATTTATGGAGGACCTTGTGGAAGAAACTTTGCACTAAGCTAAATTTTAGGTCAACCTATCATTCAAAGTCTGATGGGAAAACAGAGGTTGTAAATAGGAGTTTGGGTAATTTGTTGAGGAGTTTAGTAGGTGACCGACCAAAGTAGTGGGATCCTGTGCTAGCCCAGGTTGAGTTTTCATATAATGACTCACTAAATAGGAGCATAAGAAAAATTCCATTTCAGATCTTGTACGACATGCATCTAAGGGGAATTTGTGAGCTAAGAGACTTGGGGAATCTTGGGCATAGAAGTGTTGATGGAGAGGATTTTGCAATAGCCATGAGTGAGCTGCACAAGCAAGTAAAACAAATATTACAAGATACAAGCAACAGTTGCAAGCATCGAGCAAATTTACAAAGCAACGAGGTAAACTTTGAAGTGGGAGATGTGGTCCTAGCTCACCTAAGAAAAGAGAGGTTTCCAAGGGGAGAATATAACAAATTGAAAATGAAGAAGAAAGGACCTTGTAAAATCCTCCGCAAGTTTTCAACAAATGCTTATGAGCTAGAGTTACCTCCAAGAATTGGTATTTCACCCATTTTTAATGTAGCAGATTTGTATCCCTACACAGTTGGTGATGCATATCAAGCTTCTAGGAATCTTGAATAGGATGAAGGGAAGGAACAATAGTAGTTGAATCAAATGCCTATGGAAAAGAGTTTAGAGGCTGAACAGATTTTGGATACACGTGTTGCCAAGAAGACCAGAAGGAAAGAATACTTGGAATATCTTGTGAAATGGAAAGACCATTCGATGGAGGATTCTACTTGGATGGATGAAGCAACACTATAGAAAGCAGGTCATTCTATAGAAGATATTACGTGCAGGAGCTCATAATTTTTTTCTTTCTTGGGGAGTCTGATGTAAGTGAATTAGGCTAAGCACATAAAAAAATGATAAGTTATTAAATTCAAACCAAGAGCCTAACAATGTGATGGATTGGTCACATGCCAAGGCTAGAACATTTTAAAGTTTATTCATGAGAACTTTTTGATATTTATTTAATATTAGTTAGGAATATCTAGTTAAAAGAAATTGTTTTATAGCTAGTATCTAGTTAAGGGATAATTTTTTTGGCTAGTTTCTTTTAGTTTTTGAGAGAGGAGGAACGTTTTGGCTGGAAGTTTTTTGGTGTGGGAGAGAGGAATGATTTTTGTTTTCTCTATGTGAGATTGAAGTTAACTGAACATCATTTCTTAGGCCAATGATTTTTTCTATCAATAAATTGAATTTGTAAATGTGTGTGAGACAATTATTTGCATATGCGCTTGTGAGGTTTGTGAACCATAATATTAATATCAAGAGATTTAAATTGATTCGGTATTTGAATTGTTGTGTTGAATGAGGAATTCATGCACTATATTTTCTCTATTATTTACATTTAAATGAGAACCTCGAGAATCACATTTCAGTTAATATTCTAATCTAGTGCCTTTGCATCCAAGATTGTGTATTGGAAAGAGTCATTTACATTACAGATTTAAGAATACAGAGCACTCTATATCAAGCTAACAGAAGAAATAAATTTTGTTAGGTAAAGTTGTCATCAAATTTGCAGGGCAATTTCTGATCAAAGAAAGACGAAATATGAAATTCTGTCATTTGGGTTTTGTGTAGAGTAGGGTCTATTTAGTAACTCGTGAGTGATTTTCCAAAAACATCATTCGTCGGGGATTTACAAAGGGATCTTTAAACTATGTTTTTACAGATTGCGTGGCTGGGAAAAATGATTTGTTGTTCCCTTGTACCAACACTATGGTTTTCTAAGATAGCAACGATTTGTTGTTCCCTTGTACTAGCACTGTGGTTTACTAAGATAGGAATGATTTTTTGTTCCCTTTTACCAGCATTGTGGTTTGTTGAGATAGAAATGATTTGTTGTTCCCTGCTACCAACGCTATGGTTTGCTGAGATAGAAGCCATCAGTCTGCCTAACTTAGGATTCTCTACTTCTGAAATTGATATGCATCAATTCTAGAACGCCATGTAATTCTCCACTCTGAAAGATAAATTTCAATTCATTACATTCCATAACCTATCCTCTTGGATGGGGTGAAGAGTGACATGTTAATGGAATCATCACCTCACTCAATGGGTGTAGTAGATGTGACACCCTACTTGAAATGATGGTGAAACATAGGAGGAGTAATTTGTTTCATGATAAGGCTAAGGTAAAATCTATGTTGCAAAGTTGGTTTGTAGCATGAGTTCAATGCTCTCACACATCGATGGCTATATGGCAGTTACCTTGACTTCCTGCTCATCATTTAAGGAGTTTTCCTAGTCCCGAGAATTCATTCCCTTCTTCCCACAATTGACCATAGCCTTAAATTCATCTATTAGTTGGAAACTTGACTTGTTGTTTCCCTAATTGAGTATATTTCCATTCTCACTCTTACATGCCTTTCAAGAACACAAAAGGAGACAAATTCCTTTCACTTCCTTGTCATTTCTTAAGTTTGAGGGCTTGCATCCTTTTATGTTGTAGGTGTATTTGGTATGGGGCTACTTCATTCACAACTATGGATAGGAATCCATCTCATTTTCACCAAGGAAACATATGTCATGGAGGGTTTGGTGGATTTTGAGCTAGAAAGTGAGAAGATACTTTAGCTCATCTATTATGAGATCAGGTTCCAACTGCATATTAGGAAGAACTGTGTGAATTTGAATTATATGTTGTGACATAGAAAAACTATATGTGGAATTGAAAGGTGTTGAATGATATAAGGGATTGGGTTCCTGACATAAGGCACACTTACTGGTGAGCTCCAATATTGCAGCAATGATGCTGCCACTCCTGGGACTCCCTACTTTACTTTTATCAATACGGTAGTTCATAACAAACTTGGAAGCGACAGTGCTATATGCACAAGTACTAGCTCTTACTGCAGGCTGTCACTTTATCAGCTGGCACAAGTTTTCTAGGAGCTTAAGCCAACTTCTTATGAGTTCTTAGAAGAAGATTTTAACTGCGATGGATGAAATCTAACTCAAAAGAGGCTAGTCTACTTGTAGAAAGAAGATGAAAGCTAAAAGGAAATGCAAACGCTAACAAACCCTAGTTTTACCAACTAACCCTACTTGTGCAAGAAAAGAGATGTAAACTACTGAAATGGATGCCATTGATGATTGCAGAGGTAAAATAATTGTGTTTAAGCTACTTCTGAAGGAAAATATGGAAAAATCATCTTTTTGTATTTTTGAGCAATTTTATGCAGAATTATGCATGTGTTTTAACTATTTTTTATTGTGCAGAGATTTATTGGCGAAAGTAAATGAAGTGGGAATTTTCAGGAGGTTGGGAAGGTGTGGAGAGGACCTAAGGGGTCCCTAGAACCCTTCTGGAGATTTCCACCACACTCAAATCTCGAAAAATCACTCGCGTTATCTTCTACAGGAGGCTGCAGGGGATCTACAAGAAATTCTACAAGAACATTCCGAAAGTGGTTTTTAGAGGGTTGATGGTGGAAAAACGGTGGGAAAGTGGAAATGAAGGATGGATAAGGATGTCAAGGGGTCTAGGACCTGGTAATGAAGCTCAGGAGTGATTAATATGGTTGGATTTGTTCAAGGATGAAGAAAGCAATGTTGCACAAAAATGTAGAAATTAGGGCAAGTTGGGAAAGTGTGGCAAATGAGGGAAAGCAATCTTGAGCGAAGGATTGGAGTAGGTTGTATGATGGAGGAAGGGTAGGTAGGAGTGTCTTACAGGTGATCTGCACACTACTTTCCAAAACTGGTCCAAACAAAGACTAAAAAACATAGATTTATCTATTTTGACCTAATTTGCCTTAAAAACCATAAATGTGATGAAAAAAAGTTTATAGATAGGAAATCATGCAAGAAAGCTATGGAAACTGATTAATAATATATCTAAGCATGAAAACACAACTGATATCAACTTTTCCAACTCAAAATCTAGCACTAGAAATTGCATTGGAAGGCAAAAAAAGTGTTTTTGTGGCAGTAAGTGTGCCTTGGTCTCAATTCATGGTCCCAAGTAGGGAGAGATGAGATCAAGAATTTCTTGGTAGCCTTTTTGTGGATCGTTTCTGTTACCAAACTGTCAAATCAACTTGAAGCATGAACAACTATCTTAATCATCAGAAACAACCTAAGTAATAAAGCAAGATTTTAACCTAAATAACAGAAATTATTCTATGAATGCAAGAAAAACACATAAAAGTACACAAAGGAGGTACTGGGAACTTTGTTTGGGCCCAACCCCAAGAGCTACAGCCTCCTAGAAAGATCAGAGTTGGTGCAAAGCTGGATTCATCTTCATTGATCAAAAAATAATAGTTACATCACAAAAACTGTCTATAAGAAGAAGCTTGAAAATGTGTTGATACAGGGCTGCACTAAAGTGCGAAAATAGACTAACAAATGACTAAAATACTAAGTCTTGAAGCCTTCCTACTTAAGAAAATGAGGACTCCCAATAGTCCTCCTTAACTTTAGGAGCTTGGTTGCCCAAAATTGCAGTTAATCAGCCACTTCACTAGACCTGCTCGGCTGCCCCTTGAAATCATCTTTGGTGGGTTGTTGAACTCCGAGCTGATGGTGAATAACTCGAGGAAGGGATCATTTAGTTCAGGAGACACCCCTCCTACAAATCCTCAGCCTTTTTTCTTCATATTTGGTTGTCAATCTGCTCATAAATGCCTGATCTTGTTCCAAAAATGTCCAAAAATCTGCAATAAGCACGTATTAGACTTTGTGGTAAAGTGACTATTCCCATTCACACAATTAACATAAATATATTCAAAAGCATGCATAAAACTATGGAGGATGATGGATTAAATGAGAATAATAGGAAAAATGAGCCCATATAGTTACCCATTTCTGGGGCTTATCACTTACAACAAGAAAACTAATACTTTTTAACCTTGAATTTATATTAGAGAATGAAAATTATACTAGGAAGGGTGATCACAGAAAGAAATTACATGAAGGAAGAAAATCTATTGATGTTAGATAAGGTGGTGCTCAACTAGAAGAACGTGGGGGTGTGACTCAAGTGAATTGAAGTTGTAGTGGCTCCTTCTCTAGCCCCAAGTGGCTATGACTAGTGGAATTCTAGCCCCATTGAGGTGGAAGTTTCAACTTCCTCTTAGTTTTTGGATGTTTTGGGCCTTTCTCTCTGTCTGGTTTCTCCCTAGGAGCTAATTTTCATAGTTTACTTTAACATTATCTTATTGTTTTTAATAGGAAATATAGTTTATATTTTAATGGTATTCTAGAACTTTCTCTGGTTTTATCAACTTCGTTTGAAAAATTGGTTCATTTTTGGATTGATACCTTGTTATTTTGCTAGTGGTCTACTTTCACAAGTGGTAGGCCACTGATAGCTACGGTTATGGCACAAGTGTAATATTTTCTAATACCAAAATTTAGTGTACAAGAAAAAAACATTGTATCATTGTTTTTTATTTAAAGTGCACCATTTGATCTGGCCTTTTTTTTAATTACTTTAGTAGTTTTCAATATAGAATAATAATACACCAATGTGAAAGACTAGATGTCATTTGATAGTTAAATAAGACATTATTACCAAATTTATTAGTGTGTATTATGCAACAACACCACATTAGTTTGTGTTACTATACTGTATGCATAGCTTAACACAAAAAAAATCCTAAAATTAGTTACTTAGTTTGTAAAACATATTTCATAATTTCAATATTTCATTATTTAGGGATTTGATTGATAGAATTTGGCTAATAAAATATTAGAGAAAATAATTAGAGAAACAAAAGTGAGGGAAGCACATCCCACAAAAAGAAAAAGGAAATCCATATTAAATTTTAATATAAATTAATTTAAAGATTAATTATTTGTAGGTTCAAATGATGTCTATTAAATAATGCATGCCATGTAAAACAAAAACATGAATAAAATCCAAAAGATTGTTCAAAATTTAAGTAGAAAAGAGCATGAAAGATTTATGGAACTATTGCAAAGAGAAGGGTTAGGTGGATCAAAAGGCAATCATTATAAGGTTTTTCTTTTTGAATTTTTGCTATAAATGTACTTAACAATAATCACTAACATGTTTCAAACATTATGTTTCACATTTTTTGAATGTTGTGCAAGGAAGAAACAATGAATGAATGATTTCTTATCCAAAGAAGATAAAGAGTATGAAGAAGTTAAAATATCGTGGATTGGTCCTTCATTCATTTGGAGTGGTGTTGGAAGTTAATGAGATGGGGAATTTTGTTTATAAAACTATGATGGTTTAGAAGGCTCGAAAATCTTAGCCTAAAAAATTATAAGGGATACCACCTAGTCGGGAACTTAGAGAAACTCCTTTTCTGTTGAAATGGTGGTTTCGACTAGTTAAAATAGGTCCAATTACCTTCTATCTATTTCTACTAGTTTAAACTATGACTATCACCTACCAATAGAGAAGAGACATCAGATCAATCATCTTGTTGATCAGGTAAGAATGTGATCCTCAAGCTGATTTGGGGCTCAGCGAAGCCACAACTAAATTTTTCCTCTTTGATAAGAGGACCTCTAGGAATGTAGAATTAAATATAAATATAAACTAACACTAGAATATAAGCAAAAGAAAAGAAATCCTATGCATATCTTGATTAGGAAGATGTAGATCAAACCCTGTCGTGCGGAATGGGTCGATCTTGCGGACAAGATAGACCTTCCTAGAATCTAAAGAAGACCTAACAACAAGCAAGCCAACCAGACACTATCTTTCTCTAAATATGCTTCAATAAACAATAGAAAACAAAGGTTTCCAGGGCCTACCTTTGGTCCAACGCAAGCTTGTGGATGCCCTCGCTCTTTCGATCCAAATGAGCTCCTCTTCGCGAATTTGCAAACACAAACAAGGCAAACAAATTAAATAGAACCTGAAAAACCAATTGAAAAACTAATTGCATGAAACATATTTAACATGAAAGTCAAGGAGTCCATGAAACAAATAACATAAGATACTTGTTGAGGAAAATGAGTTTGATTGTATTAATTCAAAAGAAGAAGAACTTTACAACCTTTGCCTTGACACTGTACAAGCTCCTCCCAGGGTCCAAAAAGATGTCTCCTCTACTTTGACAAGCTTCACTCACTCGCCAATGGAACCAAGAGGTATGTGATCTTTCCTCTCAAGCTCAACCAAAGAGTCTCAATTTCACCAGCATTTACCCTCAAAATGTTCAGCTTCTAACCTCCCTAGTCCTCACCCCAATGCCTGTATTTGTAGTGCAATGGAGGGAAGTTACTAGGTCCTCCTTCAAAGGGATAAAGCCCTCCTTCAAAGGGATAGCTCCTTTAGTCAAGGGATTAGCTCCTTCTCTTTTGGGATGCATGAACCACCTTAGAGCGAACAATCCACGTCAAAATTCCTTCTAGAAAACTCTAGAATTAACCCAAAATGAGTTTTTTAAGATAAAAATTGCGCCTTTTGACTTTCACAGGGGTCCGCACCTACACCGTTAGGAACAGAGCGGGTAGGTACGCAACTTTTGTACACAGAAGGTGCGGGACCGTAGGTGACCATGGGAGAAAGTGCGGAACCAGAGTTACATTGATTTCTAATGTCTTTCTCCCACTTCCAAAGCTTGATTTGAAGAGCTGAGGTTCTAGACTTGCTTAGGAGGACAGTACAAGTGATGATAGACCCATACTAACTACAAATAATCATGGTGACGATATTTTTGTGTAACAGATTGCCCCCTAAAGTGCGAAGTCTGTAGTAGATGAGGATTTCATTTATCATATAGGAAGAGTGAAGTACTTTATCATTTCGAGGATTATCTTGTGGAGAGCCCGGTCAGAACCTGTAAAAACATTCAATGCAGGATATATATATATGAGATCATATCATCGTTGAGGTAGGCATTCCCATACTCAGATCAAAACTAACTAGAAATCTATCTATTGCTCTGATATAGGAATGATCTTGTAAAACATCATAAGTATAGACTCGTGTGAACACAGTATGGACGCAGCAATCTTTTATGAATAGTCCACAACATAATGAGTACAAAATTCCTCGCAGCCTGGATGGTGGAAACTAGATCCAGGGTCTTCATTTCTACTTCCCGAAATAGTACGATTCTATCCATGCGAATAAATGTGTTGATGTCGAACATGGTAGAAACCACTTGATTACCAGTCAATGATGTAAACTGTTAACAAGTGTGAGAGAAACCACCAGTGATGTCAATGGCTCTCAAAGTACCCAGTACAATCCATGAGATGTGAGTAAATGTGTTGATGTCGAACATATCATGGAATCCTTTGATCGAAAGTCAATGATGTAAATTGTCGTCAAAGGCGAGAAACCTACCATTAAGGCATGCAGATCCCAAGGTACTGACGATCTCTTGATCATCTTTCTAGATAATGAGCTGAAGTCGATAGAAAGCGATCCGTTGCAAGCAAGCCCACAACACGAAATCATAGATCAAGTTGAAGAAATTTTGTTGCAAGGACTGACTCAGGGATGGTCAAGATGGATGACAGATATTTTGCAGATGAATGGCTTATTGGCAGTGACCTCTTGAACACATAACGACCCGACAGATGGCTTGGTGACAATTGACCCAAAGTTAATACCCAGAAACCAGCTGAAGACTTTCAATGTGGTTTGATCAACTGTTAGGAAAAGGATTTCCCAACCCAGGTGAATAAAAGTGTCGTGTTCAAGAGGGGTTACAAAGTATGACAAACAGACTCATTTTCCTCTCTTTTCCACCACCATTTCTGGCAAGTACCTCTTTATTTTTGACAAACTTGAGGAGGATAACATTTGCTTGATTATAAGCTCATCCTTCGGATGAGTCCAACTTAGTTTAAATTCGAACCCTAAGAAGGAGTGGTTCGTTCCTGTTTGTAATTGAACAGGTCCTTTACTGTGAAATTTTAACGAGTCCAGTATAGGAGAAACTCGGCGTTTTTCAATTTTAGAGAGTCTGAAAAAACTTAAGAAGACTCCAGGGTTGACTTTTTTCGTAAATTTGTGTCTCCCAAGCCCGAAAAAGTATAAAATAATACTTGAGAGAACTGCTTGATCTTTTACGACCAAGGAGTACTTTTCGTTGTTAGTGTCACTGACCCGAAAAAAAAAGCGATCAATAACACGTCGTTTTATAAGCAATATCGAATTTGAAACGACAAAAATCTGGCAATCTTTTCATGTTTTTACGGTTGGAAAAGAGTTGTAAGTGGACCGTCTTTTAATTCCGTTTTAACGAGTGTAAAAGAAACACTCGGCAATCTTTTCATGTTTTAGGAGTCAGAAAAGGGCTTAACGATGACTCTACTTGTTTTTTCGTTGAAAATGGTAGATTTCGCCTGAATAATCCTGTATTATGCACAAAGACACAAACATTACTCATACCTATTTGAAATAGATAAAAGCGTTGCAAAATACCTTTTCAAAGTGAAACATAAACAAATTTGCGATTTATTTACTCAAAAAACTTATAAAAAGGGCCTTTGTCAATTCATTTTTACCGTTTGAGTTTGGGTGAGAAAATAGTGCTTTTGCTTAGAAAACTTCCCGTGAATAATCCAACCATCGGAATCGAGCGCCGTCTTCTCCAGGTAATCCACATCACCTTACTCTTCATTTTCAACCTTTTATTTTTTTGATTTAGCCCCTCGTTTTGTTTTTTGGGAGAGTTTCTAGGCGCAAAACCCACGCGCGGGGGTCCGCAGGTTTACCATTGCGGACCCGCGGACCCCGACTTTTTCTCCATTGGGAAAAATCTCGGGGTCCACACCTTCCGTGTAGACAAAGTGTGGACCCACGCACTGTGTCTAACGTGGAGGGTGCGTACCCTGCAGCAAGGGTTTTGAACCCAAAATTGCTCAAAAATGGACCAATCAAAATGTTTTCTAGCAATCTAATTAATCTTTATACTTGATGTAGAGAATATATCATGCTAGATTGGTGAGAACGGGAGCATGAGGACGTGGATACCGCCGCATGGAATCATTAGCCTTCACTTGATGCTTTGAGGGCATGCGGACTGTACAAGTTCTGGACCATTCCTGGCATGAGGGCTCAGGTAGATTTCTTACAGTGGTTGGTTGACAGGTGGAGCGTACAAGACCAGTGCTTTTTCATTGGCGGACACCGGCTTGAAATCGAGCTAGAGGACATTTATTTCTTGACTGGTTTGCCTAAGAGAGGCGAGGACTTGACTCTATTCGGGACTAGGCCAGGTGGCCAGTCTATTGATAGCCTCTGGCTAGAGTACTGCCACAGCCAGGGTAAAGACAAAGGGATAGACATAAAGACCATATCCCATCCTGAGCTCATGGTGATTGCATTTACTGTCACCAGACTTTGCGGAGCTGCCGCATTACATGTTGCCACCGGATCCCAGATGCGTATGGCAATTGATTGCTTTCAGGGCACCATCTTCAACTGGTGCAATGTTGTGCTGGCCAATGTGAAAGGCCAACTGACCAGGGCCAAGAATGGATGACTAAAGACCTTTGGTTATGGGGCTTCGGTCGTGAGTTTTGGCCTGGAGAGGGTTCCTATGCTGATCCCACAGCATCTTACTGTTGGAGCTGGGCTTCCTCGAGAGCCCAAACTGATGCAATGGGTCGCAGTCATGGCCTGTCACCCGGACGAGAGGACAGAGGTTGCTCGGTTCAAACCTGAGTATTTCCAATGGTTGGAAAACCAGGTCTTTTGCATTCAGGATTTCCCTTACGCTGGGATAGATTTCCGTGGTCACCCAGACATGGTTCTTCCACCAGGAGAGCAGTGGGACGAGTCAGGTAAAATCCTTTTCAAATTTCCCTATTTAAATTTTTTTTTTAATAATTTTCATCGTCTCAAAACTGATAGTAAAAATTTCAAATGCAGATGTGGGTCCACAATGACCAGCCACTCTCCGGCCTTTCGAGAGGAGGCAACCAGTTGCACCCGCGCCAGCTCCACAGGATGAATCAGCAGAGGTTTTGGCCGAGTTGGAGAGTCATCTTGAGTGCTTGACAAGAGATATTCCTGAGACTACTATCGATGACATTCCTCGTCGACTTCAGGGCTATGTGATTGGAGTCCTGGGACCTTTTAGGAGGTTCCTTTGCAAGGTGGCTCGGGCAGTGGTTTCTTATAGAGATCATCACCAGTGATAGGATGATCGCCTTTTGTGGGCACATGTGACATTTTTGTTTTTTGTACTTATCATTTTTGCTGATCATAAGGTGTTTTTCAACCTATGATCGAAGACGATGTATTTTTTGACACACTCCTATATATAGATATATATATATATATATATATATATATATATATATATATATATATATATATATATATATCTATATATATATATATATATATATATATATATATATATATATATATATCACTATTACCGGCTTATCTTGTAAATCATGTCATGGAATGGTTTTAAATTTGCATGTATGATTATTGCAAATGTCTATTTAACATTTGAGAAGCAATTGCATCTGCTAATGTATTTAAAGACCTTGGAATATGCCGATATTCAATGTAATCAAACTCACGTTCCAAGAGACGCACTCTCAAAAATAATCTTAATAACACTGGATTTCTAATGGCATACACTCTATTAAGCTGTAATACAACGAGTTCAGAATTCAACCTCACTATCAAACTCCGAATCCCAAATGAAATAGATTCAGATAATAACTCAATCACCGCACTATACTCTGCAATGTTGTTTGTTGTTTGACCGAGGCTTACCCCATGTATAGAAACTAACTCGTCAGAGGGCGAATAGATAACCCAAGCTGCGGAAGAAATGTTCCGTGTATTACGAGCACCATCAGCGAATCCAATGTATGTTTGGAGAGGCATCGACATCTGCAATATCAAGAGTAAAACCAAGATAAGCAAGAATAATGACGAAAAACACTCTCTAAGCTAAGCACACTTTTTCAACTAAAACACACTTTCTAGAAAGAAAAACTAACCTAACTAAAAATCTCCATACCCATTCTTTTAAGCATAATACCTCTTCAAGTAAAGACCATTTCTGGGTTTACCTAAAGAGTCCCCGTCAAAGTCTACCAACTCATAGGCCCCTTTTTCTAGCTCTCGCTTGACAATATAGGGCCCATGCCACATAGGAACGAATTTTCTAGCACCTAATTTATCATTAGCTTGATCATACAATAACACTAGGTCTCCTTCCAAAAAAATTTGAGGGGTCACATTCCGATCATACTGAGCTTTCATATGTTTTGCGTGAGTCTCGATCGCCAATGCAGCATCACGTCGATTCTCATCTAATTGAGCTAAGTATAACAAACGCTTTTCCTCTTTGGAAGTAGCTGGAAGTAACTCGATGGCCATTTGCAGTGACGGGATTTCGCACTCAATGGGTAACACAGCTTCCAAACCATAGACTAGTTGGAAAGGAGTGAACCCTGTTGATGTTTTTACTGAAGTTCGGTACGCCCAAAGCGCTGAAAATAGCATGTTGTGCCAATTCGACTGATGAATCCCAATGATTCGTCGGATCATGATAACTAAAACTTTGTTGATGGATTCAACCAGACCATTTGCTTGTGGATAATAAGGGGTTGAACTATCGTGACATAAACCAAGCTGGCCTGTAAGTTCGGTCATCATAATGTTTCGAAAATGACGCCCATGATCAGTGATTATCGCTTGTGGGATGCCAAACCTAGAAATTATATGATTGAACATGAAAATTTCAGTTGTCTTGCCGTCTGCTTCGAATGTAGGCATCGCCTCGGCCCACTTAGTAAAATAATCTACCGCAAGGATGATATACGCATGCCCCCCGGCCGAGTGAGGGTTATATGTAATAAAATCGATACCCCATTTGGAAAAAGGACCAACGGCAATTATAGGGTGGAGAGGAGCAGGTGGAGCGCGCATCTTACGATCAAAAATCTGGCAGTTGTGGCATCTTTGGACCGCCGTAATACAATCTTTAAACAAGGACGACCAGAAATAGCCAGCACGCAATATCTTTTGGGTTGTGGCATACCCAGACATATGACCGCCACATGCTCCAGAGTGACAGTCATTTAGAACCCTTTCAGCCTCTTCATGAGTTAAGCAACGTCGAAAAATAGAGTCTGCCCCACGGCAATAAAGAGTATCTCCAATAATTTTGAATTGTTGGGATTGGAATCGAATTTTCCGACGTTCCGACCTTGAAATTTTTGGTCGATAGGATTGGGTCTGGAGATAGATGATGATATCCCCATACCATGGATCTAAAGTGCTGATTAGAAACAAAGATTCGTCCACAATGGGCTCCTCTGCCACAGTTTCTGTGTCAGCACGCGGGAAGTCACACATTAACTCTGCAAAAACTAAAGATTTCTTAGACTTAGATTTCTCAAACTCCAAGTCGAACTCTTGCAGGATAACGATCCATTTAGAGTACTTGCCCCCTAACAATTGTTTGGTCAAAATGTAGATCATAGGGTTGCAATCCAAAATTACCGTAGTTTTACGTAGTAAAATGTAGTGACGAAAACGTTGGACAACTTGAACGGCTGCCAATGCCAATTTCTCCACACGTGAGTATTTTAGCTCAGTTGGATTTAACGTGCGACTAAGGTAATATATCGCATGTTCCATTCTGAATTCATCTTCCTGAACTAAGACCATTCCAATGGTGGAATGGGAGGCGGCGAGGTACAAAAAGTAATCCTGGTTGTAGTTGGGAGGATGCAACAATGGTGCATGGGTTAACGCGTGTTTGAGTGCATCAAAAGACTTATGAGCTATCTCATCCCAAGAAAATTGAGTATTTTGTTTCAACAACCGTGTAAAACCCTTTGTAACCTTGGCGTAGTTAGGAATGAATCATCGTAAAAAGTTTGCTTTCCCCTGCAAACTTTGGAGTTGGCGAGACTCGAAGGAGGAGGAAAATTGATGATAGCTTCGACCTTCGAGGGATCAACGCAAATGTTGGCTTTCAAAACTACAAATCCCAGCAATCGACCTGTTTCTATACAGAAGACACATTTTTGTGGGTTCAACTGAATACGATAATGCCTACACCTCATAAAGATTGCTCGTAAGTGGACGAGGTGATCAGATCGATGTAGTGAATGAGCGGGCAAGTCATCAAGATAGGGTTTCACAATGTGCTTGATGTCATGAAACGCATAAGACATCGCCCTCTGAAAAGTTGCACTGGCATTCTTAAGCCCAAAAGGTAATTTGCAATAAGAAAATGTCCCCCATGCCGTTTTTGTTTGATCGGCAGGTAGAATGTTGATTTGATTGTATCCGGAAAAATCGTCCATAAAGGAAAATATCTCGCTGTCGGCACAATCATCAATGATTTGATCGATATAGGGAGTTGGGTAATTGTCCTTTGGACAGGCTCGATTAATGTCCCTATAATCGATGCATATTCTTATTGTTCCCTGTTTTTTGTTAACAGAACAATATTCGATACCCAATCTGTTAACGGGATCGGATAAATGAAACCTGCTTTCAACAGTTTTTCAACTTCTGCTTTAATTACAGCCGCTTTTTGTGGGTGAATCTGATGCAAACGTTGCCGGACAGGTTTAGCGTTCGGGTAAGTTTTGATCTCATGAACAACAATTGCGGGATCAATTCCTGTCATTTCCTCATAGGACCAGGCAAACACATCGTGAAATTCTTGAAATAGGGCCTTATATAATTGAATTTCGTCATCTGTACACAAGGCACCTATATGAATGTTCTCAACAATTCCGGGCTTAACTGAAATATCAATGGGAATAGTTCGAGAGATGTTTCCCAAATTTGACTCTGAATCGGGATGTTTCATTGGATTCTGAGGTTCCTTGACATATTCGGTCGTAAAGATTGATGAGAAATTATTTTCAAAACGATCATACTCAGGTAAAAACGAAGATCTGTGATGGAGATCTTCCCATGGTAAATCATCTACACATAGGATTTCACGAATTTGCTCATCAGAGTGAACGAGCTCAGAAAACGTAGTTAAATCCGAGGTTGATGTGAAAAGTGATTCCTCACAGACCACATTCATTAAGTCTTTTTCGGTTGAACACGGGTCGGCAAAAGACTGCACAACTTCATAGGCCATTTCATATGGACTCAAAGGCATGGAATTACCAAATGATTCTATTACAGATTCAGAAGGAACGATCCAAGGATCGTCATAAAAAATAGTGTCTGATGTAATCATATGAATAGTTGCAAATGAAGATGATGTGTTGATTGGAGGAAAAGGAAAAGTTCCCAGTAAACTGGCATCTTTAACTAATCCTACTCCAACATCCTTATATGGGATAGTCGTTTTACCAACATGCTGAATACTCTCTGAAGAGGCTGGGTCAGACGAAACGTAAGCCAGCTAGTCTATTGTTACGATCTTTCCATTATGTGGAAATTTTATGACTCTAAAGACCGATGAAACGACCGCTGTCATAGCGTAAGACCAACTTCGACCCAAGAGAAGGTTGTAGTCTAGAGGGGCATCAACCACCTCCACATCTAGACTAACGGTTTTTCCTTCAACCCCTATAGGCAAATCCTGTAGAATGCCAAAAAGATGAAACCCACGGCCATCAAAGGCCTTAAGAATCGTCGGGGATTGATTTAGTGAAGGAGAACTAAGAGATCTCCAACACTGTATCGACATAATACATGTTGAGGATCCCTCATCAATTACAGTCCGATGAATAGGCCTGTTTTTTACTATCACTGGAATCTGGAAAGCCATTTGATGAGGCAAACGCATTGTACTATTTTCTAGATCAAAGATTATTAGGTTCGGGTCCTAAACATCAACAGCTCCTATAGCCGACAAAAGTAATTTGCGTTGTGCTGGGCATGATTGCAGCACTTCCAAAGCCGACATCGCTGAGGGTGAAACAGCTAAATCCTCAACAATGTTATAATTCTGAGCCGCTCTCGCATGTGGATTGAAAGCTGACCTTCGAAGTACACCCTTGGTGGGCGGTTTGATTACTAAGTCTAGATTAGGTTTCTCGATCTGTAGTGGATCGGAACCGGGAGCAGAGGTTGATGGATTAGAATGAGAAGATTCTGCTTCTTTGCCATCAACAGGACTTTTACTGCCATAATCTTGCGATCGAGTCGCAATCCTTACATGGGACATCATCAATATGGGTTCTTCATTGGCACTCGAGGAAGAACATATCATCTTGCTATCTTGATTTGCAAATGGATCCTTCAAAACAGCAGGAATTTGGGAACCTTTGACGATTTTCGCAACCTCTGCTCGATGAGGGCAGTCTCTTGTGAAATGTTCTTCGTCACAAATGAGACACGGATAACGAGGTTTGCACTTTTCATCATTGGATTCCGCCTTTTCAGGTTTCTCCTTTGAACTTTTTTCTGTTTTATTCTTCTTCTTTCCTTTCTTCTTCCCGTCGGATTTTGATTTAGCTGTAGATGATTCTACAATGTGAACATCGGCGGAAACCTCTACAGAAGAATCTCCTGTCGGGGAATCAGGCAAGGTTATGATAGGAGAAGAGTGCTTGGAAGACTTCTTCTTACTTTTAGTGTTAACCGTACCAATCATACCGTCAGTGGCATGAGATCCCGAAGGAGCTGCAGTGATTTGATTTGACTTGGGAAGATCGGGGTCTTTTCGTGTAACGTACCTGACTGAGTATAGACCAAGTCAAGGTACTGTGCTTGAGCAATGACTTGCTCCTCAGTAACAACTCCGGCTTTAGCAACATCTTCAGTGATCCTTGGCAACAAAGATTTTACAAACCACTCAGCCAAGATTTGATCCGGAATGAATACCTTCACTAAACGTCATCGACATCTCCACTCATGAATATGATATGAAATGTATGTGGATGTCGATTGTTTTAGCGAAGTTAACAATTCCATGCCATTGTCATATCAAACTGGCAACTGGAAATGAGTTAAAAACGAGGTAGCTAACTGACTAAAATTATAAAAAGTGCCTCGCGGTAACTCAATGTACCACTTGGCCGCAAGACCAATCAGAGTGCGGTGGAAAAGTCTAAGACAGATCAAATCATCTGTGATGGAGTTAGACGCACACCAGAGGTGGTAAGTCATCACATGGTTCGACGGGTCCTCTCCAGATTTACCTTCGAACTTGGGAATGTCACTGGGCAACTTATTCGGCATTGGCGGCCAAAACGGAAGATAATTAATCGGATCATTCGTTAGGCGCGACAAGTCTGGTAAGTCCAAAGTTGCGATAAATGGTAACTGCCGATTAGGATCCCTAAAACTCTGGGTCATGAGACCAGCCCCAGGAGGAGGATATCCAGGATAACTAGGAATAGGAATCACGTTCGGGATATTGTATCCTCCCGGAAAACCAGGATTAACCGTACCATACTGGGGTTGTTGAGGTTGTTGATAAGTGTACCCAGGATACGGTTGATACTAATAAACTGGCTGCTGGACAGCAGGACCGAATTGGTAATGTCCCTGGTACGGTTGATAGGTGAATTGAGGTTGACTAGTGACAACCGTACTTAAACCAGGTTGTCCTACAGGCATCTGAACCGTAGTTTGAATGCTGGATCCAGACGGTGGTAAAGATTTCTGAGGAGTAGATACGGAAACAGTAGAAATGGAGCTATCGATACTCCAGAAGTAGGTGGGGTAGATGTTGCGGTAGTTGCAGCAGTCGTTTGAGATGGAGTACGAGGCGCAGTAGGCCCAGACTGTGAAACTACTGAAGGTACAGAAGTTTGAATGTTAGACTAGACTGGTTGCTGGGGTGAACCAGAAACTAAGGGTTGTCCAGTTTGAGATGACAACTGTACACCTAGCTGCAACACCTGTTGAATTTGAGATGGATCCCACACTATGTTCGTTTTGGGGTATTGACCCATAATATGTTGAGAATATTGAGGACCATAACCGGGTTGAGGGTAGGTTGGATAATTGAAAGGTACATTTCCCATCCCTTGAACATAAGATTGACCTTGGGGTGGTTGGAAACCTTGGTTCGAGTACCGACCTTGGGATGGATATCCCTGAGGCACGTACTGATACTGGGGTTGACCTTGAGGTATAAATTGGTACTGGGGTTGACCTTGTGGTACATATTGAGTCTGGGGTTGACCTTGAGGAACATATTGTACCGTAGGCACGTACTGTCCTTGAGGTTGCCCCCCAGATGCAAATTGTGTACCTTGAGGTTGTCCCCCAAGTGTTAAATGAGGCTGCCCCCCAGGCGGTAACTGGCCACCGTGAGGTTGAGAATTGGGAATAGAACCTGACATCATAAGAATGTCTTCTACACTCAATGGCTTTGCCCCATTGCTTCCAGTGAATAACCCTTGTTCAATGGGTTGAGGAGATGCTCCCGAAAAAGTACCAGAAAGTGACTGATACCCAGCGGGAACAGAAGGACCGCCGTACAAAAAAGATTCAGGCGATTGAGTAAACATGGACGACTGACCTGACATATTTACGGGAGTATAAAAACCTCTAGGATGATAAGGAGTACGAGGTGGTGAAAAACTTAACACTGAATTTTCCAAATAATTAGTTAAAGAAAGATACCAAGTAGTACTTCTAGGTGGACTGTAAAAAATTGATTCAAGCTCCCTTAGATCAATAATAGGTTGATTTTCAGGGATAGGGATTCCTACTTCTTCTTCCGGAGCAAGTTCTTCAATAGCTATCAAACCAGAAGGAAGATTTTCGGTGATTACTCTTTCTACCCTAGGTGAATTAGGACCACTAGAAGCTGGAGAGACAAACCCCGATGTTGGAGTAACAAGCTCAGATATCTCAGGTTCTTCACCTATATCACTAGTAGATGAAAAGCTACCAGCAAGTTCGGAAACCGAAATAGATTCAGGATTATAACCTGTTTCTAGAGTTTGGTAATCAGGATGTACAGCCAATGAAGACTCTCCTTCTTCAGGTGACCCAACTTTACTGCCACTAGGAGTTACGAGGACTTTCAAGCCTTCAAGATGGCTTGGGACTTCTTCAGGAGGTTGGCCCCGAAGTCTACGGTACTTCCTCAGTAAATCAACCACGGCTACAAACTCAGGAGACTGGCCCCGAAGTCTACGGGACTGTCTTGGTAATTCAGCCACAGTTAAAAACTTTTAACTACTTCACACGCAAACAAAGTAAAATCTCAATGAAAAACGCCTAAAGCCTCTAAAGAACCAAACAAATTTGAATCACATGCCTAAAGAATCTAGAGATCAAAACACATACAAACAGTAACTTTCCGGACCGAAAACACTAGTTGGTGATGAAATCCAATGTCGCAGAATTTAGTACAGAAATGGCGGTTGGAATAGTTACCCCGGCAACCTGCTTAATGAATAGACTGGACCAAGTTCCTCCACTTAACCGTCTCGAGTGAAGTGAACCCCCCAGAAAATCCAAGTGAGTCTAGCCGACATCTGCTCCAGGTACAGTGGGATCTTCCCACCACTGTCACCTTAGGAAGAATCCTAAAGAATATGGCCACTAAGGTTACCAACTGAGACAAATACACCTGGGGGAATAGTCTACGATCCGATATGCATGCAAGGGCAGAGTAGCAAGCTCAATCCCCTTGAAGTCTCCTTGATATAATCCAAGGTTTACCAACAAGTGACCCCAGGCTCCTCGACAATGGTTAATTCGAGGTTTACCGTTTTTAATACGTGAATATCTGGCGTCGTTCCCAATGAGGAAGGATTGATTCCCACATTGGTTCAGACATGATCTCGTGCTTCTCCTTTAAGAGGAGCTTTCCCAGAGCATAAATGCAACAATTGGATTTCTTCCTACCACAAGATACAGCTACTTGTTTGTTTTTACTGTCTTGGAGAGTTAATTATTCTCCTACTCCAAGACACTAGCCTAAGCTAAGTTGGTGTATCAGAGCCCTAGAAATAAAACGTTACTAAGTGAATTTTACTTTAAGCGTTAATTTTAGTGGTTGTTGTTTAAGTCAAGAGGTGGCGGAGATGAAACTCGTGGTGTAAAGACTCGACTCGAAATCACTAAAAAGATGCACCTAGTATGATTTAAACAATCTTTTCTCTTCGATGAACTTCTAAACTAAGAAAGAGTTTGAGAAATGCAACTACTTTGTAAACACAAATCTTTCTCAATTAAACAAATTAAAAGAAGAGTTTTTCCTTTCCAAAGCACTCAAAACGAGACAACTATTTATTTCACACAAATTTCCGTTTTCTTTTCAAAGCAAACAATCACTACAAAAGACAAACTTTTCCAAAAGAGATTTTTTTTTTTATATTTTGTAAAAAAGACACTCAAAACTAATGAAAATGACTAACTTTGAGAGCTACAAACTATGAAAAGCTACTTGAAGTGAAAGCCTACTAAAAGTCTTTTTGAGGATGTTTTACTTAGCTAAATGTGAGCTAAGGACTAATGTATGCAGAATCACAATTAGTCAAAAAACAACCAATCTTTCGTTTTCTTTTTGTAAAAATGAAAATTCCAAACTTTCAACTACAAGCTTTTCGAAATTTTGAAATGAGAAAACTCAAAGCAAATTCCTCAACAAGAGGAGATTTCATAAATGGTCAGACTCACAAGAAGACCAGTAGACACCAAGGTAATCTGAGGTCTCTAGGGCTTCTAAGCTCAGATCCACTACACAACCAAAATGAAAAACAAACCCAACAAGCAAAATTCCTAGGAATTCCACCTAAAACCCTAATGCTAATGAAATTAAACCAAGGAAAGTTTTTGACAGGGAACAAGCAGGTCTGGGCAATGGCTAAAACTTATAAACAAATTCTAAACTGATAAAAAAGAGGAAAATTTGAAATTCTTCAAATTTTTGATAGGGTACGCAGGCAACCTGTTTACACAGGTGCGTCTACGCTCTGTGCACAAAGCAAAAGTGCGTACAAGTACGCACTGTGCTTAACTCAGAGGGTGCGTACCTCTCCCAAAACTATGAAAAATGAAGACTAACTCAAAATTAACTAAATACACCCAATCCCACAGTCATCAAGTCAAAAACAGAAACAGAAAATACAGTTTCTCAAGTCAAAGTATAGACAAAGAAAAAAATCAAGTCCCCAGTATGGTCTTCATTCTGTCACGTGGAATGGGTCGATCTTGCAGACAAGATAGACCTTCCTAGAATCTAAAGAATACCTAACAACAAGTAAACCAACCAGACACTATCTTTCTCTAAATATGCTTCAGTAAACAATAGCAAACAAAGGTTTATAGGGCCTACCTTTGGTCCAACGCAAGCTTGTGGATGCCCTTGCTCTTTCGATCCAAATGAGCTCCTCTTCGCGAATCTGCAAACACAAACAAGGCAAACAAATTAAATAGCACCTGAAAAACCAATTGAAAAACTAATTGCATGAAACATATTTAACATGAAAGTCAAGGAGTCCATGAAACAAATAACATAAGATACTTGTTGAGAAAAATGAGTTTGATTGTATTAATTCAAAAGAAGAACTTTACAACCTTTGCCTTGACGCTGTACAAGCTCCTCCCAGGGTCCAACAAGATGTCTCCTCTACTTTGACAAGCTTCACTCACTCTCCAATGGAACCAAGAGGTATGTGATCTTTCCTCTCAAGCTCAACCAAAGAGTCTCAATTTCACCAGCATTTACCGTCAAAATGTTCAGCTTCTAACCTCCCTAGTCCTCACCCAATGCCTGTATTTATAGTGCAATGGAGGGAAGTTACTAGGTCCTCCTTCAAAGGGATAAAGCCCTCCTTCAAAGGGACAGCTCCTTTAGTCAAGGGATTAGCTCCTTCTCTTTTGGGATGCATGAACCACCTCAGAGAGAACAATCCACGTCAAAATTCCTTCTAGAAAACTCTAGAATTAACCCAAAGTGAGTTTTTTAAGATAAAAATTGCGCCTTTTGACTTTCACAGGGGTCCGCACTGCACCGTTAGGAACAGAGCGGGTAGGTACGCAGCTTTTATACACAGAAGGTGCGGGACCGTAGGTGACCATGGGAGAAAGTGCGGAACCAGAGTTACATTGATTTCTAATGTCTTTCTCCCACTTCCAAAGCTTGATTTGAAGAGCTGAGGTTCTAGACTTGCTTAGGAGGACAGTACAAGTGATGATAGACCCATACTGACTGCAAATAATCATGGTGACGATATTTTTGTGTAACAAACCCAAATGAGAGAAAGATAACTAATTGAATTGAGATTTAAATATGTCTGACTTATAGTAAATATCAAGTTAATGAATTAGTTCAATTATTTGATATTATGGTTACTAAACATATCTTGTTCATAGATCATTTAACCAAAATTATTAATCAACAACATTTATTAAGTAGTTCACAAAAATGATGATAATTAGTAATCCAATAACTCCACTAATTAAACAATAATACAAGGAAATAGTTCACATAATATTATTGTTTGTTAAGACACAATTAAAAGCTTGATCTCTGAGTAAGTAATTACTCAGAAATCAGAGTTCAACACATAAGAGCAGAGATAAACAATAGATAATTGCAATAAATCACTCACATAGAAAATAGTGCACAAATATGACTGAAAATCACAAGTCTCTACTATTATAAAACGAAACTAGTATTAAAACAATAGTATCTTGAATACCAAATTATTAAGTCCAACACCCTTGCTCTGATCTCCAACCGTCCTCTACAACTCATAAACTCTGTTAATGAAACAAGAGCTACGGTAGTGCAATATATTCTCATCATACACATTTCAGATATGTAAAAGATAAATCTCTCTATTCCTCATATCTGAGATTAAAATATCCTCCCCTCTACATCCCTAAATCCCTATTACAGTAATATCTTTGGAATCTTGAATTGTAGAGTAGATAAGACCTTTTTCCATGATTCCCATCCAAATACTCAAAATCAATAGTAATATAATCAATCATTCAATCAAAGGGTCCCCATAATGAGAATTAAGTGAATAATGGGGGGGGGGGGGGGGGGTTGTGTTTTTTTTCCACAACAATGGTGACACATTGGGAAGAAATAGTTATCTATAGTTAAAGATAATGAACTTTAATTGAACTAAAGGTTAAAAATAATGGAGTTCACAAAATAATCTAACAATAAAAGATTTTCATGGGTCCCACATAAATATATTAAGCAATATGAGTTTGAAAATATAAGTACTCAAAAGAAGACTTAATAAAAATCATGGATCCAAATTTTGGGAAAAATATTTGTTTTAAAGTTACCTCTTATGAGAAATAGAAGAAGGTAGAGATAGGAGTTTTTTGATCAAGCATACATACATTATTATGAATGGTCTCTGGTATCACTTCACTACCAGCAAGCCTGAATAGTACCCCGACGAAGTTGTCTTTTATGCCATACAAGCCTAGCACCACTGTTAGTGAGCATCCATAGCTCCGATGAGTTTACTTGTATTTCTCATGCTTCCTCTTTTGATCACCCTTTTGATAAGTGCATTTTTGAGCTTTTAGTTTATGATGTACTTGAGTGAAAGAGGTGGGATGGTAATAAAGACTTATGTTAATGGATACAATACTTTCATAATGTTGACTCCAAATTATTTTCCCGCAACTATCAATCAAAGGCTTTTATAAAGTGGACGGGTGTGAGGGATCCATTGAGTTAAACTCAAATCAGTTCTTTACTTGAAAAGGTAAACCCTATAACTTAGAAAAGATGTGTTTTCCTCCATGAAAAATATTTAAAGCAAGAGGGCTTTATGGTTCCATAAATATATACCTTTAATGATAAATGAAATTCACTGAAATAGATAGAGTAAATATTTCCCATGTATGCCAACCATTGTTGGGTGAGGAAAAGGCCTTCCACATGAATCATGGTGGAGTCACCAAAATCAAACCATAAGCAATGGAAAAAATAAAAAGAAATCTAGACTAAAATGAAAGAAGAAAACAAAAACTCCAATCATGTCAAAAATGAGGAAAGGAGAAGCTGAAAGACAAGCCCAAATTAATTTAAAAAAACCAACCCAACAAGACTAATTATACAAAGGTTTCAACATAAGAGTAGAAGAACATAAGCACATGAATGTTCATTCTATGTTGAGATCTTAATAAATTTTATCTTGCAGAGTTCTAAGAAATGAGGCTCTCAAAATGTAAAGGTTCATAATAGTGTTGAGAGATAATAAGCTAATGAGAAGTCTCTATCTGCTACAAATTTTCTTGTTCCAGAGAAAAATCATGCATAAAAGCATCCTAACCATTTTATAACAATAGAAATGTTGTAAGAAAATATATTAAATGTTCTAAAACTCCCCAGTCTAGCTAATTCGATGAGGATCATTACTGCTTCTCCCAAAAACCTCAAGTCTCCAAAATCAAGCCAATGAAAACCTACAAAAGGAAAAAAATAAGAAATAAGAAATAAACTTTATGAAAAAATAGAAAATCACACAATAGATGAAGATGAACTTGTTAAAGCATAAATGGAAGAATTTTGACTGTAAGTTTACCTCATGAATCTTCAAGTTCTCCCATGCACTTTTCATCATTTTCATATGTTCAAAATCATCTACTTATTCAGTAAAAAATGCTAAGTAATGAACCTTCAAATTGCATCCTCTTCAAATTTACATTGGAGGACAAGAGTGGTGAAAATGAGCCTTTGAGAAATACTTGTGAATCAAATATTGCCAAGCCATAGCAATTCCTTGGAATTTCTTCATACATGATTTTATCACAAAAAACATTTTTTAACAATGTGATGAAGTTTTGCAAAAGCAATGCAATCAAGTGCATCACAAGTGTATATAATCCGACTATATAAGAACATTGATATGTTCTAAGCCACTTTGCCAAAAAATGAAAGGGGAAGCCAAAAACTCGGATTCATTACTTTCTTATTAAAAATTTGCAATAATAAAATAAATGAAAACATAAAAAGAATCTAATCTAAATTAATCTATTCTTAATTTCTAACTCAATGGAAGGAAACATGACTAGGTATATTCATACTTCTAATGTAACCATTCTCTCATTCTAACTCCTGCATGTATGTACAAGTCAAACATTAGTAACAAGGATATAGTTAAATGAATAAAAATAAATTTTAATATAGTATGTACGCTAATTGCTAATATATTTACAAGAAGAAACTTATTTACAATTACCTTCTCTTGAAATTTCCTTTCTATGAATTTCAATTGGATCATAGAAAGATGGATGGATTTCCATTAATGATTGGGAGATGTTCAAAAGAGGGGATAACAAATCAGATTGTGGATATGCATTTTTAGATATAATGGTCTGCATAAGATTGTCATTCTTATGTACATACATTAAATTATTAATAATATTTTGTGAAGGAAACCTTTCCAAATGTCTTTTAAATGGGTCACTGGAGTATGGATGTAAGTTTGATAGTTTCAATGGAATATCATTAATTGAATTAGATTGCTAGTCATATTGTAAGGATACACTCTCTTGTTGGCATTGCTTTTGAGAAGAAAGAAGCAATTGATAAGAGATGAACATCAATTGAAATTGGAAGAGTAATAGCTCTTGATGTTCATGATTATGATTTGAAACTTCATTTTCCCATTCAGGCAATGCATCAATTGAGTGTTCAATACTGGGCTGGTCAATATGCCAGCATAATATATCTAAAAATTGAAAAATGAAAACATAAAACAACTACAAAATCGAACAAAATAAGTGAAGGAACAATAATGAAATCAAACCATAATTTACACTATTGTTACAACTAATGTTACAGCACAATTGGAACCAATTTGAAGTGATTTACTCTTCACAAGAATTGACTAATAATGGAATTCGTATGATCGCCAATACCAACTTGTGAATTAGAGAGAGGGTCAAGATTATGAATAGAAGTGATAATTTGATCATCCTAAAAATGATAGATTGGAATGGGTTCTTGAATGCTAAAATCATGAGTATGATTAATTGTTTGAAAATGAGAACTAATTGAAGCAATTTCTATATTGAGTTTTTCTTCATTTTCAAGTATGATTTGACTTTGATCATGAGGATTTAATTTATAAGAAGATAAATCAACATCCTCAATGTTAGAGTAATTATCGTAAATGACTTCAGGACATTCATTAAAAGTCTCTTCACTCCCATCTGATGTATCAAAACAAGAAGGAATATGGAGGACATGTTCATTAATTCCAAAAGAATGATCAATGAATGATTCTCTATCTTGATGAAAACTAATTGGAAATTCATTTATATTAGCCTCTATGTTTTATGAAACAACATTAAAGTAAAGAGGGGATAAATTTCTATCAACAAAAATATCAGGATAGAGGTGAAAATGAGAATCAGAAGCAATGAATTTAAAAATATCTCTATTTATGAATTCTTGTGTATTTTCTTCATTGCAAATTTCAAATTCCAGATCATTTACTTTGCTAATTCTTCTTTCTTGAAGAATATTGCTTGGCTTCCTTGAATTTGTCTTTTGATCAACATGATCAAATTCAAAAATTTGTACAGTAGACCGCATATTATTGGAAACTTCAATTTTTGCTTGTACTTGTTGATTTATAATCTGTTTTTCTGAATTTAACTCATAGTGATTTTCATATTTCATGGCAGATAGTCCTTCAAGTTCATTACTAATTTTTTCTTGTACTTATTTATCAAATTCTTGAAATCTTTGTGACAATGGCTCATTAGCACGATTAGCATTAACATTGTAAGAGGTATGTACTAAATTTAGGAATTTATCATACATGGATGAGGCCACTTCATCATGATTAATATGCACCTCTATATCAGAGTTTTTTATAATATTACTAGAAGTTGAAGGAAAGTCATCAAAGCTTGCAATTGTTACATATGGATTTGAAATGGGAGGAAGAGAACAAATATACTCAAACCAATCGATCAGTTCAATTTCTGAAGGTTTATCTTCAACTTTGAATCTCAAGCAAATTAATTGAAATCTAATAGTAAAATATAAGACAAATTCATTTTCAAATCTTCGTAAATCTTTGAACTCATCACATACCTATTCATAATTATAACCATCATATTTATAAAGGAACATTGTGATAAATTGATCCCAACTATGAACAGAGGAAACTAGAAGAGATTGAAACTAGTTTCTGGCTTTTCCTGAGAATGTAAGAGTAAAAATCCTATATAGAATACCTTCATCAATATCATGAAAAGTTGAATTTGAATTTTTTTGAATGAATCGTAAATCATGATTAAATGTAGAAGTATTCCTCTTACCGTTAACTTTATCTTTGACAAGTGTCTTACTATTTCTAGTGGAGTATTAGAAGATGCACATCCACAGACTCCAAATGGGAAGTTTAAGAGGAGCCAATGTAATTAAATAAAACTTTAAAATAAAAAAACTCCAAAAGAAAACAAGACATCAGACCTTCCTTCTAGCACCAAAAATGTTGATGGCTCGCAGATCTATACCTACAACATTATAAGGGAGGCCACCCAGTCAGGAACTTAAATCAAATCCTTTTCCATTGAAATGGTGGTTCTGACTAGTTAAACTAGCTCCAATTACCTTCTCATTATCTCCATTGGATTAAAATATGACATTCACCTACCAATAGAGAAGAGACATCAGATCACTCCTCTTGCTGATCAGGCAATAAAGTGATCCTTAAGATGATTTGGGGCTCAGCCAAGCCACAACTAAAGTTTGCCTCTTTGATAAGAGGACTTCTAGGAATGTAGAATTAAATCTAAATATAAACAAAAGAAAATAAATCCTAATCCTATCTTGATTAGGAAGATGTAGATCTAACCCAACCAAGAGCAAGATAACTAATTGAATTGAGATTTAAATATGTCTGGCTTATAGTAAATATCAAGTTAATGAAGTAGTTCAATTAGTTGATATTATGATTACCAAACATATCTTGTTCAGAGATCCTTTAACTAGAATTATTAATCAACAACATTTAGGAAGTAGTTTACAAAAGTGATGATGATTAGTAATCCAACAACTCGACTGATTAAACAATAATACAAGGAAATAGTTCACATAATATTATTTTTTGTTAAGATGGAATCAAAAGGATGATCTCTGAGTAAGTAGTTATTCAGAAATCAGAGTTCAACACATAAGAGCACAGATAAACAACAAATAATTGCAATAAATCACTCACATAGACAATACTGCACAGATATGATTTAAAATCACAAGTCTTTGATATTATAAAATGAATCTAGTATTAAAACAATAGTATCTTGAATACTAATTTATTAAGTCCAACTCCCTTTCTCTGATCTCCAACAATCCTCTACAACTCATAAACTTTGTTATTGAAACAAGAGCTGCAATAGTGCAAGCTTTGCTCATCATACATAGTTTAGATATGTAAAAGATATATCTTTCTCTTCCTTAAATTTGAGATTAAACTCTCCTCTCTTGTACAAACCTAAATCCCTATTACAGTAGTGCTTTTATAAACCTGAATTGTAGAGTAGAGAAGGCCTTTTTCCATGATTCCCATCCAAATACTCAAAATCAAATAGTAATATAACCAATCATTCAATCAAAGGGTCTCCATAATGTGAATTAAGTGAATAATGGGGGGGTTGTGTTTTTCACCCCAACAGAGGGTTATAGTGGAAAGGATGTATAAATGTTCTTTCATTTATAATACACAAATCAATCCAATGACTCTAAGAATTAAGATATACATAAACTACAACCAACATATATGAAGGAGTGATTTATGAGACCTTGAGGATTGTAGTAGAAAAATATAAAATAACAAAACAAAACTATTAAAAAATGTTACTACTAGATACATTTTTTCTAATGTACATAAATTATTCAAGAAAAATTACCAAATTCTTATTTTTTCCCTATTTTTTCATATAAATATTAATTTGTTTTTAATTGGGTTTTTCATTTTCAAGAAGATTGATAAAATTCTAAAAGGCAATTCCTATGATATATGAAACATGTTTAGTAGGGATATTAGAAAAAGTGTGGAAGGAGATGGTGAAAAATGAGCATAATTTCATTAGGGGAGGAACCATCCCAAAAACAACATGCATCAAACATAACTATTCATTGATTTTTTTTCTATCTAAAGAATCACATGAAATGTCATTTCCCAATTGTCTTTTTGTTGTATAAAATAAAACAAAATGGAACCCATTTAGAAAAATATGCAAGAGGACAAGGGAAAAAAGGGTTGGTCATAAATTTTGTGAGTAATTAATGCGTTTTCCTTATTATTCTGTATTTTTTGTGATGTATATATTTTACTTAATGTGCAATCATCCATATATGTTTTCTAACATATGCTGACATATGAACACGAACCATTCAAAAATTTGATTAACATTAGATGATGTATGCGTTATGAATATATGCTTGAGTATTTAGGGCTGATTGCACAATCTGTAAGTAGTTATGTTGTCTTAATTCCAGTATTTTATAATTAATCAAAAAATAATATTTTTTTTATTATATTATGTTTTGTCATGGTGTATAAAAATCATAGGAAAGAAAGCATAGGATGGAGCTAGTAGAGAATATTTTGGGAGTGGCATGAAGCTATGATATTATTTTTAGTTTACCTAATCATGTACATAATATTGTAAATGCATTTACATAAACTCATTCTACTTCATTTCTATGTTTGTTCATGAAACATGAAGGGTTGCAATGTCAAATCAAGCCAATAAACAAAATTCCCACATATCAAGAAATTAAAATGTAATATCTCTATTTATTTTATACACCATGATTAGGGAATAGTGAGTACTCTTAATTTCTATTTCCCAAGAATTTGACTAGTTGAATATGTTGGCATGAGAGTAATAAAGAGAGAATTTTTCATACCACTTTTTGTAAGGGCCGTCCAATCCTAATAATTTAAACATTGTAGCTTCCGAAATCTAGCTAAAGTGTCCCCCATAGACCAATTTGAAGAGTATTTGAAACTTGAATGCAATACCAAGTATAATTCATCTTATTACAACCTTCAACATATCATACATTCATATTTCTAGACTACATAACACACTTTCAAAGAAAAAATCCACTTAGAAGAATACCAAAGTAGTGTAAACCAAGATCATTATATCTAAAATACATGCATCTACCTTACTTATGAGAATCCCAACACATATTTCATAGGGACCCTCCTTAGTGGAAAGATTAAAGGATGACTTAAGGGTATGATAACAACTTGTCTCATATTTAAATCTTAGAGTTAAAATTATGAGATTTCATTGTAACTTTCATAATATTTATATCAACTTTATCATATATATCAAAAGGAGAGTAATATAGGGTTTAGTAGGTTTCTACATAATTTTTTAGGTCTACAGGGGATAGATGATGCTAACACCATCAAGCATGGGTCGCATGTCTTCTCCAACTCTCCAATTCTTATTGGCCCCTTCAGGAGGGGTGAAAACCCCTCCTACTACTACATAGTGACAAGTGTGTAAAATATGACAGATGGAAATGTTGGTTCTTCTTCAGTTAGTATAACTTTGGAGGAGACCCTAGTGTTTGGGGCTTAGTGGCGAGCACACATGAAAGGGAGGTGCCTTCTAAAAGTCACAATGAGGTTTGTCATCACCAAAAATAGTATGAAGAAATTGTGGTAATTTATGAAAGATGATTCCCTAATCTATAAATTTATGGGTATATAGCTGAAAGAACAAGCTATTGTGAAGTGGATCTAGTTAAAATGGAACCCAAAGGTATTGGTGGAATTGCACCTAAGAGACAAGGGTTTTTTCACATTCATTTTTTCATATTTGGAAGATTATAATAGGTTTTTTGAAAATGGCCAGTATTTCATGAATAATGATGGTCTCTTCATGAGGTTTTGGGAGGGATGATACAATCTAGAGAAAGAGAAAGTTCTTGCAGCCCTGGTTTGGGTTTGTCTTTTCTACCCGCCATAGGATTTATGGGAACTAGATATTTTCGATGATGTAAGCAATGCTAATGTGGATTTTGTGAAGATATCAAAAATTACCAAGAGAATAAAGCATGCTTCATATGCACAAATCTATGTCTATATAGACATATAAAAACCCAATCTAGAAGCAATTGAGTTGGAATACCATGATTCAATATAGATGTAACAACTCAACTATGAGCGTGTGTCATTGAAATGCAACTGATGCCATAAGTATGAGCATCTCATAAGAGATTTCCCTCTTACCTTAGTTGAGACTGAGAGGAACAAGGATTTAGGAGATGGAGACAACTTTCAATCTGTGGGGCCTAAAAAGAATAAATCTACCCACAACGAGACAACACAATCACTACTAGGTAAACTAAAGCCAAATAAATGGACAATCTAGGGGAAAATCAGTTCACTATTATGGACCAACTAGAAAATATAGGAGATTGAGGGATTCAATAAGAGAAGCAAATGATTCAATTTATGGAGATAGAGGAGTTGAGTAACAAGTTGATGGAGAGGAAAAAACCCAAGAGCAAAACTTTGAATGATCCAGAGGATGGTCGAGAGCTTAAGGAGGTGCTAGCTCAAACCAACAATATTTTGGAAGCTAAGGATTAACAAAACAAAGTGGGAGAAGATGAAAAGACCATGTTGGAATTCCTTTTCACTTGGGCACAAGTAGATGCATAAGAAATCCCTTTGAATCAGCTCCAACACTTTCTCCACTTGTATGGACAATAACATCAAAACTACGTGGAGAGGGAGAGCAATGGTAATCAATTTTGGAGATAGATAGTGGATCTCAAAGCTCCCAATAGATTGAACCACTCGTAATCAAGAAGGGTAAAAAAGGTCGTAAATATTTCAATAATGACCTCAAAGAGGTAGGTGAATACTTGCTAAACTCTGTTCAAATGAATCAGATCACAGAATACTATCATCACATCTCATTCATTCCCCAGTGAAAGTGGTCTCCTAGAATATTAAAGGCTTAAATAACAAAGGAAATCAGACGTATCTGAAGTTTAAGATAGAGAAGGATAAGATGGATATAGTGATGTTATAGGAGACCAAAGTCTCTTGTGAGAAGTTAGGAGATATTTTAAGGAAATGTTAGAGATAAAGTGAGCTCATGGCATTAGATGCGAGAAGCACTATGAGAGGGATTGCAGTGGTTTGGGTTTCTTGAATAGTAGATTTCTAAGACTGGCTAGTGACACTTAATATTATTTCTGACCGCTTGGGTGTTTAGGAGCTAAAGAATGGGTGAGCTTGACTGTCGAATACAAACCTACCATCCCTAGTCAAAAATAGAAGTTAGAGAAGCTAGATCATAGGCAGAGACTTTAACATTATTAGAAGCCTAGAGGAAAAAAGAGGAGGAATTAAGAGGTTGGAACCTTCAATGACAACTTTCCAAGAGGCCATCCGGGAAATTAAGCTTGTGAAAGTGGAAATGCATAATGGGATTCATACCTAGAATAACTGAAAAGGAGGATGGCATCAGGTGGCTAGTCATCTAGAACAATTCGTTCTCTCCGAAGAAAACCTGATAGAAGATATTTTTATTGAAGAAATTATTCTCCCTAGTTTGGGATTGAACCATTGGCCTATTAGGTTGGAGATAGATTTGAAAATGGAAACTTGAAACAACCCTTTCTATTTCAAGTTCTTATGGCTCAAAAATTAGGACGTTATATCCAATATGGAGAAGTGGTGGCAAGAAATGTGGGTGTGTATCTATAGTTTAATGAAGGTTTTTTAGTGAAAGATAAAAGAGCTAAATGAGCTAAATGAAAGAGTAAAATATTGGAATAAGAATAAATTTGGGAATATTCACATTGAGAAGAAGAAGTTGGAGGCTTGCATAGAGGAGAAACAAGGCATAATCATTGAGGGAAGAATAGATACTTTGTAGAAGCAGGAAGGTCAACTCATTCATGATTTGGAGATGCATCATAAACAAGAAGAATGAATCTAGAAGCAGAAATCTTGGATACAATGGCTATGGGAGGGATAGCGCATCATATAATTCTTCCACTGATCTACGATTAATCATCATGAAAACAATCAAATTTTCTCCCTAACCTCTAGGGATGGAAATCACCTAGTCAAGAATAATGACATGGAAGTAGAGCTAGTGTCCTTTTATCAAGATACGTTATCAAAAGGTGACCAAATTAGATCTAAAGTTGTTAATCAAGTGATTAGCCATATTCCTTTCTTAATTACCCCAAATCAAAATGCCACCCTTATGAGATAAATATCATAAGGGGAGGTGGAGGAAGTGGTGAAGGATATGTCTAGTAAAAAAGCCCCCGACCCGAATGGGTTGACCACATTATTATTCAAAGATTGTTACCATTTCGTAAGAGTGGAACTCCATGATTTTGTCAAGGAATATTGAAGATTGTAACATGTATGGTCCAGTCTAAATGCAACCTTTCTTACATTGGTTCCTAAATCAAATTATGATAGTGATCCAAGTGGGTATCGATCCATCACATTGTGTAATGTGATATATAAAATTATTTTGTCCACCATAGTGAGGAGATTAAAACCCCTTTTGAAGCATATAATAAGCTCAGAGCCAATATATTTGTAGAGGGGAGAAAAATACTTGATGTCATAGTCACCTATCATGTGATAGTTCACATGCTAAAGAAAAGTACAAATTCAGGGATGGTGGTGAAATTGGATCTATCCAAGGCATATGACAAATTGAATTGGAACTACCTCATAAGAACACTGGAGGATTTATGATTATATGATGCATGGATCTGATGGATAAGGTCATTAGCCTCCAACCCTTTCTTCTCCATCTTGCTAAATGGCTCTCCTACATATACCTTCAGGTTATCTTGTGGTATCGGCAAAGGCGATCCAATTTCCCTTTTTTTCTTCATCATTGCGGTGGAAGAACTAGGGTGATACATCAAGGTAACAATACAATCGGTCCATATGAAAGGGATAAGGTTATTAGGGGAGGACTTTCCAATGACCAATCAATAATTTTTGGATGAAATTATTCTCTTCAATGAGCCCACTCTATAAGAGACAAGAGCACTGGATAGTATCCGCTCATACTTTCAAGATGCATACAAAATGTTGATCAATGGAGATAAACCAAGTATGTACTTTTTCAATCTGCTAAACATGGTTCAAAGAAATTTTCCTTGAAATTCAGGTTTCAAGGTGGGATCACTAGTGGCTAAATATTTTAGATTTCCCCTGGTAGCTAACCCTCTGAGGAAGAGTTGTTGGAAAGAAGACAAAGGAAATATCCTTAAATGATTGGAGAATTGGATGCTTCACTCACTAAACATTGCAGGTTGGGTCACATTGTCAAAAGAAGTGTTGCAATATGTTCCAATCTATCAACTGTCAGTGCTCCTAGCATCAAAAGGGGTGTACAAAGATATTGTCTCCATATTCTAGAAATTCCTATGGAAAGGAGCTCATATTTCTAAGAAATGATGCTAGTCTCATGGGAGAAGGTATGCCTTCCGAAATGGGGAAGGGGTATTGGGATGAGACACCCAGAGTTGTTGAATAATGTGATGGTTGCAGGGAGGCCTAAAATTATGGAAAGCAATATGAGATAGGAAGTACAACCTAGGTCGATCTCAAGTGGATAAACTACGAGCAGCTAAATTCCAACATGATATCACATTTGGAATATGGCCTGAAATAAAAAACATTTAATCCATGACCACATCTCCTGGGATGTTTGAAATGGTATCTTAGCTAGATTTTGGGAGGATTCTTGGCAACAGATGCCATGTCTGAAAATAGTGGAGGAACTTCGACAATTCAGGGACTTTAAGAGGGCCAAAATTTCTTCAAGGGTTGTAGACATCTTGAGAGACCCAAACCCTAATCCCCTTGGCACGAGTGGAAGAATGAATAGAACTGGTCTCGCAGAGGAGTTATTCAAAACTAGTTAATCCTTCAATGCTCCTTATGAGAGAGAAGGATTCCAAAAGTATAAGATAGTGATAAACTGCAGTGGGGATATAATCCATTGGGTATGTTTACAATAAAATAGGCTTGTGGGTTAGCATCTAGATACACAATGCTCCTCAAGAGCCATTGTGGAGTAAGATTTGGACTTCCAAATTTTGGTCGAAAACTTCCTACTTTGTCTAGCTCAAAGGCCGATGGTGCCTTATAACCTGTGATCACCTGTAAAGGAAATGATTTATTGGGCCATATTGGTGCCCCTTATGTCAATGATAAGAGGAGAACATGGAACACTTTCTAAAAACTTGTTCAGCTGTAGGGAACTATGGAATTGAGTGAGAGATATGTTTGGTCATTTGGATAGGTCACACAATAGTCTTTGGGAAACCATAGAATATTTGAGGGGGTATTCATTTATGAATCGAGTGGTAAATCATGCTTGAAACCTAGTCCTATAATTCCTAATTTTGAACTTATGGAAGCAGAGAAACAAAATTATCTTCTAGAATCAAAGAACCTCAACACAGGTGCTATGGAAAATCTTAATTGATAATGTGATTGAAACAATCTTCCTAGGAAAATGCGTCACAAATGATTGTAAAGAAAAAGTGGAGGAATGCTTGATCCTCAACAGGATGGATCTTTCTCTGGTTGTGCTTTGTCCCATTTTTTCCTCATTGGTGAAAACATAGGGCTCTTCTCTCACAAGATTCTCCTTTCCTTCGGAGGGGTTTCTTAAATTGAACTTTGACAAGTCCTCTAAAGATAATCCCGGGCCGAATGGTTTTTGGAGTATTCTTAGGGATGAACAATGGTTTTCTATAGGCTTGTTCTTAGGATACTATGGGTTCAAAAAAATTAATGTGGCAGATTTCAACACACTTGAGAAGGGTCTCATATTGGTTAGAAGGTTTGGGATACCTAATATTCAAACCATTGGAGACTCGCAATCTCTGATCAATTCCATTCAAAAACTTATTAACGAAGCCCTTATCTCTAGAGTGATTAAAGTTTAGCACTTGGAGCTCCAGGCCTCAAGAATTTGAGACCTACTTCTTTCATTTCCTTATGTAATAACCTCCCATATGAGAAGATTAGGGAACGATGCGACTGATTTGCTATCAAATTGGGGTAATCAAAAGTATCATTAGTGGCCTCCACCTTTAAGTGACATGAACCAACTGACTAAGATGATTGAAAATGATGAGATTTCCCTAATGGGGGTGATCTCGATGCTGAGCAAAGGACAAGGAGGGGAATTCAACCCCATCCCATGGAGAAATTGTGGTAATGAGGCATGTTAAATACGATTGGAGGGGAACACAAGAGTAGATGGTTCTCGAAGGGCTCTATGGTATAATTGATATTTGAGTTCCGTCAAAAAATCATGATTTGCATGGTAATTTGAGGAAGGAAATTGGTTGGCAACATTTCCTTAGGAGTGTAGGGTGGCTTATTGTCCTTGTCATCCCTAGTTCCCCAAATTGTGATCTTAGCTAGAGTTCATTATTAATGGTCAATTGGGGAGGTAGTGTTGTTGTTCCTGAGATTTCCCCTCCCTTTATTAGGTATAAAAATAAATTAACATCCCAGCGTGTTTAGAACTTGGTGTGGTTTTCATTCAACTCCTCTTCAGTGAGCAATTTTGTAATTCTTATTGTATTATTTGCATTAAGGGTGTTTGTGAAGGTACAATTTGGGACATTCAAGGAGATTTTTTTCAGAGTGTAGGATGTGGGGTTTGTGGCCTGTAGCTATCATCCTGAGGCCCATGTAGTTCTAACGTGGTCGCACTCACTAAGGTATGTGGCCTCATGGTCAAGGAGAATACCACCATGTGGAAATTCTCGACTTTGGGGAGGAAGTAGATGAATAATCACCACATTCTCCTAGAAGAGTTGATATACTACCCTGTTTTGATTCACTGGAAAATGAAATTCAACGGGTCACTACGCGACCGACATGAGGACTAGAATGAAATTTATTTCTTTCATGAATGATATTCAACAAAACCAACGGAACATGATTGATTTACTTGTATCCCTACGTTGAGGTCAGAAAAGGATCTAGGAGAGGCTAGACCCAAGGGAAAGATGGAAATTATGGAAGTGCATGTTCATGAAAGTTTTCACCCTCCTCTACCTCTAAGAAATGGACCATACATTCCAACATTGAGTAATCTTTTCGATCAGGGATGAAGGTTGGATGCATTTTGGTTTTTGGGATCTTTCGGCTTTTTTGGGTGATCTGCATATGGTCTTCGTGTTTACCGTAATTATTGTCAATGTGTCTTTGTCACTACGTTCTATCCAACAAGTCCAATAGAAATGAAGCCAAAATAAGGCTACTCCCAAGATTCTCATGTTGTACTTCTGATATGTATTAATAAAATGTTTGATTCACAAAAAGGAGAGTACTACATAATAAATAATCATTATAGAAGGAGAGCACATCAACTTTTCCAATTTCAACTTTACCATAATATACATCAAATATTTATAACAGGAGAGTACTAAATGATAAATAATCATTATAACAGGAGAGTATTAAATGATAAATGATTGTATTCTCCATATCATTATTCCAAATACCAACATGAGTTAGGTGATGGAGAATATGCTTTTCACCATTACAAGTTCAATTCTCCAAAATAAATAGAGAAATTACATTTTTGTTTTAAAGAAATAGCTATGGATTTTCTATTAATTCAATCTAGATTGAAGACCAAAACCTTTTACATCTCTAAAAACTCTTCATCCTCTAAGTTCATAAATGTCCAAAAAACACTAGAGCTTTTAATTTTCTGGCTACATTCAACTATTCTAATTTGGCTTAACTTATATGGCTTACAAAAAAATCCTAAGATAACTATATATTTTCATAACATAAGTTAAAACTAGAAAAGAAACTATCCTTCAATATTCACCCCAAGAACAAGATTTCCTTCAATTCCGTCATTTTCAAGCCATGGTTGAAAGAGGAAGAAGCCAATTCCACATTTACCTCCTCAGTTTTCATCTCCTACTAATATGGTGTCACATCCTGTTGCCCATTGAATTATGCAAGTACTTCCTTGTTTACCCTAATTTCTACTCATGAATCAAACAAGGATGTCATTCTATTGAGCTTGATATTCAATCTATCAAATACCACTTGCAATCTTTCATTTTGGTCTACAAAAGATTGATTCTCTGGTTCAAGAGCATAAAATGAAATAAGGATTCTTCCATCACCATTTCCCCCTTTCTCGGAAAGCAAGGTCAATATGAAATTCATGGATTCCATGAATTGAGCCAATTTATTAGTGATTTCATCTTTCGCGACATTGGAATGGTGCTTCGTTTGAACATCCACACCCGTGGCCTTGCTTGCTTCAGGATGAGTAATAATCTAGACTTATATTCCTGGAGAAGTAATGCCACAAAACCTCCTCTTATAACCATACAAGACAATCTCCCCCAACCATTTTTTGTTGTGGTGTCTTACATACGACAATCATTTCCTTGCATTCTCTAAAAATGGAGTTCCATAATGATATTAATACCTATGTAACTTGCAAAAAGCTCCATTCAGTTTAAATACCACAAGCATGTATGTTGCATCTTAGGTATGAGAATACCATCATCTTGAGACCATCCAAATTTATTGAAGGTTTGAACCAACAACCACCTATCCACTTCCATGAAAACGATCGCCAAGATAATCGAGGTGTATGTACAAACCTAACCTTCATCTAGGTAGAGAGGCCTCCTAAGCATGAAATAAATAAATAGCATGATCGAAAATCCATGATGACGTCTTACATTAGGACGTAGGATAACCCACCCTTCCTATGTTTCATTAATTCTATTTAATACCCTTGCAATTTGAATTTTTATTGGGATTGTCATGGTATATGTTTTATAACTAGATTGTTATCATTTTAAACCATCGCTCCTTGTTCTAATTAGACTCCCCAATTTTCGAATGAGTCTTCCACCGAGTTCAGATTCCTCTTGACATGAAAGAATTCAACGTTCTCTAACTTTGCAATTTACAAGTTGATTCTATGCAAGTGGAGGATTGGATCTATGTAGGATCCTCTTTGATCTTACATACCCATTGAATTACTATCATTGAATCTTCATAAACCATTAATTGCTAAATTTTACTTGATATTTCTAAGTCTAGTCCCTTCTACAAGGCTAAGAATTTGACCCAATTATTGATGAGATCCCCAAACCCCAAGCATGTTGACTCTCTTTTTCTTCACCGAGGCAGAAAATAACCCCTCCCACTCCTACCTACCCAAGAGAAATTACATTTTAATCACTTAAAAAAACTGTATTATATAAGAAAAATATTTTTGATAATGAAAAGAAATTTACTTTGATAGTCTACCTTTATAAATATTTGATATACTCCCCTTTATAAATATTTGATGTGTATGACATAATTACAATATATTGTAAATGCATTATTGATTATTACTTGCAAAAGCTCTTGTGATTGATGTACATAGTGACCTTAATAAACTCACACAACAATGATATAATATTTTTTGATTTGGTATTTGTTCCATACATGTGAATTTTTTTAACAAAAGATTATTGACTGAAATTCTAAAACTTTAATAATTTGTTAATTATAACACATTATTTGAAATTATCATAGATAATTTCAATACTATCAACCTTTTATATAAATAAGGAAGCAACTGCTTAACTACCCAAATTTACAATATGATATAGGATATTAGAACAAACACAAAAATATGTTCATGATAAGAATTCACGCACCCTATTATATATTCAATCAATGTGTATTTTAAACCAAGAGATAATAATGTCTCCATAAATTTATGTTTCACTTGCAATTTTAAAATTTATGGTTTTACTAACAATTTTAATTTAAAAGCACTAATTCTTTTTTTAATATCTCAATTGCAATTCATAATGTTAATTTTGCTTTACTACAAACATATCCTAACCCATCCTAATCAATTTCATGAAATAATCCACTACTAAAAGTATTTCAGTAGTCTAACCACTTGAATATTCATTCAAAATAGTTAGTGAATGAATAGAAATTCAATTCCAATACACTATGACTAAACACATACCACAT